>VZRI01003405.1:421577-493639 GCA_013397515.1 Upupa epops
TTGCTCTATACTGGCCAACCTCCAGCAGCTCTGTGTCCTTGAACTGAGGAGTCCAGAACTGGACACACTACTCCAGATGCAGCATCACTAGTGCAGAGTAGAAAGGTTATTATCCTTTCTACCTTACTATACGTTTGTGGCAATTGTTCCCAGCTGGATTCCATGGAACTTCTGTGGAATTCCCGTTGATTACAGATTCTCTGGATCAACTCCTATATAGTCAGCAATCAGAGGCCTAGAGCATGTCAAAGCAGAACTACACCATGTTCAGTCACACAGCAGTCCCAAATTCCTTTCTATTTGATTTCTTTTCACCTGTTTATTTCTTACATGCATAGTTTCTACTTGAAAGTTTGGATTCAAACATGTTGCTGTTTCACTGATGAAATTATCAGTTGCCTGAGAAGTGGCTTCATGGACAAATGACTTAGAATGCAGTTTAAACATCTAAATAAGGAGCAAACTTGGCTCAGACTTCTGGTCATTGTTTTAATCCACCTCGGCACCAGTGACGTGTCATCTCAAGTACTTGGCTTGGTTTTGGGCACCTCAAGGACATTGGGATACTGGAATGAGTCCAAAGAAGAGCGTAAGATAGTGAAGGGTCTCAAAGGCAGGTCTTACAAGGAGCAGCTGAGGAAACTGAGCTTGTTTAGTCTGAAGAAGAGGAGCTTGAGAGGTGGGGATCAGCCTGTTGAAGAAGCAAGGATCATATCTTAAAAGAACAGGCTTTCCTGGAAACAAATTATAATATTTATATGTAATGGCGTGCTCATACATTGCACTGGTTAAATAAAATACACTGCAAAGCAGTTCAGGTGTTCATGTGCTTGGTAAAGTAGTGTGAAACAGAGGTGGATGAAGATTAGGTGAATACAGAACAAAAATGAGAATGGATAGCAATTTATTTTTTTTTACATAGAATTACTTGCAAATTAATCAGAACCTGTGAAGCTTTCTGGGCACTGGAAAATTATTGCCTGTGCTATTAAATAGTTATGATGTTCCCTAGTGCAGTTTCAGTCCATGCCCAGGAGCACTGTCCAGAACAGTTCCCAGACATGGTGTAGAAGTTGGACTATTCCAGAGATTATTCTCAGTTGGCAGATTGTGTGCAACCTCCTTATTTTCAAGGTTGAGAGAGTTTGCTTGTTCAGGCATAGGCCATTCTGTGCCAGCAGTCTTCAGTGCCAAGGAACATTTCCAGGCATATTTATTTTACTAGTGTAGAAACAGCCAGAATGATCACAATAGTCTTAAGTGCTTTCCAGAAGTGCTAACCTTTTATGGTTGTACTTCTCAGTATTAACTGGAGCATCACTGAAACAATTTTTGACTCAGAGGCCCCTACACATCACTCTTTCATGAGAAATCATAAATGAAAAGTTTCTTCTTACTAGAATAGCTTTAAATTTTACATATCACTGCACACATGCTCCTCTCTAACATCACCAGCAATTTTTATTCAGACAGATCTGACTTTTCCCTGCTGGAGGCATTCCCAATTTCAGGAAATAGTTTCCTTAGTGTTCTTTCTAAGCATCCAGGCGTTTTGTGCACCACTACATGTCTAGTTCCCCTTCAGATATATTAAGTCTTCCAATAGCTGCATTATCATATAGCATTAAAGGAAGGAACTGCTTTCCTACTGTATGTCGTAACAAATACTAATGCACACAATTAATTAAGAAATTGATGACCCCCGATTATTCCTGTAATTCTTTGTTAATGTTTTCCAGGCTGTTCTTGCAGAACTTTGACTTCGGAATTTGAGTAATTTTTAGATTAAAAAATGAGATGTCAGTAGAATGCTAATTTGGAAAACAAATTACTTTCTGAACTTTAAGACATTTGAACTGGATGATCTTTCACGGTGCCTTCCGATCCCTGATGATTCTATGATTCTATGATTTGTGTCTGTCCTTTCTTACCTCTCAAGCTGAAGACTTCACTGAGCCTTTAGAGCAAGTGCTTTTCTTTACCCCGATGCTTCCATACTCCTCACAAGTGCAGTAGTTTGAGTTCAAAACTTTGTGTTCTTTGTGCAGAATACTCTCATGTTTTATTGTCATACATTTAGAAGCATATAAACATTGACCTCTGTCATCAGTTTAGCACATTGTACTGCCACCTTCTTTCATGGTTCCTGCTTTCTTTGACTCCTTACTCTATTCAGAGTTGTGAATGAGATCTAACAGCAGCAGTAATCTAGCCCAACTAAATCGCTGCAGTTCACTTCCTGTCATGTCAAATGTTGATACCTATTAGTACTGAAACAGTCATGTTATATATTGCACAACTGCTGTGGGTTCATGAGAGATAAGAAAAATACGAACAGCCCTACTTCATATTATCTCTAGGCTCCAGGCCACTTTCATCCTGTCCCAAGGATTCTACTACTTGCTAATGTTATCATCTCTTTTTTTTACTAAGGAGCAAAATCACAGTAAAAGTATATGAAAAATAAAAGTGAACTTGTGTAAATGAAGTCTGTGCCTCGGTGCATACCACCCAAGGCTTTGTGTTTTTCAATATCATTTCCAGTTCTACAATTCCTATGTGTGGGAGCACTGTGGGAAGCATAGGAGCTGTAAATTAGTGTATGCTCCTCTGGTGTGCAGCATTGCTGGGTTTAATTCTAGGTTCTGTTATGGACTTCTCTGTTATGTAAGAGGAATCATTTCATGCCTGCTACGCTGTATTTCCTCATTTCTAAAGAGGAAAAGGAAATGTGTTCTCCAAAAGTGACCTTCATATTTCTATTTTGAAAACAAACAAAAGCAATGTGTGAGGCTAACTCTGATTCTGAGGTTGGTAGTATAAACCGCTACACAGCAAATGTAAAGATCCAGCTTGCCATTCACTGTTCCTGTTTTAACCAGCAAGAAATGTTACATACAATGTTGGGGAATAAAGTGTAAAATCATGGAAGCTTCCACTCTGAAATGTAAGATGTCATTTTGAATAATCAGAAAATAGTTTGAACAGTCTTGTAAAAGTGAAAAAGGGTGTTAATTGTGCTAGTTGGGATCATCCACAAGAATATGAAGTATGCCCACTGGTGCTCTAAGAGCTCTTTGCCTCAAACCCTGAGTAATTGCTTGTGTGCAAAGCAGATAGCAGTGTCGCAGATTGGAATTCTCTGCTAACTTCTGTTGCCACGAAATTCTTACACTCTGTGCAGGTATAAATGCACACAGTCAGAGGCAGTAGAGAGAGAGATCTAGTGTCAGAGCCTAATTTCAGTATGGCTTCTTTACAGGAAATGTTTGATTGTAATTATTTTCTGCTGGTCCTATTGTAAATTCTGCTACTGTAATCTCATAAATTTTCCTCTAGGGCCATTCTCTTATGCTTGATTTTTTTTCTCTGGCTAGTCAAAGCATAGCTTTAGCAAAAGCTGCTTTTTTAGTCTTTATCTGCTTTTCATCGTGTTTCTTTTGTCATTGTAACTGACATTAAGATTATAGAAAATATCCTCCTATTCTTCTTTAATCAGAACTCTGACAAGTCTCAGTTTAACTAGCGTTTTTTCCCTTTCTAGTTGAATTGGAAATACATTTTATTTCTTTTAGCTCACTCTCAGGCTCTTCCAATAGGAAGAATTCCCTTTGGGAGTCCTTATTCTTCATTGCTTATTCACATATTGTGTCAGATGCAAATACCGAGACTTACTCATGTTCAGTTTCTTTACTGTAAAATAACAGCTTTCTTAAAAACACCCCTGCCTCTCCATTTACCCGATACTGCAGGAGTTCTTTATACAGAACATACAGCAATAGTTTTTCAAAATTTTCTGTCCCATACAATAGTGGAGCCTTCGTCAGGTTGAAGAATGCCTGCTGTACCCCGCTGATCCTCTTTAGTGTTGGAACTGTTGAGAGGCATAATATGTTAATATTAAGACAGTGATGGAATTATGGAATTCAATGCTGCAATCATAAATACGCTGCATTAAGCACTGATTGTCCTTTATTGATTATATTCGAATTTTCCATAAATATTACAATAGTACTGGCTGTTTGTAGTGCTGTGTGTTTAAAATCCTTTTATTAAGTAAATAAACTATTCTTACTTAAAACGGCATGGTGGGAACAAGTCATCTTCTAACAATTCAAATTGTCATCTTGTTCTCAAGTACAGTTTATGAAAGCAGTATGTTTAAGGAAAAGATAGCTACAGACCATGCATTTGTGGCTGCATGCAGATGTATGATTAGGTGTATTGAGCTAGATGATAAGCACAAATGGCATTCAGATACCTTTCAAAGCCACACCACAGTCACAGTGACACTTCACGTGAACTTCAAGCTGCGATAAAGTTCTGTGTTGTAACAAGAAAACATGGAAAATAACAAAAGGAGGAAAACGGAGCCTGTTCTCATCAGGGCAGTGCTACAAGAAAGTGATATTCAAAGGATAGAGGAACCAAAATGGAGTGGTAAAGAGAAACACACAGCCAGAGCAAACACAAAGTGCTTTTTTTCCTCCAAAAATCACCCTATGATTAGGGGATATTTTCTTCAGTTGGATGGAAACAAAGTTCAAGGCTCCCAGTATACTATTAAAAATGTTTTTGATCTATGTTTATTTTTAGTTTCCACTTCCAATCTCCCTCAGAATGGAAAAAAAAAATCCACTTTAAATTGTTATCTTTGTTTCAGTAATTGAAACAACCTAGGGAGTGTCTTCATCTTTTCCTAATCTGAGGGGCCTTCCTTTGTCTAAGACAGAAAAAGTTCTGTCAGTTCAATTTTCTCTTTCATTTTCTGGGTTAACCTTTTATTTAGTGGACCTAGGCAATCATAGAATCGTTAGGGATTGGAAGGGACCTTGAAAGATCATCTAGTCCAATCCCCCTGCCACAGAGAGATTTTAAATGAGCTGAGTACTTACATGGTATTTAAGAAATCATTTCAGATTTCTGGAATGCCCTTCAGTTCCCCAAAACCCATCCTGATACCCTGGCAAAAACCATTGCTAGCGAATTGCTAGTTCAAAGTGTACATGTTGTGCATTTTAATGCTGTTGATTGTTTTATACCAGCTCAACCTCGTGAAAAGATTTTTCCACCCAGACCTTGTCTATGTTTTTAGCTTTTTTCAGGTAAAAAGCTGATGGATTTTCTTTGCACATTGTTACTAATCCTCCTTGAAGTCTCTTAAAAGAAATGTGATGCATTTCAGCTCAGTACGTGCACTGAATAGACA
The DNA here is from genome assembly GCA_013397515.1 of Upupa epops. Classification (NCBI taxonomy): domain Eukaryota; kingdom Metazoa; phylum Chordata; class Aves; order Bucerotiformes; family Upupidae; genus Upupa; species Upupa epops. Next base: position 426,787 of record VZRI01003405.1, read on the forward strand.
GTTCTTGTCATTTGAATATTCCCTAACAAGTAGAGGTAAACAGCATCTGGTAGACCTGATGACATCTCCATCTTCTTTCTGCCTATGTATAGTTCACTGAAAAGATTCTGACATCTTAATTGTTACACAGAGTCATCTGCATTAGTTATACCAAATCATCATTGCTTTACATGCAGAGACATTAATTCTCTCCTTGCTCCCTGAATGAGTACTCCTGGGTTCCACACAAAAACTGGAATTCTTTACATTTCATGAATGTCCTTATTCTCATTTTCTCAAATATCCTTGTTACTGCTTTTTTAGGAGCTTATTTCGGTCATCACTTGAAAATGAAGTTATAAAATGGCCATGTTAACAGATGGCCTAAATGGCAGAGCTAATCAAATCTGCCTCAGTGTTTTAATGGCAACAGGGAATTAACACCATGTTACTAGATGAAAGTCTTAAAAAAGGCAGTCAGTAGAGCGGGTGGTGCACTGAAATAACAGTTCACAGAATTCTAACTCAGCAACGGAGCAGTGATCGTATCTGCTGCAGCTGATGCCTCATTGATGCATGCATCAAAGGAAATTCACAAACAGGTTCGTTTGAAGCCCATCTAGCTCCTGATAAACCTGCTTTCTGATAATATTGTTTGGACTCAACATTAAAGCAATAGAAAATGATAAATAGTGTCTGGGGTGTAATGCATTTTCCTTTAAGGTAAAGTCATCTGAAGAGTCTCTCAGGTGCTTGAATGAACTGTTCCAAGCCCCCTTGCATGTTGCATTCAGCTTTTGTCAATTTGTTAATTCCTGTGGAAAAATCAACTCCAGCAGTTACTTGCCACTGTATTTCATAGTGTGTCAGAAAAGACTTAGTACCCATGAGTGTGCCTAGGATAAGCTTTCATTCATTCATTTTATTCTTTGGAGCCTGAAGTTTGGCACCATTCACATTCAAGATAAAACCTAAACCAAAAGGTAATTAATCTGTACTAAGTATAGTTTGGTTTGAATTGACATGGATGCATAACTGCACTAATCACTTCTAATTGTAAGAATTTATAGAGTGGCTTAATGTTATGACTAAATGTTGGGCTTAATTTTCATACATGGAGTATCCTCAAACCCATTAGATTTTAGCCAGAGCAGCATGTCTGAAACACAGTGTGGTGTTGAGTATTCAGTACATCTGAAGATTAGTCCATTTCTCTTTCAAGGTTGCTACTGAAGTTCTTGAAAGTTCAGAGAAAAGTAGAACTAGTCTTCAAAAACGGTTTTATTCGTACCTGAAATGCATGTCATCACTTCTTTCTGATCAGCAAAGTCCTCCTTCCCTCAAACATGCATGGAGACAGTACACCCCAAAGATCGTGAGGCAACACTGGACTCCCAGTGTAACACTGATTCACTCAGCTTTCAGCAAGAAGAAAAAACTACAGCCACTTTTATTCCCATGCATTGGGAAGGAAGTCTCTGTTTCTCTGGAATACATTTCTAGTTTGAGCATCCTTTTTTTTTCACTGCAATAGGTTTTTGGACAATGTAGCTGCTTCAGAATGAGCAATATGAGGAGTGTTTTTTCAGTGACATTGGAAAAGATGGAATGTAGATCAGTGCAATTACAATAAGAGAATGAATATTTTCTCAAAATATTTCACCAAAAACTTTGTAGATTCTGCTCAGAATACTTGTGTGGAGAAGTGTGTTATCCCAAGTGTGTTGTTAACATTGTTTACATCCTCTTCTGCTATAAAAATGATTGAACTGCTCCATTCTTTCAATGCGTCTGTTTACCTCTGTTGAAGCAGGATAGTACTTGGTGTGTCTTGACATCTTTCAGTGCACTGAGAACAAAATATTTCCCCTTAAGTGCAGCTAATCATAACAGTGGCCTTATTTGCTTGCTTACTCTTACTAAAAGACATTGAGAAAGTTATTTGCTGTAAAGTCAGGTAAGTTATGACTATGACTGCCAAGTGACATCATCCAGTCTCATCACAGAACTCAACAGGAAATGAATGCAGAAAACAAACAAAAAAGACAATAAAAAAGAGTTTCACTGGGGAAGAATCTCTTTCAAACCTGGACATCATGATTTAGTTATTTGCTTGACATTTTAATAATGCTTTCTTTTTGTAGTGCCACCTGTTGTCTAGGAAACCCTAAATTACTTTATAAACACCAGTAATCTCTTGTGGGATGGAGATTGCTGAGGGAATCATATTAAAGTATTACAAGTTGCTTTAAAATATCTTAGCTACATATTGCAAATGAGAAAGGATATTGCAAGTGGGTTATTAACCTCACCTAATTTGATTAGAAATATCCATGTAACGTAAGTTTTATGCAGCTAGGGAGGAGATAGAAGCAAATGTATACTATTCTCTAATTGTCACGAAGGCTGTTCAGAGGGGCTGTATTCTAAATGTGTGAACATTAATCTCATCATTATATGTGTATCTCGATGTCTTCACTAACCTTGTCTGGTAAAAACAGGTGTCTGGTTCACTACATCCTTTGTGGAATTAAATTTTCCTGGCTAAGAAATCTGGGCAGAAATAGTTAAACCAATTTATATCCATGGCTGACATCAAAAGTAAAAATCCCATTGGCCCAGTGCAGTGTTAAGAATAATTAGCCAAGGAAAGAGAGGTATTCCTATTTGAAAACTATAAATAAAAACCACAACAACCTAAAATAAAAACTCCTTTACTGAAACACCTTTCATTGAAGTCATTGGAAGCCATAGCCTCTTGATTAAAAGTAATGCCACATAAATGATACGGATTTTAAAATAGTCTCATAATTTACTTATTGTTTCTGTTGTTGTCTTCTCTTCATCTCTCTTTCTTTTTTGTTCTTGTTTTCCTCCTATTTCCGCTTGGAAAACTTCTGTCTCTTTCATCATTTAAAGATGCTCCAGTGGATTTGACCGTCACCGACAAGACTGGGTAGACAGTGGCTGCCCTGAAGAGGTATGTGAATAGTTTACATCCACAGCTCATCAGAGCCCATCTCTACATTTCTGATGCTTCGGAATCAATTCTTCAAATTGTGAAGACATGCTATATTTATATTTATCATTCAGTGGAAATGCTGTAAGGCAGAATACAATCAAACAGGCTGAACAATTTCATTCCCCATTTGTGGGAGTAAAATGGACACCAAGTAAACATTTTCTCTCTGAAAAAATGCTTTCAATAAGAAGTCTAGAAAGCTTGCCCAAAACAGTGTCCCTGCACTGTTTTTCTCTTAGATCTCTGACTCTCTGAAAAAGAGGAAGAAGCTCTTATGTCCTTCATCTCAAAAAAAACATCTGCTACAATAGTCTCAAGAGAAAAACAGGCATTGCTGTTTGATTTTGAAATCTGGCAAATCTTTTAGTGCAGAAGGAATTACACAGATGAATACAGAGAAGTGTTTTGTTTAAACTCCTGTATTTGGGTTTCTTTTCTTGGAGACACAGTAAGGGGTTCAGATAGACAACTAAATATGGGAGTGGTGAACTGTCAAACCAGGTCTGTTAACGTCTAAAAGATTTCCTTGGGGTACTCCTGGACCAAAGCAGTTCAAGTTCATTTTCATTACAGATGTATAAATATCTTACTGCTGCTTCTTTCCCAGTGTCCTTCCTTTAGAAGGTTTGTGGGTTCAGGGGTTGGGGTTTTGGTGTTGTTTTGTTTCATTTGGCAGTTGTGATAATTTATTAACAAATTTATTTATTGCTGTGATTATTTATTATTATTGTTTAATTTATTATTGTAATAATTAATTAACTAATTTATGACACTTCTGATCTCCAAATGACCATAAAAAAACAGTTCCAACAGTTCATGTTGGCTGAACAGGCTACTTTCTGTCACAAGTTTCATCAACATAGATTTAAAATGTAATAACAGGTGAAATTGAGGGCAAAACACAGCCCTAAGTGTCCAGTTAGAAAGTAATTTTCTCTTTTATTCTCAGCAGAAGCAAAGAGAAGTAATGATGTAAATCCTGTCCCACAGAGGAACTTTCTTCCTTACACCTTTAATTTTAAAGTAACTGAATCTCACATACTGCCTTATTACATAGCCTTGAAGCTTCATCTTTGCAGTTTCTAATCTGCTGTTTTAAGAACAGCGTTTCTGTGAGATTTATTGTCTGTGGAGGTTCAGCTTCTTCAATAACATTAAATAAAAATTACCAGGAGTGTGCTTTATAGTGCAAAACCTTTGTGTTGCCTCAATCCACGTTATCATTACCTGGGACTCAGCTGTGTCTCTAGATGAAGTTACCCAAAAGCTGTTCTCTGCAGGACAATAGCATCCTGTTCCCTCTCTCTCCCTTCTTGTTTCAACACAGCTAGCGCTCCAAGGTTTAGGACAACATCTGAGAGAAAAAATGTTGATACACTAGGGTTTGATTTGCACAGTTTCTGGCTACATGAGGGTTTCTCACAGTCCAGCTTGTAGGCTTCTTGAGGCAGGAGCAACACCTTACCATATTTGAGGATAATGTCTGTACTGGCTGCTGGAGCTCAGTGAGGATTCAATAATTAGCCCACAGAGGTTAATTCTAGATGCATTCATTAAAGAAGATTAATAATGAAATATCTCATAGTAATGTGCCTGGCTTTTGAAATACAAGTTTCAACCTAAGTGTCAATTAAACTGCTTCAGTGAAATTCACATTTCAAGAACCTTGTTTTTTCAAGATAAAACTTTAAGAAATTCAAAGAGGAAATTATACTGTGGATGCTATATTTTATTAATGTAATATATTGCTTCTGGTAAAACAAAGGAGAGGATAACACCTACTCTTGGGAAAAGAAAGGCAATGTTCACTGGGTTAATATTGTTAAGAGTGTGTTAATATGCAACTTTTCGGAATGATAGCTTTAATACTTTATATTTTATAATGTTTACTGTGAAGAGCTACAAATTAACTCCCACATAGGCTCTTTAATGTGTAATAGCAGAAAGAAATCACAATAGAGAAGTGAACGTTTGAATCATAATCTTAGATATTAAAATTGGATTTGGGGAAAAATCCTGTGGGACATTCAGGAATGACTTTTCAGGTCTTGCCATTTGAAACTCCGAGTTGTAAAATTTGCAGCTAAATGAAAAATATCTGTTGCTGACAACTTCAAAGGAAAAGGAAATATTAAAATAGCTCCTGAAATTCCTTAATTTAGCCTTTCAAGTGTCCTTCTTTTTATCCTGATGGTTTGGCTGTGTTTGAACTCTTCATTCAGTGATAGTGTCCACTGAGAAGTCATTTGCTGTTCATTGTTTTTGTTGTTTCCCAACAGTCAAAAGACAAGGTTTGTGAGACGAATACAGAGACAACTGAAACACTTCCATATTCCACCACAACGTTTCTACCAACCACCACAAAGTTCAGAGTTTTCATAATCAACAGAGAATCCATCACTTCCCACCTGCCAACTAGCCTGCCCACAGAAGGTGAAGTGCATACACTGTGTTATTCTATAGCGCAAACATCACTTGCAAGTCTAAGAGAAATTTGTTTCCTCTGTGTTTGTGTTGACCTCTTCTCTTCAGGGGGCTGGAAGGAGTGGGAAATTACAGTGAAAGCAATACTTGCTACTGCTTTTAAATTGCAACTCGCTCTCACAACAGTAAGGTGCATAGGTAAGAAGTGCTGGAGGAGGGGATAGTGCTAGGGAAGCACAGGCAAGCCAGGCAGACTTCTGGAGAACTTGTGGTTATTAGGAGGCTTTTTGTGTTCTTTTAGCCATGAGGCCACAGTCTGAAACCTGTTAAAATGGTGGAAGGAGAGAAAGCTCTGCTAAAGTTAGTGAAGGAGCTCCCATCACAGACTTCATGATTTTTTAATCCCTTTAGGTATTGTATTTAGCCAGGTGAAAATTGGAGATAAGCCAAATTAAAACCATCTTTGCATTTGCCTGTTTCAGGCAGCTGACACTGTTGTTTGCATGTGGTGCTCGCTAGTGTAGAATACTTTCTATAGGCTTCTGAACCGAATTAAGTGATGCTGTGTTGGTTCTCATCCTTGCTCCACTGGCTGCTTAAATCCTGCATGTGTCTGAAATATCCTGCTTTTCCTCTTCTGGAGAAAATGCAGCTGGGTGGAAAGGCTAACTCAGGTTAATCAAATAGCACCTATAAAATGGGGAAAGGAGGAATGTTTGTTGGGATTGTGCGTTAGCACAAGGAGAGGTACAGGCAGATTTTTAAGTGGTTTGTGACAAGAAAATTTGAGCTAAAAGCATTTCAGTCTGGGAATCTGCTGATAAGAAAGGCTGGGTTTGTTTGCAGGTTTACAGACTGTTTGTTCAGGACTTGCCCCACATTAGCTGTGTTAGTCCCCTGGCTTTTTACTCATTAAAGTTCACAAAAAGAAGAGGAATAAGGAAATAAATGGGATTTAGGACTGGTGCATCTTTTTATGATTTTTAGGAGAGAAACTAAGTTATTGCTTTATTTTATTCTCATATGTTGGTTCACGTGGTCCTTAATATGATGGAATGACCAACTCTGAATATGTAACTTAAATGAATTATTTGTGTGTGTTATGAGACAGACTCTAGTACTCTTATTTACCACTGTTTGGAATCCACCTCCACCCTGTATCACTCTCAAAAATAGGGCTTTTTTTAGTAGTAGGAAATGAAACATAACTAAGGACACCACAATTAAATTCTCATTGAATTGGGTATGAAATAATCTAATTGTGGAATTTCCTCGCGATAAGAAAGTCATCCCTAAAATGACTCGTCACCTAGAAAAATGCATTTTCCTACAACTAACTTTGAATTTCCTTTATAGATGACACGAAGATAGCACTGCACCTAAAAGATAATGGAGGTAAGAGATTATTTTTTGTCTGTAAATTGTGTCAGTCATTGCTCAAATTATACCCGGTGAACTCAGTAATCGAAATCATATTGTAGAAATAGCTTTCACCAGGCTCTCAAGGAACTTTCAGCCTGTGTTGAAGAGCAGCAGGGCAAACAAGTTTAGTAAATTAAACATTTAGAGCTCTCTTTGTAACTCTTTATGACTTATAAACCAGCAGGATTAATTTACTTCAAAAATGTAGACATATGAAGTATTTTTTACAATAATACTGTATTATTTCAATGCATTAAGAGAGGATATGATGCTAGTTCCAATAATAATATTGTGTAATAAGTTCATTCATAGTAGGGAGCAATTACATGGCATTTGGTTAGTAAACATATCCTTGTTATATCTCTGTCTCTGTGCTAACAGAGATCCCATATTTATCTGTTCACATTCCTCATGAATGTTAGTAAGATGACTCTGTCATCTTACATTTGTTAAAGGCCTCTGTTAAACGAGGCTCTGCAGAAGACTACCTCTGTCATTTTCCTTATGGGTTCAAGGACTGAGACCTGAAGTTTGTTCCTTCTCCCTTTGAATTTGATGAGAATTTTGAAATTAATTCGAATAGATCTGGGCCGCTAGACATAGGCTGCCTCTGCCTTCACTGCCTGTGTAGAGCTTGCTGATGAGAAAGGAAAGGTTCTCGTTGTTTTCTATGGGCTTCAGGATGGTCTATGAGGATAAGCACGGGATGAATTGTTGAGCAAACTGAAATAGATTTTATTCCTGCAGATATAAAGGGATATATCAATGGCCCTCACTGCCTTTCCTCTGGGCAGGGGGCACCAAGCTTTCCTAGGGCAAGGGAGCCACAGCCAGGCATGAAGCAGGCATAGGGCAGGCTGCAGTAACTGGACTCAGCTCGAGTCTGGTGACTGTCAGCTGGGTCTGCAGGGATGAGGCAGGTCCAGACAAGAAGACAGGTTAGCAAGACAAAGCAGGGAGCAACAAGGGAGCTGGCTAGGCACTGCAGCTGGCAGCACAGGTCATGCAGGTAGCACAGGAACCAAGCGAAGCAGCTCACATCAAGCAAACCTGGAGAAATCGAGGCAACAAACCAGGTCCATACAGGGAGTCTTGACAGCAGCACAAGGAAATTACACCAGAGATAAGTCTACAATACAGTGCTAAGGTCCATGCAAGGAGACATGGCCCATAGACAGAATAGGATACAAGCTACCTTCAGCATAGATCCAAAGCTGTCCCGGGATACACCTGAAACAAAGCTTAGGTTTATGTTTGAGCTTGCATGGAGTCCTTGACCCCATGGGCAGAGGTCCCAGGTGCAGTGGGGTAGGACAGCTGAGACTAAGTTGTCTGTCTGCCCTTTCAGAGAATACTCCAGTTTTGGAAAAAGGCAGTGGGCAGGTGTGATTTAGCATTTTGGTCTGGTTTCTTGACATTTGTTTTTCAGTACTCCAGCCGTTCTCTTTCCCTGAAATCAGAAATCTCACTCCACAAGAGGCAGTTGCCATACTTTCCCTTGCTATCACTAGCCACAGCATGGCTGTGGCTGACCATAAGTACTCAAGTTCTGTACTGAGCGTTAAGTTGTCCATTTGTTGGCAGTGTGGTTGTTTGACATGGCTTTGATACAGAGATTAAATAAGGTCATGTATAAATGCAGGGTGGTACTTCTAGGCAGTTGTCTGGGGGAATCTCCCTGACCTTCTTGAAAGCAAATTGTTTTTTATTTTGTTGTGACAAGTGCTTCAGTGTTCTTAAAAATCAATAGACAAGGTGAATCACTCAGCACTTTACTCTCCTCTTTCATGTCTGCGCTGTACATGAGGCATATTCCCAGCTAAGGTGTACATACCCACAGTCTGCCCCATGGGGCGTAGATCTGGAGCAGGTGGGTGGCCAGGGATCAGGAAGCTCTTAGTCACAAGCATCTCATAAACATCTCAAAATAGTAAACCATTATCTAAAAAGTAATGAACAAGATGGGTTTAGAAAGCACATCCCAATTCTTTCCACTACGGTATTGTAAGAGAATTAATTCTTCACTTGTCTACGCTTTTTCCAAGATCTCAAAAAAACCCCAAAACACTTGAAACACAAACATGCAGTGTAGCACACAGGAGGTGATTCTTCCCCTCTTCTCTGCTCCTGTGAGACCTCACTTGGAGTACTGCATCCACTTCTGGAGTCCCCCAATACATTAAATACATTGAACTTTCGGTGTGAGACCAGAGGAGGTCACAGGGATGATCAGAGGATTGAAGCACCTCTTCTGTGTAAACAGGCTGAGGGAATTTGAGCTGGAGAAGACTCTGGCAAGAGCAGCCTTCCAGTACATGAAGGGGGCCTACAGGAAAGCAGGAGAGAGACTTTTTATGAGGGAAACTAGAGCTAGGACAAGGGGGAATAGCTTCAAACTAGAGGACAGGTTTAGATTTGATCTTAAGAAGAAATTCCTCACTGAGAGTGCTGAGGCACTGGAACGGGTTGCCCAGACAAGTAGTGCATGCCGCCTTGCTGGAAGTGTTCAAGGCCAGGTTGAAAGGGCTCTAGGCAACAGTCTAGTGAGAGATGCCCCCTGCCTTTGGAACTCGGTGATCTCTGAAGTCCCTTTCAACCTAAGCCAGCCTATGAAGCTGTGGTAAAGCGTTGAGCACTGTAGCATGGGAAGACCCTGTCCTCCTTTCTAGAGTGAGGTGGTAGGGTTTGTGGCATCACTTATCTTAAGTATGGAGTCTATTTCTATGGAGGAAGCCATGGAGGGCAAACCAACAACTGATGTGATTCCTTATTTTCCTTGAGCTGACTTCAAACTACATACAAGCAATGAAACACAGCAGGATTTCTCATTCGCACAGTAAATGTAGCTTTTAATCTGAGAAGTTCTTTTTTGATGAATCTTCAATTATGCATTGAATTTTCCAGTGACCCCTAGATTAGACTCAGATAAAACTTCTGCAGCCGCAGGCGTGTTCTTTGATTCTCTGCGATTTGTCAGCCTTTCAAAAAGAGTAGATTATTTCAGGTCACGAATACAGGGTCTTTACTTTCTCACAGTAGATCCTTTCAAACTCTAATGAGAAAGGAACCTTTTATAATGGAAAACCAAAGCTATATTGGATCAACCATGGCCTGTAGTTTGATGTGTCCTTGGGTAATAGCAGTCAACATCTGTTTAAGTACAACAAAAGGATTCCATAGCACTTCTGCATCTCACTTGTGCCTGGAACTTTTGAAACCAAATGTTATAAAGCAGCAACTAAATTGAAATTAAATCTTGAGGTTGGGTCATACAGATTTGCCCTTTTCATTATATGAAAAAATCACTTCCACACTAGTGCTGTAATTCACTCAAAGTCTTTTGTGGCCTATTGTAACATACAGTTCAAATTTGCTTGCCTCTCTTTCTTTTGCCTTCCCTGTTTCCTGTCTCCTCTATCATTTCTCAGCAGTCTTTTCTCAGCACCAGTTATAAACAGGTCTTATGATACATTAGAGATCTCTCTTGTTTTCTTCCATACAATCAAATCATGATCAAAGCTGAGCCTTACATTCCAAGCAATTTGCTAAATGCTGCTCAGTGCTTTCTGCAAGTTCATCTGTAACTGAAAGTAGTTTTGTTATGAGAAAGTGTGGGATCTACCATAGTATATTGTTGTAAGAGTCTTGAACACATGTAATTCAAGTCCATCTTCCTTCTGAAGAAAACTTATGATTTAAGGAAAGCCTCTACAGCATTGTTGGTGTTCAACACGATACAACAGCAGTGTCTGCTGGCAGATATCCACTGAAATGGAGCCTTCCAAAGCTAAGAACATAAGCTAGGAAAAGCAACAAGCCTCTGGTACAAATACTCCCATCTTTCTTGTGCATAAGACACAGGAAGAAGCATATTCTGCATGCCTTACGCAGCCGGCTACATATGGTTTTTTGAGTAAATACAAGTGAAAAGGTCTGAACTCATCCATTCTGAATCAATGGAATCATAGATAAGCAATTATTAGTATTAGGACATTTAAATTCCTAGCATTAATAAATTGTGTTCTTTTCTGTTTCTTTCATGGTACTTTGGGTTGTGCTTAAACATTACTTGTAGAATTTCTTGCATGTCTGCTGCATCCCAGTTTAGTTATTGTCACCTTATTATAGCTATCCTCACCAAATATTTAAAAAACACTGATCCAGCCTGCAGAAACTCAAATGATGGTAGAGGATTTCTAAAGGAACAGTGCTGGAATGTACATAGAATCATTAGAGATCAGAAGGGACCTCAAAAAATCATCTGGTCCAATCCCCTTGTCACAGCAGGATCCCCTAGACCAAGTCACACAGAAACACATCCAGGCGGGTCTGGAAAGTCTCCAGAGAAGGAGACCCCACAACCCCCTGGGCAGCCTGTTCCTGCGCTCCATCACCCTCACTGGGAAGAAGTTCCTTCTGACATTTATATGGAACCTCCTCTGTTCCAGCTTGCACTCATTGCCCCTTGCCCTATCCCCAGATGACCTTGAGAAGAGCCTGGCTCCATCCTCGTGACACCCACCCTCGCATATTTATAGACATGAATGAGGTCACCCCTCCGCCTCCTCTTCTCCAAGCTCAAGAGACCTAGGTCCCCCAGGCTTTCCTCATAAGTATCCTCAAGAAGTGTCACTTTCTGCACAAATGGGTATTTCTACCTCATCAGAGTCGTTATGCACCACATTAGTTTATAGGACCATGATGTTAAAACAGTTTAGTTAAATCAAAGCAATGATTAGACACTTGGACTTATATTGAAGTCTAATGCACACCAGTTTCATTTTATTTTGGTTTTCTAAGCTAGTTATGAACTGATACACGTTACGGGCTTTCCCAGTTGCCATGCCTTTTCTGTAAGGCACACATTTAACAGATTTTGTTATGATATGTTGGAGCAGAAGAAAGAAACTCCTTAATTAACATATTTAGAGTGCTGTTGTCCTATAAAAGGAGGGATTTCATTTTAGTATACTCATCCATTTGCTGCACTAAGCAGCTGACCAGTCTCAGATAGACTTGCTGAGTTGCACTGGGTCCTACTGAAAATTGGCAGCAAATCCAGCTACTGAATTCAGAATTTGCAGGTTAGAGTTCGTAATACTCTGACTCAACGACCACCTTATTCCATACCTGCTATTGGAAACCAATTTTCAAAGTGTTAGCAGAGCCATAACTTTATAAATCACCATGAAGGCAAGTGTGCCAATGGCTTCACCTCAAAACATTAGCAATTGCTAAGAGAATGAAGCCACAAATCAAGAAAAATCTGTTACTGTGAAGAAGCTGAGAAGTCCAGAGCTTCCTGTTCCTAAACAAGGTAAAGAGAACATTTTTATTGAGATTCCTCTGAGCCTCTGGAGGATCCTTCCAAGTGTACACTCCCTGTTTCCTCCCACAGTCACTATATGTAGGTCATTAATCATCTGTTCAGGAATCTGCATTATGTACAGGAAAAACACTTAAGTTAGGAGAAACATATTCCTGACCCATAAAATAAGCAGTGTCCTGATAGACTCATATTCCAGATGTAAATAAAGGCCCAAAGGAGGGGGGGAAATCCACTGGGTCTACTGAGTTCACTGTAGGCTGTAACCCTGTGTGCTCAGCTGTCCTAAACATTATATCCTTACTCTCTTTGCAAGAGGATATTAACACAAACTCTTGGTCACACAAATCGAGTGTCCAGCTCTCAGGCTAGAAATGACATATGCAATATGGTGAAAGACTGGGTGGAGTGAATTTGCATTTGTAGGTCCAAGTTAGCCCCAGACAGTGCAGTAAGAGAGGTTTCTGCTCTTTGGCTGCCCAAAGAGCAAAGCCAACACATGGAGAGCAGGGGTTTTCAAGTGGCTTGTAGAGAACAGAGCTTGTAGAGTGGCTTGTACAGAAACAGCTGTCAAATACTCTCAAGTCCCTGAATGAGTGGAACCAGATCAGTAAGTCTGAGGATGGCTGTGAAGGACAGCAGTTGTGTGTATGGATTGAGTGGCTCAGTTTGTAAACAAGTTTCAGTAATGTCTAATGCATGCAGACAACTCAAGGGATTGTAAAAGCAACTCAAACTTGAATTGCCTTGAGGCCTTTCCTATGTAAAGACATCTATGGGGAGCTGTGTAGGTAGCTCAGCCCAGAGTTGTTTATTACCCATAGACCGAACAGAGTAGTGCTGCATCATTCAAAGAACTGGATCTTGAGCTGAGCATTGAAATATCACAAAAAAATATGGCCTGAGACTCACTTCAGATGACTATTCAGTTGCCTAAGAAGAGCATGCAGAAGTGAACCTCACCCATGGATGAATAAAGAAAGATAAGGGGAAGCTTCCTTACATTGTCAAAGATGATTATCCCAGGTGGTATAATCCAATCAGGCATAATGCACACAGTCACATAAAAACCCCTAAGATACAGGTTAGGAATTGGGAGTCACCTCTCCATCATCTTGCCTGTGTAATGGCCAAGGTCACTTTTCTGTAATGAAGATCCCTTACCCAGAGGGGTAAGTGAATATTTTGCATGCTGTAAGTTTGTAACTGAGGACTAATACACATACAACATTTAGCATGCTTTTTTCAGTGACCTATATTATTCTGGCTTTTAAGTCATGAGAGTGCATTCTTCCATTATCTCCATTAAAACCTCTAATAGGAGCTTATTAACCCTGTAAGTGAAGTTCAAGTACGTTGTTTGCACAAGCCTTGCATTTAAACCTGTAAGCAAAGCTCAAATAGATTATTTGCTTAAACTTTGTGGTCTGGTCTCTTCTTGTCACGGGGTAAAAGGATGTCAAATGAGATTAATTTATGTTAATGAGATTAACTCATTACAGTAGTTAATCTCATTACAGTAGTGTAAGGGACAGACAAGACAATAGGAGTGGTAGTGAGAAGACATGGGTTTCGCTTGCCAGATTGATCTGATTTGCCCAAAGTTGGAATGTTCTAGTACTGTCACTATCACATCATTCCATTACCCTGAAATAAACCTTGGAAAGGGTTGAAAATAACTTGATTCCTTGCTTATGTGGGACTTCAGTTTGAGATGGTTTTTACAGAGTGATTTGTAAAACTTGCAGTCTTTGATGCTGTCACTGTGAATATGAAAAATGTTCTATTTTGTGGCAACAGCAAGGTTTAAGTTACATATATCCTGTACTCTTTTAAGGATCATAAAGTTTCTGTGATTCTGTATTCATTTTACAGTAATAATAATCTGAATTTCCTAAGCTTGTATTTGAAGGAATGCAGCATTTGTGTTATGAACAATAAGACAACAATGAACAATAAGACTCATTTTGCATTAGTATTAGGAGTATGGCACAATCTACTTTATTCTTTAAACATATCTGGGAATGCAAAAGACTGTGCAGTTAACTAGCAAACTACTGGAAGATGATGTATGTGCATGAAGGGTTTGAAAACAGCACACATGCTGTTTCTGCAATGATTAGTCTGTGAAGCATGTACACATAAGAGACTAAAGGAATGCATCTCTAAACGTGATTATTACTGAACCTCTGTATTTTTCCAGTCTTTTCCATGTATAGAAGCTGTTTTCTACTTGTATCCAGACCTGTTTTGCCATAAACTAGGAACATGCCAGANATAAAGTTTCTGTGATTCTGTATTCATTTTACAGTAATAATAATCTGAATTTCCTAAGCTTGTATTTGAAGGAACGCAGCATTTATGTTATGAACAATAAGACTCATTTTGCATTAGTATTAGGAGTATGGCACAATCTAGTTTAAACATATCTGGGAATGCAAAAGACTGTGCAGTTAACTAGCAAACTACTGGAAGATGATATATGTGCATGAAGGGTTTGAAAACGGCACACATGCTGTTTCTGCAATGATTAGTCTGTGAAGCATGTACACATAAGTAAAGAGACTAAAGGAATGCATCTGTAAACGTGATTATTACTGAACCTCTGTATTTTTCCAGTCTTTTCCATGTATAGAAGCTGTTTTCTACTTGTATCCAGACCTGTTTTGCCATAAACTAGGAACATGCCAGAAACGCTGTCAACTTAAACTAGAGTCCATACCATCCCACAGCAAGTGCAGGACAGCCAGGGTTATGAGGGCCTACCTGCATGGGTTTATGAAGAGCAGGTCTTGCTTGATTGACCTGATCTCCTTCTTGAACGAGTGACCCATCTAGAGGTTGAGGAGGAGGCTGTGGATGTTGTTTACCTAGACTTTAGTAAAGTATTTGACACAGTCTCCTACAGCATTCTCTAGAGAAAGTAGCGGCTCACAGCTTACACAGTTGGACTCTTGTCTGAGAAAAAAACTGGCTGGAAAAGTTTCTCCACTTCAGGTGTTGGAACAGGCTGTTCAGGGAGGTGGTGGAATCACCATCACTGGAAGTGTACAAAAAGCCATGTAGATCTAGTGCTTGAAAACATGGTTTAGTGGGCATGGTGACCTTGATTTGATGGTTGGACTTAATGGTCATGGGTATCTCTTGCAACTTGAATGATCCTCTGATTCTTCTATGGGTCTGTGATTGCTGCTCTTCAAGTCATCTGTATCCCCAGCTTTGCTACTATAGGTGAATCATTCAGGAGGGTCATGTAAGGAACTGCATTGTATCCGTTAAAGATGGATCTGCATGTGTTTCCTTTTGATCAGAAATTAGTTTGAATTGCAGCATTTTTCCATCCAATCCAAACACAATGGCTGTGGAGGGAAAAGGTAAAGCTTTATTTTCCAAGTCCATGCCATGAAATTCAGCCTTTTTTATCTATCATTTGCCCTTGGTTTCATATCACTTTCTATAAAGAAAAGTTTCTAGCTGAGAGATACCCAAAGTTTACCTATTTTTCCTCCATTTTATCAGAAAGGCTTTTAGTATCCCAGCTCTTACAGAGAGATACACTAATCTATGTAAGTCAGCTCTTTCCATCTCCTATCATGAGAGGCGTATATGTGTGTATCACAATTTTTTCTCTTATATAAAACTATCCCAGTAGAAACTTTCAGTAAACCCTAAACTTAGATAACAGAAAGGATTTATTTCATTACTTTGCAGACTTCAATGATCATTGTGCAATCATGAAAAAACAACATTGAGAAAGTATCTACGACGTCTCTGTAGAGCAGTCCCAGTTCCAGTCAGCATAACAGTCCCATTGGCCAGGACAAAATTTTCATTCACTGTAATTTCTTTAGGGGTTTTTTCTTGATTTTCCTAGACTATAAGAAGTTAACGTCACTATAACTAGAATGGGTTTTTTCTTGATTTTCCTAGACTATAAGAAGTTAACGTCACTATAACTAGAAAATTAGTAATATAAAATCAAAGATGATTACAGTCTTAATGGGTTTATCATACAAACAGTGGGAACATGGACTGGACGATCCTTCCAGGTTTGGACTGGATGATCCTTCCAAGTTGCTTCCAATCCATAATATGCTGTTCTGTGACTTGGTCTGGGTGTCCTGCTGTGGCAGAGGGATTGGACTAGATGCTCTTTCAAGGTCCCTTCCAATCCCTGATGATTCTATGATTCTATGAACATGTTTATTGTGTTTTTACTTTAATTTTTATAATAGCATTCTGGAAGGAGAAGAGTTATTTCATGTTTCTGAGGAAAATATATATTTGGGAGGAAAAGTTACTGTTTCTGTCTTGTCATTCTGTACCTGAGGAGAAGCTGACTAACCTTGGAGATGTTAACATGCTCCTTTTACTTAAAAGCTTTAAGCATGTCAGAATTTTGGGAGGAGTTATAAATGCAGAGCAGTTCCTCTTCTGAACACATAAAAAGAGGAAAGTTTGGGGAAAGTTCTACACAGAGTCCCTTTGGGGAAAGTTCAATAGATAGTTCCTTTGAGGAAAGAACTGGTCATGGGATGGGTGTCCTGCTATCGGTCAGTGTTATCTTTGTTGGGATCAGCACGTGTGCTGTGATACTAAGATTTCTGCACCTGAAAAATTTTCTATGTCCTTTTTTTCATCTGCTTCCCCCGGTGGCTTTTGAAAAGAACTGTCAGGTAGTTTGGCAGCAGAGAGTATGTTCAAAGTTGACAACATTAATTATTATATCTGTGCAAAGACAATGAAATCAATTTCTCATAAGAACTTGTGCCCTGGAGTCAATGAACGGAGTTTTGATTATGGAAATTGCAAGTTATTTACTCTTGTTGTCATTTAAGAAAAGCATTTCTTGTATTGCATTATTTTTTGCATTTGGCTTTGTGATCACTGCACTGGTGTCCATGCAGCGATCCATCTTAGACTCATAGAGATCTGGGCAAGCAGTGTCATCTGTGTTATTTGAGAGACAATGTGTTGTCCTTTGCAAAGCTGGGTGCTAAACACTGAGAAAACACTAGATCAAAGTGGATTAATTTAATGGTCGTCACAGAGTGGCTGCAGCCTTTGCTAAATTCCAGCATGTTTTAATATGCAGAGCATTACTTTCTGCCCTCACCCATAGCATAGCAACAATAGAGTGCTCATTTAGTGCAAATTGGCCTGAAAGTGGGTACAAGTGACAAAGTAGTTTATGATGCATTGATGTGGCATTGAAGGGAAGAGTGGAAGAGTATGAAGCTGTCAAAAAGACAATTATGAGACAGACAAACAATGAATCCTCTGCTCCTTCCAGGAAGCAGTTGCTTCTCAGTAGGATGATTCACACAACTAACTGCTCATCACTGGGAATTAATAGTGCAACCCAGGGCATGTACAATAAAGCAGGCCTTCCCTGATGGCCTTTCCATTGCCTAATTTGCATTTGTTTGGCAATTTGGAATATGTCTGCAAGTACTAAATGTTGTTACAGTGCATGAACAGAAATTAAGGCTGGGGCTTGTATACATTCATCTATCCTCAGCTGTAAGTGACCAGTGCTTTAATAAAATGTTAATGGCTATGTCGAGTGAAAGACTCTGCTGCATGAAACTTAGACGAGCTGTTGTAGGGTCACCTTTCTTTCCTGTCTCCTCTATGAATCTTGCTTGATTCGCTGCAAGTACCAGAAAGTGTTTTAAGTGTCCTTTGGGCAGGAATACATTTGAAAATAGATCTTCCGCATCCTCAGCAACACCTGCTTTCTCTCATTGCAATGTGAAGGATGGTTTCTGATCTGATGAATGCTAAAAGGCTACGTACAGTTATTCTTTTAGTTGTTACTATTAGTAAGAATAGTAGTGACTTTGAAGTGGTTTGAAGTGGCACCCATCACTCAATAGTTGTTTTCAAAGAACAAGTACAAAGGACAGTCCCTGACCTCACACACCATGGAACTCTAAAACAACCCAATAAATAGTTCTGAGAGATGGCAAATGGAAAGGGTGGCAGCAGAAATCAGCAATTGCCATTACAGTCAGCTTGGCAAACAAGAATGGTGCGAGAAAGTCTAACAGTGGAATTGAAAGAAAACTTCTCCCAAGCAAGACCAGAGACAGGTGCTGTATGGAGTTCATCTGGGAGGTGATTTGAAGGACTGCCAGAAAGGCAGAAAGCAGTGGGAATATTAGGATAATGATGTTTGTGAAGCCAAATGCCTGTCTGATGTTTCTTAAACCTGGGGCTTCTGAATGGTTGTTTTGCCTTCAATTTTCAGTAAAACAGCATTTCCTCTTTTATGCAAAAGGATGCTGGAGTATCATTGCTTGTCACCATATTTGTAGCTTCTGTGATACTCCAGATTGTCCAAAGCAGAAACCACAGCCAAGCCCTAGCAGTTCTACTGATGTTAGTTAATCTACTGAAAGACTTTTTCCACGAAGGTTACAGTGTTGGTAGAAAGACTTTCACAGATACACACAGAGGCACGCAGCTACTCAGACCATTAGGGGTTGGAAGGGACCTCCAGGGGTCTTCGAGTCCAACACCTCTACTTCAGCAGGATCATAAAAAACGACAGGTTACACAGAAATGCATCAAGACGAGTCTTAAAAGTCTCCAGAGGAGAGTCCACAATATCCCTGGGCCGCCATCTGTAGGCTGTCCTTAAACTCAACTGTTGTGAGTTTAGCTATATCCCCTACCTGCTTCAAGCCTAGTTTAAGGCTCTTTGTTGCCCCACCAACTCATGTGCAAGGATCCTCTTCCCCCTTTGACATAAATGTACTCTGCCTGCCGCTAGCAGACCAAATGTCCTCCCTGTGATCAAATACCTGAAGTTACGTCAGCAGCACCAACCACATATGAATTTGATATGGTTTCCACTCTCTTTCTGTGTGCCTCCCTGACATTGTGAGGAACTGATGAAAAAACTACCTGTGCACCTGAACCATCAGCTGATTTAACCAAAGCTTTGAAGTGCTTTTTAATTGCCTTTGGACTTCTCACAATTTCATCATTTCCAGCCTGGGTAATCAACAAGGGATAGTAATCAGTGGGATGTGCTAGAGTAGGGAGTTTCTTTCTAACATCTCTAACCCAAGCCCCAGGGAGGCAAGAAACCTCCCTGTAGAATGGGTCTGTTCTACATATAGGACCCTCTGTTCCCTTTAAAAGTGAATCACCCACCACAGTAACTCTTCTTTTCTTCTTAATTGAAGAAGTTGCAAGGTGTGTGAATGACATGCTAGGTATGTCATTAACATCATCCTCCTCTACCTGGCCTTCAAATTCCAAAGCTCCAAACCTATTATATAGGGACACTGAGAAGGGGGAGTTGAAAAGGTTTCCTTGACCTCTATGAAGAGGGACCTCTCTTCTTTCCCCCTGAGTCCTCTTCATTTGCCTGGTAACAGGAGGAGAGAAGATTCTCCACTTCCTGTGAGACTCCCTCCTGCTGCCTTAGCCTCAAGGTTTCACTCCACCAATCTAACTCATATTCAAAATCTCTAATCCTTCTGTCTCTCTACCTCCTCTCTCATTTCAACCGCCTGCCCAAGTAGGTTGTTTATTTGATCACTCCACACTCAGTCAGTGTCTCTGGCTCCCCCCAGCCAATGCCAGACTTGGGCATTCGCCACAACCAGAGACCTGCACAGCCACATGTTTATATGGGACCTCAGTCTGAGTTCTTACATCCTTTCTCACTGTGGCTCTTTGCCCTGTGGTGACCCTGGTCTACGCTCCAACCAGAAGAGAACTTGATGCAGCAAGGGCCTCTCAGTCAACGAGAAAGACCCTACGATGCAGTGAAGATAAAAAGAGAAGCAAGCTCTTGTGACATGACAAAGAAGCACTCCTCTGGTGCAGCAAGCAGAACTCCTGCAGCACAACGAAGAAGGACTCCTCAACAAAGCACTCCTCGTGCATGGTGAGAGGAACTGCTGCAGCACAGACAAGAACTCCAAACCTCGAAGAATGACTCCTCCAGCACAACAAGAAGAACTCCTGCAGCACGCAGCACAAGTGTTCCTGTAGTGAGCAGGCCTCTCAAACCACAAGAACAAAGCACACAGAAAGAATTGTTTCAGCTGAGAGCAGACCTGTGAGCTCAGCACAGTAAAAGGTCATGCAGAACACCACAAAAATGGTTTCTGCTGAGTGCAGCCTCTGAGCTCAGCACAGATAGCAGTGCTGCAGTGTGTGGCAGAAAGTGTTCTGGCATCACCATTAAAGTAAAATCTAAAAAAAGGAATTCATTATTTGGAAGCACTGTTAACAAGTTGCTCGTGTGATACCCCTCTTTTTTCTCATAGCATGAGTGGCCTCTCGGTATCAGGTTTAGTAAATGGACGGTCTTCTGTAGTATTGCGGTACGATGAGCATCCCAGTCAGACCAAGATTGGAATATTGCAGGATTGTTTAGCACCTGTCTGTTACCCTTTTGGCTGTCTGATTCAGTTGCACAGGATTGTTCAATACTACTCTCAAAACTCATGGTGCAGGTTTCAGAAAGTGTTTATTGGCAATAGATCTCAGAAGGGTTTGTGGCGTAGCTCAGCTTAAACCTTTAAAGAAAAACTAGACCTTAAAATCTATTCAATGAGTGCCTTTTGTCCATAGGGCAACTGATAGTTTTATGAGATAATCAAAACAAAATTAATTATGAAGGTAATTAGGAAGTTCAGAGTGTCTAGACTGCATTCAAAAGAAAGCATGTATCCATTCTATTATTGAGGTAGAATTAGTAACAATTGGAATTAAATTATGAGAGTACTTGGTTGGGGGGAGAAACACATCTAACATCTTTTTCCAGCTTGGGCTGTGGGAAGCAAGGGACATGCAACAAAGACAAAGCAAATGCTAAATCGCCGTGTGTTAAATGGAATGGCTAAGACATTAGGTACTGCGCTAATACTGTGCTGTTTGTGCAGCTTCCACAGATGACAGTGCAGTGGAGAAGAAAGGTGGAACACTTCATGCCGGCTTAATTGTTGGTATTCTAGTGCTGGTCCTGGTTGTGGCTGCAGCCATCCTTGTGACTGTCTATATGTATCATCATCCAACGTCAGCAGCTAGCCTCTTCTTTATAGAGGTAAGACCAAAGTACCTTGTGTCACTGTTCCTGTCACTTGACTAGGGTAACTGGGGTCTCCAGAACAGAACTTTCTTAACTAAGCCAAGAGAAAGTATTCTTGTGTTCACAGTCTTAAGTTTTGATGAAATGGACCTCTCAGAGTGGGTGATGCTCTTTTATCCCTCAGATTTGTCTTTAATTGCCATTGCTAATACATTTTTGGGACTTCTCTTTTTACATAGGATGTATATTTAAGAGATGTATGCCAGCTACCACGTCATCATTTTTTCTTATCCTCCCTTTTCCTCACTATAAATTTTTTCCATTAGCTTTCACATGCACTGGCTTTTTATTTTTGGACATATTTTTTCTTCTGTTATTTTCATGCTTAAAAATAAAATGGATGCATTTTTAATTCTCCAGAAGAAATGAACTAAGGTAATGTTTTTAGCTGGAAACCTGTGTTAGCCATTCCATACCTTCATTTGTAGACATTTTTTAACAGTTTGTCTTAAGAGTGTAGAAAAGACTCTTTTCACCCTATTCTAATAACTAAATGTGGTAGCGTCTCCTTTTGATCATTTTTGATTGTAGAGAAAAACAGACTCTCTTAGACCATGATTCATCTAATCTATATGAGATATATCCTTTAGGATTGGATAAATTATAATTTCTTTCTTAAAAATAGACAGCTACCTTAAGTGGAGACATCTACATTGCAGATGCTGTCATGTAGTCAGCTCAACTCCACCGTACAATGTGAGAAAGAAGACTTTTTTATAAGTGCTTGATTCTAAAAAACTGTGAATACCTACAGCTACTTGTGATTTTTCAACTCAGCAATGTTCCTCTACCTTACGATAAGTATAAAGTTGCTAAAAATGGCCCAAAAAATGCTGACTGTTCCTAAGCAGGTGTTGCAGTACTCCCTCACTTTTAAGAGTCTCAACAATTTCTAGTGGGCAGTAGTGAAGACACAGAACCATGGGAATTCTCACTAAGGCCATGTGTAGGGATTGCTTAAGTAAAAGCCTGGACCAGAGAGACAGAGCCATTCATTCTTAGTCAGAGCAGCTTAAACTGAAGCGGGATGTGAACATGAACAGAATGATTCATCTTGGAAATAGTATTATGTGTACAAATAAATATACTGCTTAGATGCAACAGTAGTGACAGAAATAAAAATCAAATTGTTATCGATTTTGCAGGCACAAGCAAAATAACTGTGTTAAATCATCAGGGAACAACATCCACTACTAACATCTATAGCTTTCTTTCACGTCTCTGTGACATTTCAAGCCAGTTCTGTGTTGACGTAAACAAAAAAACCCACTAGATTCCTTGTACAAAAGAGAAGGATTTGTCCTTTTTTTCACACACAGATCAAATTCCTATTCCTTCACTTCAATAAAAACTAGTTTCTTATGTATTATGGGGTGACTGAAAGGGCTAGGTAAATGGTAACATCATTTTTTAGGCAGGAGAGTGGGTCAGAGAGAAACAATGAGGTACAAGGGTCAGTGTAGAGTCTGGCATCTCGACCAGATCAACCCCAGGGACCAGTGTCGATGAAGACTGACCTGTTGGACAGCAGTGTAGGAGAAAGGGACCTGGGGGACCTAGTGGACAGCAGGATGACTCTGAGCCAGTGCTCTTGTGGCCAAGAGGGCCAACAGCATCCTGGGGAGGGGGGGGATCAGAAGAGGGGTGGTTAGCAGATCGAGGGTGGTTCTTCTCCTCCTCTACTCTGCACTCGTGAGACCATATTCAGGTGACGTTGATCAGTGCAATCAAAGCTAAAATGTATTTTTGGAAGCAAAGTAGACCTTTACAGAAAAATAGGACAACATAACTTTTCAGTTTAAAGTAAAGCAGATATAACTGAATAAGGAGAAGAGGAAATAAATCAGTAAAAGTCAATGTTATGCAAAACGTGTAATGGTATATATTACATCCTCGTTTTGTGACTAAGTGAATTGTGATACATGTGAAGAAACAGATGTTTAGCAAGAACTGTAAAAGTGCTAGTAGCTGTGGCAAAACTAGTGATGCACCAGTAAAACCACAAGGGGTGGAGAAAGGGGTTACTCTGCATTTCAAAGCATTTCCACAACTTCCAAAACTTTAAAGTCATTGTTAGTGTCGTAAGCACAAAAGAATAAGGTAATCCATTCTGAAAATAACATTGCTCTTAACTAATATAAGAATTTAATTCCCAAAGCAAAACCAAAAGTTTGAGCAACTCAAGAAATAATAGGTGGGCTGTATTATTCTTACAGTCATTTGATCTATAGGATGTGCATATTCCCAACACAGAGAAGAACATACCTCCTCAGAGTTGTATTTTGAAACTGAAGTACAAAAAACTAATGGGGCATAGTTGGTACAAATAGGTCACTGTTTGAAAGAAGCTCTCCTTATCTGTGCAATTCAACAATACTTGTAGTTGTTACAGATACCATGGTACCCCATGCACCACAGCAGGCAAGCTACACTGTTTATGGGAAATGGTTGCAGTTTGGATCTGATATCACCGTTCTGGGGCAAGAGCACAAGAGGACAACCATGGACTTGGTCATGAAATGAGAAATAGTACATAAATGTTTCAGAAAACAGTATTGGTTTGTGTGAGTATCCTGATTAATTAAGCAAGTTGAACAGTTAAAATAAGATTTGACAGATGGACAGGCAGTTGTCTGGGGGGAGTGTCACACACATTACTCAGGATTTCACAGAGCTCATCTCAAATCCCCCCTCGTCTTTGTCAGGTAGTTCTTTACCTTAGTTATCTCCCCTAGACAAGGGTAAGTGGATCCACACCTTGACTACCCTCTTAACTTTCCACAGAAAGATGCAGTCCGGTGTGACACCTCTGAGCACCATTAAGCAGCATCCTGTGATCACTAGTTGTTTTGAATGATACACAAAAGTCAAGAGACATGCCATTGATTCCAGAAGTAACTATTGTCTTAGGACAACTCTACTGACTTAGAAGAGTGTTGTTATTCTATGATATTTTCTGACAAAAATGGTTCCTTTCGAGCTTTTGTTCATAGCTGTTGCTCACAATAAGTGCGTTCTGCACCCAAAGTAGTTATTTTGAACCAGGATCTTGAGAAGTCTTGAAAGCCCAGGCTATTCAATTTGCCCAAAATAACCTGTGGTTTTAAAAGAATACCATCCAAACAGGTCATGTAATAAAAACAAGCTCACAATTTTGTCAGCTGTGTAGAAGATTCAAATCAGAACGCAATGGTTTCCTGTTTCTTCTAGCCCCCACAATATTCAACATCTGTTTCATTGTTTAAGTTTGATGCTTCCCTAGTGACCATAGACTGAATGAATGATCAACTGTACAAATTAAGGGGTTACAGTCAATAAATGTGGGGTCTTTCTAAAAGCTGAGAGTAATGTTGAGTAAAGTTTAGCTGGCAGAGTGATGGGATAGATCTCGTGTGTTTGGGTCCTTTGCTTACAGTTAGCTATATGGCATTTTCTCTCTCTTGAATTTGATTTCCATAGAATCAGCAAGGTTAGAAAAGACCTTCAAGACCATCAAGTCCAACCATCCATTTTGTTGCCAATAATTTGCCCTTTTGAACTAAGTTACATACCTACTCTTAATCTTGCACCTCTGGAGTACACTGTGAACTTGCAGTGATATTTTAAAAGTAACACATACGTTGAATAGTGCTCTTCATGTTTTTTTTAACAAATCAGAACTTAGTCAGAAATTGGTACAATATATACAGATACTTGTAACATAGAGGTGATCCTGCTGTGGCAGGGTGATTGGACTAGATGATCTTTTGAGGTCCCTCCGATCCCTAATGATTCTATCATAAATATTTACACATTCACTATATAACAATTAAAAGGTAAGTAATTTATTTGCTAACCCATGTGGTATCTTTGCATTCAGATTTTGATGTTTGGTGACCAAGAAGCTGACCATGGTGTCCCAGCTGTAGTGGATTTAATGCCTGCGATGTAGATTACAAAAGTAGTGTTGATAGCTGGAAATGAATGTAAATAGGAGTCCAGAGACTCCTGCTTTGGTCACCTGGATTTGCTTGTATTTCAGCAAGCTGTGGGCCAAATTCCAGCTTTAGCAGTACTGTAGATTTTGCTTCTTCCTTTTGTTTCCTTCATGTCTTTTTTTCTTAGTTGTTTTAGCTTTTATTGATTTGTGTGTGTGTGTAAACTTTGGCTCTGAGAACAATTAATGTCCAGGGAAATATCAGCACATTGAAAAGGAAGGCATAAGGCAGAGTGTCTTTTGCTCGGCTGTCTGTTTTCTGTGGACAGAAGGGTTGCACACAAGAACTGTTTATGTCTATGGTTGGGTTTGTTTGTGGTTTTCTTATCTTTCTTATTTGTATGTTGGTTCAAAATCCTTTTCATGTTTGAAACTTACCTCAGCTGACATCCAGTGCTCTGACTCTAGGGAACAAAGGCAGCAGCTGAGAAGACATCAGAGACGTTGCTGGCTGTTACAAAGGCAGGGAGTCAGACATTGCAGTGTCCTGTCCCAGCTGGGTCAGGCTTACCTTAGGCTTGACAACAGCAGAATAAAATTCTTTCGTGGCAGTTCTCTGCTGGTAGAGGATTTTAAAGAGGGTAAACTAGCAGTGCAAATTGTGACCGTCTTAACCTTAAGCCAAGAGCCTCTCTCTTGTATTCGGCTTATTGGCACAGGGCAAAATCCAACATAATGAGACATGTGGACTCTCAAGTTGAAAAGATAGCAGTGAATTCAGTCTGTTTCTTAGCAGTGGTTGTGTATGCCTTAATAGTAGTTAGTGTCACATATTGAAAAGAAGAGTGGATGTTTGTGTTTACCAGTTACCGTTCTTTTGAGTTAAGAACCCATTTTTAAGGTGATAGCTTCCTTGGAGATTTTCCTGAGCTTTATTTTGCTGATTCAACTACTTATTAACGTACAAGTACATTAGACACCCACAGATGCACATACCCATGTCTTTTGTTGTTGTTACTTTTGCTTCATCTTGGATGTTTAGGCTGGATAATTTCACTGATCTCTTTCTTCAAACGGCCACACAGACAGCTGAACTGGCGCCACAGAGCCAGAGAGTGACTTTGGGGAAAAAGGGAAGGAGGAAAGAGTGAGCAGCTGCAGATCTTCAGCAAATAAAATAATAGTATGTGACCAGAGCCTGGGGGTTGCACCTCGATTTTCCTAATTTAAGTTGAATTATGTGTTCACTAGCGAGTTAAGTAAGCCTGGGACAGTTTTTTGGCATAAAGACCAAGCAGCATGGAAGGATCTGCATTCTGTCCATGTCACAGCAAGGTGACAGCATGCAGCCTGTCAGCACGGACTGAGGATGTTTCTTGAATCCTGAGACCTATCTGGGGTGGTCTGAGGAAACACTAATTGCTTGGTATTTGTCTAACAATTGAGCTGTATAGGGGATTGTGTTTCAGTATCTGGAAACATTCACTGGCAGGCAGATCTAGCAGTACATTTTCTTCAGATTTTGACCTTCTGCTCATCCCTTGTCTACTTAGAGGAAGGAAGGAAGAAGATAGTCAAAAAAGCTGGAGACAGTTTTTCAGAGCTCAGGGAATTAATGGGCATTTCTAGCTCGCTCTTACACATCTCTGCTTAATAGTAGCACTTCACAAATAAGCGCCAGCATTTAGCATTCTCCATACTCCATTTCCATATTTCTGCATTAATGTCACAAATGCAGCATCTGTCTTCGAATAAAAGAGAAGTAAAATGGAAGCAGTTAAAAACAAACATGGAAATTTTTTTTTAAAGAGTGAGCTGGTGCTTGGCTGGCTTAAGCAGGTGATAAATTTCACACAGCTCTGCTGATTTCTTCTGGAATAGCGTTTATTGTTTTTATTAGTTGTATATACGTTGTACAGGGAGTCATGCTCTCAGTTTGAAAAAGGCTTAACATGGTCATTTGTTTGGTTTTGAGTAGCCGATCAGGCTGAATTGTGCTTCAAGAAAATGATGAATAAAATGAAGAGAACAAGTAACATTTTTCTCTTCTTTCGAAATCCTGCAGTGTCCTGGCGTTTGGGGTATCGTCATTGATCTGACTGTCATTGCCTCGTACTGATAGTAAAGTTATATTTTCCAAAGCTTATCCTGCTCAGCAGGAACCAGCAGCTCAGCAAGGGAAACCTAAATCAGGCACAAGGGAGAAGCACTAAAATAAATAACCAACACTGACAATAAATGTCAAGGGTGGGGAGGAAGGAGGTATTCTGTTTCTCATCCGTCAGCAGCCAGCTACTTAGATGAACCTAATATGGTAGAAACATTATTATAACAAGAAGTTTAAATCACCAAGAGATAGTTTAAACAAGCACTTATATAAAACCCAAAAATAAATGAAGCTGGTAAATGATCCCATGACTCTTAAGTTTGAAGCAATCTTTATTTCAAAACAGTTTCTTCAAAATATGAGATTAAGGTGGTGTCAGGCAATTTATCGTCTCTTACTCCTGCAGATACCTATCAGAAGTACAGTGTCAGGTGTTTGAAGCTTCATCCATTTTTGACTGCGACTTGCCAAAGAAATGGAGTGTTTCTAGAAGAGATTAAAGACTGATGCACAAACTATAACTGCCTAAACAACATCTCATGTAACTTTAAGCACAAAGACACCTGTTATGAGCACAGTAATTCCTAACAGATAGATCTTTCATCATCACAAGAAAGCAGAAAACCTGACTCCAATACGTTTGCACTGGACAAGTATAGTTAAACTAATGAGCCTAACACATGGTTAATATATGCTCATTTATTAATAGGCCTTACTATAGGTTTTTTCCCGTAATCCTTTAGAGTAAGTCATTACAGTTTTTATTGGGTTTTAACAATTGCTCTGAATTTGGATGGCTCTGTATTTATTTCAAGTTGAGAGAGTGAGATAAGCCTTGTTGGCAAAGCGTGGGTAAAGAATACAGCTTTTGAATAGCTGTAAATGCCTTTATGCCCTTGAAGTAGACAAAAAGCTTTACATCAGTGGCAATGTGAAGTGCAGCCTTCAGCAGAAACTGGGAAACAGTCCTGTGGAAGTTTGAAAGATTCTAAATAAAAGAAAATAATCAATAAAGAAGACAAAGTTACATCAGAGCGTTCAGCCTTTAAAGTATTAAATAACTTGAGCTTTTGTATAGTTTAGTGGGAAATCAAGATTGCTAGGGAGCACTGGAGAGTCTTTCAAGACTTTGCAAGATGGACTTGATGCTAATTCAAGTATTTATACTAATATCATTCAGTTTGGAAAGCGAATCGAGGCATGTCGTGGTGAAATCCCCTGATCGAGTTTACTGCTGAATAGGAATGAAAAGTTGATCCATGCTCAAGCACTTTGGGATTTTATGCCACTTGAAATAGACAAAGGAAATGTTTATAACCTTTTATAACATTTTTAGAGTGAAATGTTTATGAGGAAGGGTTGGGAAGATGACAGAAAGGCAAATTTTTCATTATGTTTTTCCTTCACTGTTCTTCTGACGCTGCAGATGTGTAGAGAATCTCATTTCATGTTTGCAAATGCTGAGGCTAGTAGAGGGTAGGACATATAATACATGCTGCCATGTTTCTTCTGCCCATTACTGGTAGAAACTTGACTTCATGCAGATGTATGAACAGGCACGGAAAAGCCTGCAATTATTGCAGATATTGGAATATACAGTATTATAATTTCATCTCAGAAGCAAAGTGTGAAGTTGCATAAATTTTAGAGCTAGGGTATGATGTCAGCACCACAATCTCTCAGGAGTAAAGCAGCAGCATTCAAGTACCAGTACTTCAATACAATTTTAATACAACACTCTGGGTTTCTAGAGTCGATCTTGAATAGCGCTTTTCCCTTAGGACTTGCTGTACAAAGCAGATTGCATTTCATGTTATGTGTGCTCAGTTTATTCTTTTCAAATATCTTTAAAATCCACAAAAAATCTGGAATTAATTTTTGCCCCAGCTTCTTCCCCGGAAGTCTGAATTTCTCACGTCCTTTGCTTTTAAGATACTATTAAGTTGAGACACTAGTTGGTTTCCAGTCTGTAAGTCAGTGAGAAATACATAATGCTTACTGAATTTTACCTCTTTAGTAAATTGTAGCAGACTGTTCCATTCTTATTTCATAGTGACATCGTTGGTGATCTGCTGCGTCACAATAGGCAGCAGCCTTACTGACAATAGAAAATAAATGACTTCAAATGATCTCTGTACAGTTGACAGAGGCCCATAACACAGTAACTCATGAACCCTTTTCCCTTCCCACACTTTCATGATGTTTCTAGAATGTAACATTCCACCAACACAGCCAAATTGAGAAAAGAGTGCTCTACATGAAACTCTCCTCTAGTTTTTGAGCTGAGACTCTTTTGCTTGAAAAAGTTCCTGTTCAGCAGAAAATAAGATCTGCTAAGGTCAGCAACCTCAACAAGAAAACCATAGACTGTAGCACTGGAAACCATGGAAATCATAGCAGCTGAGTTTAGTGTAGACAACAGTCAGGTAAGTGTGTATAGGTATGTATCAACACTTTGTTTTTATCCAGTCTGAATGAAACCATTTTGCTGGATAAAGAGGCCCTATAAGGCTTAAAATTCCCTTATATTAAAAGGTGTCAAGAGATGGATCAACCATGAGATCATACTTGGAGAACTGTTCCGTGCAACAACTGGGAGAAGATACTTCAGTCTCCACCTTCTAGTATTCAAAGGTCAAATCCCCCCTTTTTTTCTCAGAACACTGAGAACAAAGAATAAACCTGTACTGCAAGATTTATGTGAAGACACTATTCTAAGCTCAGTATTGCTGTAGGAAGTCCAATATTGCATTACTGTCTAGTGATGTGGACAGGCATCATGTAAGAGACATGACAAGCATTATCGAACTGCTGGCTTCTTTCCTTTTATGCCACTGATCTTCAGTAGGGACTAATGTCTTTAAAAATGTGTATCGGATACTCTTCTCCTGCAGGCTGACCTGTATCTGGTCATGTAAGGTCACAAGTGCTTTTCCCTCATTCTTACTTGCTTGAAATAATGGAATCAAAGAAGCTTCAGTCTTAAGAGAATAGTTCTAAATCCCCTGTCCTTCCTTGTAACACACCGAAAGGAAGCAAGAGTTACAATCCTCCTGCCGCGGATGAGAGGATTTCCTCCAAAAGTTCCATTTCCAAAGGAAGAAGCGTAATTTTTCCTGTTAAATTGGATGATAAACTAAGGGGTTTGTTAAAAGTACTCAACTCATCTTCTGTCTGTTTTATTGCTGTTTGGGGTTGGGAGGAGGAGAGGGGTTTTTGTAATTATTACTCTGCTTCACAGGGAATAATAACTCTGAGAGCTTAGACTCCCCTGGTATCAATTAACTTGGGGGTCAGACTAGATGGTCTCCAGAGGTCCCTTCCAACTCCTACCATTCTGTGATTCTGTGAAGTCAGTTTTGTTTTACCAATTAAAACTGTGATGTCTCTACATCTTTTTTTGGATCAATCCACAAGACAATGAATTCATAGCTTGTCAGTGCTCTGTTCTAAGACTGGCATCCACATGCATTACCAACAGGTGCATAAAGAACTTAAACAGGCTGTCAATAAAAATGGACAATCATAGAATCATAAAATCATTAGGGATCAGAAGGGACCTAGAAAGGTCAGTTAAAAAGAGAGGCCCAAAACGATAACTTAGTTTCTCAAAACAACATAGCAGGAAGTAGTAACTAATCATGGGTAGATGTTAAAATTAAATTAGGGAGTAACTTATTAGATTAAAGCTCATCTCATCCTTATATGGGTCCGTTGGAGATTGTTCTATATCTTTCCTAGTGATTTTCCAATGGTTTATCATTTTCTCTATTCATTAGAGGTATCTTGGTCAAATTCTTCTTTCATTTATACCAGTGCACGTCTGAAATAAGTCTTTACATTTCATTATTCTTGTTTCACTTTTGTGAGTATGAGAAGCGAATGTGACCCTTCTTTAGCATTAACCAGAATGTCCATCTTAATTTTGAAACCAAGCTGGATCAAGCTTAGGTAGAATAAAAAGTCTCCAAAGTTTGAGGGGACTAAGTTTTCTTATTAGGAAAAGACATCAATTAAAGAGGACAATGCTCTGCCTTCCTACATTGTAGAAAGACACAGTACTGAAAGGCCTGGGATTTTAAATTGCCTGCCAAACGGAATTTAACGTGGAATCCCTCAAATTAACCGGATCCTGCAATGGGAGAAAAAGGAAGCAATTGCTTTTTTATTGCATCTTCCTGACAGTGATTGCTGAGGAGATCTTTGCTCTGTACCTGCGGCCAGCTGCGTGCTCTGTTAGTGACCAGATTCGGTGGTCTCCCTAGATTTCTTTAGGGGCTGCTGCCCAACAGCACCATGAATCCCAGCATCGTGCCATGGCTGTGGCCACCTCCCTGGCACTACCCTTGAGCAGCATGAAATATTCTTAGTGATTTCAAGACAATAAAATGGGAGTATTAAGGGGAGAGAAAACCAAATGCAGTGTTTATTTCAAATACAAAGGATCATAATGTAAAGTGTGTAAAATTTGAGCTGTCAATGGTAGGCTGTAGTTTGTCTTCATTCCTGTTTGCACACAGGTTGTTTTGTCTTCCAGACCTTATTCAAAGAAGATTGTAAATGTTAGCACTAAAGAAAAAGAAATACACATCAGCATATTGTCAGATAGGATTTTCAGTAGAGAATATGCATATCAGAGGAGTATTTTCTGCTAACTGATTTTAAAGAGGTGTCTTCCTACTTTCCTGAAAACTGTTATCTTTGACAGAATCTCACTGTAGTCACTCAAAGCCTGAACATTCCCCGGCATTACTTAGTTTGAAAATTCAGGTCTTTACAATCACTTTTCCTTCCCAGAGGTGTCAAGGAAAGAATTGTTTCATCTGCACTAGAGAAGATCTCTTTTCTTTATTTACTACCTCTGTTTAAAGCAGGCACCAGAGATCCTAATGCAAATGGATTAGGAACCCTTAAGACCCTTGTATCCAAAAGTCAGAATAGCTTCAATGAAAATGTTGCTTCTGTTTGTACCAGCAAAGCAAACTACTCGAGTGAAAATGATGTCACCTGACATCCCTCATCCAAGTCATTACTGAATAGATTGAAGAGGACTGGTCCCAGTGCTTAGATCTTTCAGAACAGCCATCACCACAAATTCAGAATGAATTCCTCCAACAGCTGAACTCTGTTTCTCCATTCCTGTAACAACTACACAGGTTGGGTTTTAACATGAAAGAGAGTCCAAAATTGCAGACTTCTACTATTAATTGTTCTCTCCTTACACTGAAAGTTTGTTTTCTTGTTGCTGTTACAGCGGCGTCCAAGCAGATGGCCAGCAATGAAATTCAGAAGAGGATCTGGACATCCTGCCTATGCTGAAGTGGAACCTGTCGGAGAAAAAGAAGGGTTCATTGTATCAGAGCAGTGCTAAAATTTCTAGGACAGAACACCAGTACTGGTCTACAGGTGTAAGACATTTACTTTGCCTCTCTTTAAACAAAAGAAGCTCTAAGCTGCTGTAGCGTGATAGAAGATTTTGGATAACTTTGTCCAAGAAGAAAAACTATCTAAGATACCAGATTACCACTGCACATTAGTTTTTGTAAGTGGACAGAGACACAGTGCTTCATGCAGAACATCAGTGGACACCTATGGTATCAGAACTATGGCACAAGTGCCATGTTATTGGCTTTAGGGATGGGGATGCACAGTAATCGAATATGTAATAAAGCTTTGGTGCACAAAGGGTATTACCCTTTGCTTCAAGCGTTCTTCTCTGGTATCTCAAAGACTGAGTGACAAATCTGTACCCTTTCAGTGCAAAGATCAGTGTTCACAGGTGACTGAGCCTCCACACAGGTAAAGAAGAAAGACAGTTTCCAGTACTTCTACAAGTGGATGTGGAATACACTCACTTTTTAACTCTAACTTACCCACCTACCTGAGTGAGTCACAATGTGTATGCTTTCCAGGAATAGTAAAATGTTTCTTGTCCATTGCTGATCACTCTCCTAAAAACACTCGTGATACAGAAATTGGTAAGAAAGAAGGACAACAAAGAATTTTCACAATGGTGAAATTATTTCATGGGAGCTCAGAATGGAATTGGGATGAGTTTAATTTATTGTAAATTTGTTTCAAGGGATTATCCTTTTTAATTTTGGAGCAGTAAGCTGAAGTAAAGGCAACAGATCCTTTTAGTTGCCAGAGATGTTATGGGACCATTTCTCAGGCAATGTGATATGAAACCAAGACTTTAAACAAATGGGTTTCTGTCCTTTGCCATTCCATCGTGAGCCTTTCCTAAGAAGCACCACAGACTTCAATGCACCCCTTCCAGAAATTCAGATGCAAGTGTTACCAAACCCTGCTGATTCATACAGTGATTTTGGTTAATGCATATAGTAGTTGCATAAATATATATATATAAATATATTTTTTTTTATAGCTAACACAAGGCGGGCTCTTGTGACTGTTAAGACTGCATTTTTGTCATCTGGACAAAGGAAATGGATTGCATTGCTGCATATTTCCACTGAGTTGTAAAATAATTCTTAATACTAGAATATTTTTATGTTGTGTAGGGAAGGTGGTTCATGTAGTTGCAGTGCCATAACCTTTCTGCCTATCGGAACTACTCTTTCTTTAATACTGACATTTTCCCTCCAAGTATAGGGAAAGAAAAGGTTATAAATTCACACCATCAAAACCCGTTGCTCCTTTCATGCAAGGGGTTAATATACACTGAGACCCAGATCTTCCACACGGAGTAGGAAACTAAATACTTGCATCTGGGCCTGAGCTATTAAAATATTAAAATCAGGTATTGTATGAGCATTTCATTGAAGTCATTGGCTATCAACTTTTTTACATGCACTTGAATCATTTTTAGTGAGGTATACAACATTTTCACATTTGGATCTCAAGCAGTTAAAAAATGTTGTAGATATGACCTTAACAGTAGATCTTTACGATTCTCATCGATGCCTGTATGGTCTAAATTCGATTACTTAATCCTGTTTTAACACAATAAGCAAACATGATTTTTACTTGTTATTTTGTTCAGTAAATAATGCAATACCGTATCTTCTGTATGCTTTGATTTTGTGTAACACACTTCTTTTTTCATCTGTTTTAAAGCATCTAGCATGAGAGTGAAACTGCTCCAAACCTAACTCCTATTAATCCAAAGGTACTAACAAACGTATCGTCTTGAGACCTGGTGGCAAGTATTCACGTCAATTCGTATGGGTCTGCTGAGCCCTGTTTCCAATAGGCTGGGATTAAATTGCAGGCTGTTAATTCCAATAGCAATAACCAACTGTATGCACATACATCTATAGCTGGTGACACACAGCTTTATTAAATAAAAAGGTATCAGTGCACATCATTTATGCACGTATTTGGTGTGCAATACTTACAGTTAGTTTTTCTAGGAACCATGGAAGTCATCAGCTTGGGCTCAGTGGCCAAATGAAGCAGCTGTAGAGCTTTCATTTGAAGCATGCTGGGATCCTGTTTGAAACCAATTCTATTCCAGAGCACATCTCGGGCAGGTTTTGCTAATACATCTTCAAAAATCCAGACAGTACCACAAAAGGTTCAAGAGATATTTCATACGGGTGAAGAAGATTAATATTAACATGGGTTTACAGGTCTGCATTTCAGCTGACTCCCTCACGTCTTTTTCACCCACGTATGCGTTACAGACATGGTCGGAGCTAACCGAGTGCTTGTAATGAGATTAGACAAACATTGCAAGAATTTTAAAATCCAGTGTTTGGGTTACTTTTGTTTTAAGGTTCTCTTGCACAGCTGAAGAATGTTTCTTACTATTTGCAAACTAACTTAAATTTCATATCACTTCATAAAATACTGGCTTCTTTTTTCCTGTTCATCCATCTCCTATAATTTGGTGGCAGATTTCACAAGTCTATGGGGAGAACAGTGTAATTGTTTCTGGTTTTGCCATGATGTTACATGCTGTGGCTTACAACATGATGAGTTCCTGGGTTTATTTAATAACACTGACAGGCACATGCTTATGTCTGGTAAGAACTGGTACCTGAAGTGAAAACCTCCTGCGTACTAATGGATGTATAGTGTCTCATTGGTGTCTGCTTTGATATATTCTGTGGTATGTTCTAGTTATCCCACTAAGCAAAAGTTAAGTAACCTGTTGCTGTTTTGTAATTCCATCTGGTTTTCTAACTTTTTAATAATTAAAATTGCCACATTAAAACCACGTAAATATTAATCTATAGGTGTGATGACATACGGAAACGAACTGGAATTTCTGTTATCATTTGATACCAGGCTAATTGAACCAGACCAAAACAATCATGTAACCCTCTCTCAGAATTCAGTTGAAGCATTGTTCCACAGTTCATAAAGAAATTTCCATGCCGAGCTCTGTTTCGGTGGCACCACTACCATTCCCACTGATCTGAAGTACTTCAGAATATTTCATTTGCTTAAATGCTTACTTACAGAGTCATTTACTCTAACAGTTATTTTAACTCTTAAACTCTCCTGTAAATTTGTGTATCTAATGCATGTAACGATTGCAAGATCTCCCAAAATGATCATTTCCTATTAGTTTCCATTTTTGTGCTAAATGCTCTGTAACACCTAACAGTGCTATGCTTCAGCTCATTCTGTTTCGCAGAAAAAAAAAGGAAAACTTGAACTGCAAGGACTCAAAGCACGTTAGTTTGGAAATCTCAGTAAGATAAAACAATAAATCGGATTCGTGCTTCACAGAGATTATGGGAAAAAGACACTTAAATCCAGACATTCTGAAACCGCGGAAGAAATGGAATTGTACTCTCACTCCCATGTGCATACATGTAATGATGTGGTCTTAATTCCTTCCTAGTTTTCTCAGTATTCCTTAAGGTGCACTGGATGTATAGAACGCAGGCTGTTCATAAGACGCTGTTATTCTCTATTTTTCTCCTCCTTGCTCAAGTTCTGTTGAACTCTGTTACCTGTTGTCTAAACCCTGCTTGGAAGCTTTTTGTTTTTAAGGACTTGTCTTCTTTACCCATTACTGTTAGACTTGAGGGATACATACACCTTGATTTATTTCTGTTCTCAGCATTCCTGGGAAGGAGCACAATTTTCCAGAGATGACCAATGTGTAACTGTTCTTCCTTTTCTTATATTTGCCTTCCTCATTCTCAACAGCTTCTGCTGCAAATCAGGCAGATGTTTTATACGTAACAACCTCCTTCATTGTGCCATTGTAATTTGGCTTCAGATGAAGGTCATTTTACACAAATACTAAGTGTGAGGGTATTCTGGGGAAAAACAGGATGTGTCACTGTATTCTGTAAAACTGGAAGCCAAATTATATTTTCGCAAGCTGACCAGAACATTTGAGTTTGCAAATGTCACCGTTTTTCCTTGGTCAACAGAGTTCAATCATAAAACTCTACACAAGTAACTGAGCCAGCTGAATATTTGAATCAACAGTTTGCCATCCAAATGTGAACAGTAATGGAAAAGGAAGTGGTGAGCCAGTCTGCCACTGAGCGGGGAATAGATTTTCTTAACAAAAGAGGCTTCCAAGGAAAACACGAGGAGGTTACTGTATTCTCTCATAGTAACTCTTGGATAAGCAAAACAAATAAATGGTAAATGGCATCATCCATCTTCTTTATTTATAGGGAAGCTATAAGTAAGACTCTGCAAGCAGTTTCACAGTAATGATGAGGCTGGAAAAGACCCCAAAGATCATCCAGTCCAACCTAAAACCAACCAAGTAACCCTAAACATCTGACATCTAGATCATGACACTCGGCACTTCAACCAGCCTAACCTTAAACACCTCCAGAGGTGACAACTCGACCACCTCCGTGGGGACCCCGTTCCAAAATCTGATTACTCTTTCAGTAAAAAACCTTTTCCTAATGTCAAGTCTAAACCTCCACCAGCTGTCATGAACTGGAAGTATTTCATGTAGTAGGTGGGTGAGCAGAGCAGGCAGAGTGGCCCATGTTGCTTTGTGCTGCAGCTCATAGACCATTGAAGGAAAATTTCCCTTTGAGTAGATCCAGTGGCTGAAGCAATGGCTATGTTGTTACCGTCTTCTGATGCCAGCTGTCAAGTATTGTATAAAGACAAGGCTTGGCATCTACCTAGAATGTATCTCAGCTGTGCACAGTCGCAGTGCCAACAGCCATAGTTTTAGCTGTTTAGAGAAAAACTGGACTAAAGCACAAATCTGACACAGATCAACACTTTTGCTCTCCTAGAATTTATTACTTCCAGTGAAGTTGGCTGGAACTGTTCTACATGTAGATCCTCTTGCAGAGAACTACTTGACAATTGAAATGTAAAAATCTCCAGAATGAAATGCTACCCAGTGTTAATGCAGCATCCAGCCCAGTTCTCACATCCCAGACAGCGCTTCAGGAACTGGTACCTGCTGCTGCGTTTCTGTATGGATATCATGGTAAGTTGGGTTTGGATGTTGTTTCCTTGGGTTTGGGTATTCTTTAGAGTAGGAGGAGAAGGAAAAACTGCAGAAGGGGAGGAGTGTCAGTATTCCCAGATATTAGAGAGCCATTTGTAGGCCTTGAAAGCATTGGTATTCCATGCCAGCAACACCTAAGGTCTTCCTTCACATCTGGTCCCATCATTTGAAAATCTGAAGTGACACCAGAACAGCTAGCTTCTCTCTAAACCTACAGGAGTCCATACTTCACCTGAGGGAGGATTTCTGTCACTCCTTAGGCATGCGGACGTTGAACAGTGTGCCAGTAGTGCTGTGCCAGTAGTGCTGTACCAGAAGCCAGATGTGACAAAGCAGGATGTAGCTTGCATAAAAATGAAAGGGACAAATAAGTTCAACTGTATTCAGAATGGAAAATATCTCTGTGACTCGAGCACGGATAAAATATTCAGGTGTGTGGGCAGATTTGACTTGATTTAGACAAGACAATAATCTTGGAGCTATCAAGTCCTAGGAAGATTTATTAAATTGCTAACTTTTTATTGAGATTGAATTAGCTGAGGATGCCAAATGGAATAAAACGTCTTTCTGATAGGAAAAGAGTCTTATCTCCTAAAACAGTTCTCTTCTGACTAGAGTAGGTGTCCATCAGGTCAGAGTAGGCCTTTTCAACAGGTCTCATGCCGACTCCAGGGGCTTTTTAGGAGGTTTTATGCTT
This sequence comes from Upupa epops, assembly GCA_013397515.1. Lineage (NCBI taxonomy): Eukaryota > Metazoa > Chordata > Aves > Bucerotiformes > Upupidae > Upupa > Upupa epops. The sequence goes on from VZRI01003405.1 coordinate 465,215, forward strand.
TTCAATCAAATTCACCATCCTTACAAAATTTTCCAATGCTTATCTGCTACCTCACTTTTATATTCTTGTCTTCGGTTCTTCTCCACCTGTGAGCTATGCTTTCTCACTGCTTTGCTTTCTTGCACTCCTGTAGCCCTGAGTTACATGATAAAATGCCCACTTTCAGTTGTCACTCAAAATAATCCTTGACCTGAAGAGAACTCCATTTGATTTGTAATTCCATGGGTGGGTTCTGGTTAATGCAACTGCCTGAAGGGAGGTATTTCTGTTATTGACTGAATTCTGTGCCAGGAGTTAGCAAGAGAAAGTGTGACCCTTCAGCCAACACAAGTATTGGTCTGTTGAGTGGGAAACTTGTCCCAGATGATTATTTTTGAGCAGCAAAAGGGCTTGGAAGCAGAGACCTCAAGACATTACTTTTATTTGCATCCATTTCATTTAGTAGATATTTTTGCCCAATTAATTATTCCAGATGCCTGCTTCCCTGCTGTCTCTCTGTGTAGACAGTGTTTAGGGGTATTAAATAAACTCTTCCCATGCAGTTTGCATGATTTCCTTTGGAATAGCTTTCATTCAGAAAACCAAAAAGATTGTTTTATTAATTGCTGAAGTTACTTTGAAAGATGTTTAGTTTATTGACCACTTGGGTGGCACAGTGTTTCCTCAGACACCTGAACATTGTTTAGTAATAAATACCACTTGTGCTAGGCTTTTCTGGACTGCTGTTCGTGTTACCAAGCCTTTCTTTATTCAATGTCAGTAAAGGTCATTAAATTCTCTTTGGGAGATAGCAAACGGTGCTGTGATCTGATTGTCGTATTTGACTGCACATCAGTAATGGTGTCCTTTTATCTAAGTTTTTCATCTCTGCCTTGCCTGCAAGAGCATCGGGATCACACCTCTCTCTGAGGGACAAAATGCTGCTTTCCAAAGGACAAAAAGAGTGCCTTTCGTAGAAATAGGGATATTCTCACAGTGGCCTGTTTCCAAGAGGGAATGCTTTTCCTGGAGAGATGAGCCTGGCAGTCTGCATTACATACTACAACCAAAAATACCTCACCCTGACAAACCTACACCACATGCCAATGGCAGGATGAAATTATCTCTAGTGTTCGTTGGGCTCTGGGCTGGACATCACCCTGGCCACAACCACCCTCCAGTGGGAAGAAAGCAGGAAATGCTTGGAGGACTGCAGTGAAAAGCAGCAAGTGCTTTGAGACTTGACCTAGCCCACATATTGCTACCTAGAGGGAACCAGACAGGAAAACCAGTCTGGTGGAGCCTGACAGGCAATCTTTAAGAAAAGACCTAACATATAAAAGTTTAGCTAAGGATGTAAATTTTCCTTAGTGGAGTGACTTTGGTCTGTAAAGTTGACACCTGACCAACATTGGCTGAGGTACCTACTCGGCAGTGACTTTAAGGGTAGGAGCACTGAGGAGCGCATGGCATGTCTTTAGACCTCACCAAGATACAAGGATGCTGGGTTCACACAATCAGGAAGATGGATTTTCAGACATGCTTCTGTTTTGCTTATAACAGCCTAAGCAAGAAATACCCTTGTGCTGTATGTGATGTAATTTTGCATGAGCCTCATCCTCAGGAATTTGGTGGTACGGTGTATGGATTGAGGTGTATGTTTGCTTGATGTAAATTCCTGGTGTAAACATGAAAATTCTCTGCATCTCTGAATGCCATTCCCTGACTTGCTAGGTGCCTTAGGAGTGAGGGTATATAAAGCGTTAGTGCAGAATGCTGAGCCGTCAGTGGTGACTATCCCTAGGAATAAAGAACAGGCAGGTACACTCAGACACACAGAGGCAACACACAAATTAAAGCCAAACTCCTCTCCACTGCACAACAGCAAATCATAATCAAGGCACTAACAAAATCAAATGTACTCTTCACTGCAGAAGCAATGAAGTGCTGTGTGGATGGCAGTCTGGCTACCATCCATTCTAATGGGTTAGTACAGTCACCTTGTGCTTTTGGAACTAAATGATGTATGGAGCTTCTATGTGTCTGGTTTCGATCTTTGGACATTGCCTATTGGAGATGAGCAGTACATCAGCTTTTCTAGGTCTAAGACAGAATGAACACAAAACTGGAGCTTACAGAGACAGTTTTTCCAGTAAAAGTTCTGTCATCCTGTGTTGAATAACCTGTGATACTTGGGCTTTGAGAGAAATCCTGAGCACTGTAGGTCTGCTCCTTCTTTCTCCTTGCAGTAGATGTTAATAGTGGTAAAGTGTAAGGAGGGCTCAGCTGAAGTATTACAACTGCCATTTGCTACACATGGCAGTGGCAAAAGAACGAGTGAAAACCACACACAGAAAAATAATTACTCTTCACTATATGCACTAGCACGTAAAGGAATCATAGAATCATTAGGGAGGGAGGGGAAGGGACCTAGACCAAGTCGCACAGGAACACATCCAGGCAGATCTGGAATGCTTCCAGAGAAGGAGACATTCAAGCAGCAGCCTGTTCCAATGCTCCATTCCCCTCCCTGGGAAGAAGTTCCTTCTGATATTGATATGGAACCTCCTCTGTTCCAACTGGCACCCATTGCCCCTTGTCCTATCCCCAGATGACCTTGAGAAGAGCCTGGCTCCATCCTCCTGACAATGATTCTGACTGTTAAACAGACAACAGTACTTGGTGAACAAAATCCAAAATAATTGTCTTTTTACACATTTTACTGAGAAGAACTTGCAAGCATGGAGGAAAACCAGCAAGATATTATATTCAAATATGATGCCAAGTATCCTTCATTAACCGTACTACTGACTTCAGTGGCTGAATGAAGAGTCCTAGTCCTTGAAAACTAGATCTGAAAATGTTTGTTTCTATGGCAAAGCTTTAGTTCTCCCCTACTGACATTAAATTTGAATATGGAAACCATTAAGAGTTGCCAGGTACTGAAATGCCTCAAAATAGAGTGCTTTAACTGAGTGGCATCTCCTAATGATGCAGAGAGATCTATAGCTACAGAGAAAGAACTTCATGCTATGCCCAGAATACTTCACAGAAGCATACCCACATCTACTTCAGCACTGCTATCTCCTGCTTTTTTTTCCTTTAGAGCAGCCACATCAGGTATTGGAACCTGCGACATGATTTGCTGTCTACACAGGAGTCAGTCCCCTGGTAGCCCACCACTTCCAGAAAAACCTAAAACTAACCAAAATACCAAAATAAACAGCCCACACACACACCAAAACTCTGCAGATTTGTCAGAGTACTTTAGATAAAACTTTACAGTATCTTAAACACGATGATTTGCTGAAAGGCTGGGGCAGGGTGTGCTCTGAGATGAGAGTGAGAGTTATTGGGTGACATTAGCATGGCATTCTTGAAAATAAAGAGCAGATTAAGCATCTGTGTCAGAGAAGCATTGCAGCCTAGGTGGAACTAATGCCGTGAAATACCACTCAAGAGTGCTGCTTTAGCTGTTGTGCCTTCTTTTTTCCCCCTTAAGGGGTTATACGATGCCATGCACAACTTTATTCAGGATGATAATTTCTGTCGTGTTTATATATGACTTGGGCACAAATCCTTACAGGAAAACATTGCCAGCAACCAATCCCTGCATTGAAATGCACATGATTGCATTAGAAGAGAAAACACAAAGCCAGCTCACACAGAGAATTTCCTGGTCTGATGCCTGCTCTCACGGAGACACTGATGAAGGGGCAGGTTCTGTGGAAAAGGGTGCATCCTTACAACAGGCAGCTGAAGCATTCATTGGGAGCCTGGCTGGGGAAGCAGCTGGCAGCCTGTTAGTGTGTGGGCAAAGGCAAGAGACTGGGCTTCAAGAGGAGCCATCAGCTTGCCTGTCTCAAGTGTATGGCACCCGGATGCCATTAGCTGCATCTGTCATTTGTCTAACTCAGCCCTAACCCTCGACAGCTGGCAAAGGAAACTCTTTTACCTGCTACCACAGAGCAAATGTAATCAAGTCCTTTAGAAGATTTCTACTTCAAAACCTGAGCTTTCCAGTGCTCAAGTTTATCTTCTCTCCTGGGCATAGGAATCAGGAGAATCATCACACAAACTGCCAAGTACAACCTCCTATCTGGAGCACAAACAGAGCCCCCAGGTTTTACAAGTTTTATATTCCTTGCAAGTGATGGGAGGGGGTGCAGTAGGGACATCTGAGCATCTGAGCCTAACTGACAAGGGGTTATCCCACAAAATAGAGTGCCATGCTCAGCAATGAAATGGGGGTAGAGGTTAGTGGTGGCTGCCCTTGCTCAGCAAATGGTTGATCAAACTCAAAAAAAAAAAATCCCAGAGGGTTTAAAGATCCACAGCAGCAAATCTAAGCAATCTCCTTTTCCCTTCTTGTAACAATACCTGTGTATGGAACAACAGCCCTGGGAGGAGCCTTGAAGAACTGGCTACAAACAGAGCCATATTGGCAATGAATTTTATTGTTAATAGCTCAAGCAGCTCTGTTTCCAGACGCTGTAATCCAAGGGTTACTCTTTCATCTCAATACGTGTGAAAAATGATCTTGTATTCCCTTGTAAAATTTTCCTAGGGAGCAGCACAAGTCACTGTATTTGCAGTCGTACATTCAATTCAGAACTTTTAATGTTGCCAATTTAATTTTGTCCAAAGTGCTAATGAAGTCCACGATAGGCTAGTTAATAATGGAATGGGCATCTGGGGATCCGTACTGCAGCCCTGGGTAGTGCAGAAGTTGTTTCCAAACAGTGGGCTATAAGCAGAGCACAAAAGCTAAATAGAGATGGATTCCTAGAGCCCCAGGACTTGTTGCAGTAATGACAAATGGGAATTACAAGAGTAATCCTCTTTCTCTTTGCAGTGGAACTGGAAGTGGGATAATGCATCTGGCATAGAGATTAATAAGAAATAGCGTAAATAAAATGCTGGGTTAATTTATGGACTTTGAGGTAGCTAAATAAATTTCTAAATTGGTTAGTTTACCATAACATGGAATTTCTCACCTTAGTTAAATGAAACACAGGGGGAAAACATTGTCTTGGGAGGAGTGAGGGGTAAGCTCCTGAACTCCCAGAAAAGCTCCAGTTAAAAAGATAAGATGGATGTCTAAGTCACCTGATTTAAAATACATTAATGGGAAGTGTTCCTATGTTGTTCTATATTAACATCAGAGCTTTTCAGAGGCCAGCTATAGTACTGGAAATCTCTGCTCCCCTGTATGAACAAAGCAGTGTTGCTTTCATATTAATTAATTAATATAAAATTAATTTCCAATTGTTAATTGTTCAATAAATTTCTTAGTTGTAGGGGTTTTTTTGTCTTTCTACACCAAGGTTGCCTGAAGTGTTAGTAATTAGTGGCTGCATTTTTGTTTGGTGATTTATGTTTCCCATACTAAACAAACTTAAGACACAGAGAATTCATAGAATCATTAGGGATTGGAAGGGACCTCGAAAGATCATCCAGTCCAATCCCTCTACCACAGCAGGATCACCTAGATCAAGTTGCAGAGGAACACATCCAGATGGGTCTGGAATGTCTCCAGAGAAGGAGACTCCACAACTTACCTGGGCAGCCTGTTCCAATGCTCCATCACCCTCACTGGGAAGAAGATCCTGCTGATATTGATATGGAACCTCCTCTGTTCCAGCTGGCACCCAGTGCCCCTTGTCCTATCCCCAGATGACCTTGAGAAGAGCCTGTCTCCATCCTCCTGACACCCACCCCTCACATATTTATAGACATGAATGAGGTCACCCCTTAGCCTCCTCTTCTCCAGGCTCAAAGGCCCAGCTCCCTCACCTTTCCTTATAAGGGAGCTGCTCTACTTCCTTCATCATCTTGTTTGCTCTATGCTGGACATCCTCCAGCAGCTCTGTGTCCTGGAACTGAGGGGCTTTGGCTTTAACAATCCCCAGTTTTACTCTTGTACACATTTATTAAATTAGCTCAGCTTTATAAACTGCAAACCTGGTAGAAAGGTAAGGGGCACTCTAGAAAAATATTATCCACTAGCAACAACTACAAGAAACTACTTGAATATTCGTGTGTAGACCCCTACATAAAACTCCATGTAGCCTACCAGCTATGGTTACTTGAAAAAAGAAAGCACCAAAATACCTTCCAGTAAGGTTTTGTGGACTCCCATCCTGGATTTTATGGCTTTCTGATAGCAAACTTTGAGATGTCTGGAACTATTTCCCAAAAACCATGCAGCAGCATACCGGACCGAAGTCATCTCTGTGGTGGCTCAAGCTGTGCATGAGTACGAGGAGTTATGTTGCCAGCATCAAATGAGATGTATTGAGCCCCACAGCTGAGACACTGACACAGTAGCTTAACAGCAAAAGAAGTCATTATCTTTACAGTTGATCACCCTGAACTAATTTCAGGTAATAATGCAAATTGTTTGGTGGAAGAGTCATTCTGACTAGCCATCACTTTAGTGCCTGGGAATTTCAAACCTAATATGTGATATAAAGGGATATGAACATAACTGAATCTTTGACCAAGTATTAGCCTGGAAAAATTATGGTTGGGCCTTGAAGGTTGACATAGGGTTTTCTTCCCTGCACCACAGCTCCACTAACACAGGTTGTATAAGGATACAAACTGATGCCAGATGTCTGGGCAGGCAGATTGTTTTGCCTTTTCTGCCTTGAGTAATACCTGCATATTCTGATTGCCCATAGGGGATTTGCTCAGGTCTAACACTCATCTGTGCTGCAGGAAACAATCTGCTAATGAGGTGTGAGCATGGGTACAATCCAGCTCCCTCATTTTTACTGCTTTGGCAAAGTCTGCTGCCTGGAGCAAATGGTTTATTACAAACCCATCCTACTTGACCATGTATACAGATGAGCTTAACAGGGAACAAAACCTAGGATATTAGAAAATACTCTTCTACAGAAGACCTTGCAATGATCTGTCTTTGCTTAAAACACAGTTAGTAAGATTTTTAAGGAAGTAACTGAAAGTCCTGATGATTTGATTCCTAAAATTCTCTGTCTGTGCAGCCTAATAGATGTGTACAACACGTTTCTCTATTCCTTTTTTTAAAGGCAGACATTGCAGGCTGAGCATGTGTGGTTATTCTACACTGCAGTTCTCAGGTGGCTAAAGCCATGGAGCTTTTAGTGTCTCCTTCTCTGGGGACTTTCAAGGCCCGCCTGGATGCGTTCCTCTGTGATCTGTGTTAGATAGTTTTGTCCTGCTCCGGCAGGGGGGTTGGACTCGATGATCTCTTGGGTCCCTTCCAACCCCTAACATCCTATGAACCTATGAACTGCCAGGTTTGCTATAACTATTACTTAGCTGAGCCATATGAGGCACCGAGGATGCAATGAGTTGAGTAACCCAGATCCCAACACAAAGTGTCCACAACAGGGGTAAGTTCTTTGCAACAGTGGATTTACTGGCAGCTAGTTTGAGCCTGTCAGGGGTTTTGGTTGGGGAAGGGGGCTGCTGACACAAGAACAATCTTCATGAAGATGAAAGCTCCCTCCAAGCTCCAGTTACTCACCTGCATCTGAAAGCCCTAACCAACAAGCACTTCTGTGAATATTCGTACTCTGGGGAGGGGGAAACCTGTGGGTCAAGTTTCCTATTGGTTTTGAGCTTGTTTTGGGAGAAGCCATGCAACCAACTCCCTCAAAGCACTGTGATGGAGGAGAATGTGAGCCTGTGCAGCCCTGGAGTGTCCAGAGCTCAGCAGAGGAGTAAGACCTGAAAAACCAGGGTGAAGTGCACAGAGGAAGAGAGTCCAGTCTGTAGCAAATAGAGGGTGACTCATCAGAGCAGGGGCTGGGCCTGAGGACATGGAACAGATGCCTTATCATGAAAGGAACCACTGGCTCTGAGGAAGGCAGTCAGGTGCTAGGATGATCCACAGCCCAAGGAAAACCTCCATGCTAGCCAGAGAAAGATCATGGAAGATTTGTCTCCTGGGAGCAACTGAAGGGAGAAAGAGGACAGGAATGGAGTCACTTTCCCAGAGAACTAAAGGAAAGTTCAAGGGTTTCTTCACAGAGGGAAATAGATAACAGAGCTGGGGTCAGGCATGTAAAAACCTTTAATTACTCTGTGTGCTTTTGTGATGGGGTTTTTCTGTTCCTCAATTAAATATGGGGGTTTTCCCCCAAGTTGAGCCTGGACCTTTTTGCACATAACTCTAAGGGGCAAGTCAGCCTTCCCTGTTCTGTCTCAGTTCATGATGTAAAACAGTATTTGTCATCTGTTCTTCCCCTTCCCATACAAAAAATGACAGGGACACATTTGCAATGGAAATGTATTGTGTGATACTGACCCCTGTGCACACGGCTCAGCTCTATAGCAACCTGTTTTCTAGCCCCAGGCCTTAGTGTCACAGAATCATAGAATCATTAAGGAATGGAAGGGACCACGAAAGCTCATCCATCCCAATCCCCCTGCCACAGCAGGATCACCCAGACCACGTCACACAGGAACACATCCAGTCATCCTGCTGTCCACTAGGACCCCCAGGTCCCTTTCTCCTACACTGTTCTCCAACAGGTCAGACCCCAACCTATACTGGTCCTTGGGGTTGTTCTTGCCTAGATGCCAGACTCTACATGTACTCACTAATGTCCTCAGTAAGGTATCAATCCCTCTGGCTGTTCCTACTATCTGTGATTAAGCTTAGGGTGTAGCAGGCCTTTTTGTGAGTGCAATAGATTGCTCATCTCAGGGAATTTGGCTTTTCTCTCAAGGTTATTTCACGGGTACTGTGATTAAACTATAGCAGACAGGGTAAAGACCTCTCGTTTTTTCCCTACCATAGGCCATGTCCGGAGAAGATAAAATGTGTAATTGCTATGATGAAAGGCCCGTAGTTCCTATTATGTAGAAAACAATTTTCAAAAATCCTTGCTAAATCTTGAGAGTTAAAAAAATAAATCTGAGAGTTTTAAGCTTTGACTCAAGTGCACACACAATGACACCAAGAACTAGCATGCCAACTGTTATGTCCCTGATTTGTACTATTCCTCTTTTATCTTGCTACTGCATCAAATCGAAAACCACAAAGAACCACTAAACCATCCTGAGTACCTCCTACAAATGTGGTCAATGTACAAGCACTCACCCCTCAAGCGAGCCTAGTCTCAGACACCCATCTAAAACCTGTAATACTTTACTGTGCCTTCCTCTTCGTTATCCCATCTTAACTGGTGAACTGAAGGAGTTGCACTTGGAAAAAATTTTACATCTCAGGACTGTGGTGGTAGCTCAGCACTGCAACTCCCTCTGCACTGATACGGACTTCCCCTGCTGGAGGGTGTCCAGCGTAGAGCAACAAAGATGATGAAGGAAGTAGAGCACCTCCCTTATGAGAAAAGGCTGAGGGAGCTGGGTCTCTTTAGATTGGAGAAGAGGAGGCTGAGGGGTGGCCTCATGAATGTCTCTAAATATGTGAGGGGTGGGTGTCAGGACGATGGAGCCAGGCTCTTCTCAAGGTCATCTGGTGATAGGACAAGGGCAATGGGTGCCAGCTGGAACAGAGGAGGTTCCCTATCAATATCAGCAGGAACTTCTTCCCAGTGAGGGTAATGGAGCACTGGAACAGGCTGCCCAGGGAGGTTGTGGAGTCTCCTTCTCTGGAGATGTTCTAGACCTGCCTGGATTTGTTTCTGTGCAACTTGATCTAGGTGATCCTGCTGTGGCAGGGGGATTGGACTCTAAGATCTTTCAAGGTCACTTCTGATCCCTAATGATTCTATGATTCTATGCTCCAAGAGGCCAGTAATCCCTTCTCTCTTTACTCTGCCATGTTGCAAATGCAATGGATTTATCTTTGATAAATTTATAAAACTTTTTTTTAAACAAACAGGATTGTGCAGTCAATGTTTTATTTGGTTTGGATAATAGGAATTTCCCTCATTAAGCCTCCAATGCATATTACATATCTCACACACAGCAGCTAAATAGTGTCATCTATTTTGCAGTTTCCAACCCCATGGGCATATTAATTGCAACACCTGTGACTGTGGTTCCAGCACAAGCACTGCAGGTGAAACTGGCAGGTGAAACCTCCTGATGTCGGAAGGTTGCTAGATGTTCTGTTATACCTCCAGCAAGAAGTTAAAGCTCATAGACCCATAAGTCTTCATCCCAGTTTTATTGCAGTTTCACAGGAGTCTGTTCAAAGTCCTGGTGCCTTATTGTGAACCGATCAATCACAGGGATCAATCACAGCTTGAACGAGTCCCGTAAACAATGAAATCAAAACATTCCAGCACTAACAACTTTGGATATAATGTTTGTGTGTGTTATAAATGAAGCTACAGCTACCAAATAAAGGCAGTCTTCATCGTTACGCTCTTGTAATGAAGGATAGCAATATTTTAAGGTGGTTTTTCCCAATTAATTATGTTTCTATAGCAGAACACCAGTTGCCTTGTTATCTTACACCGTCCCCTTTCTTTTTCTGCAACTCTTGATGCTTTTTTGTAAATTCTATATAATCATCAGGGCAATATAAAGTAGTGCATCATTCCCAAGCTTCAATTACAGAGGAAGATGGAGAATTCACGTTATGGCCACTATAAAATGATGATCCGTTGAAATTCAATCATATTTACGGCATAACACTAATTTTTTTACAGCTTTCTTCAGGCATCTGCTAGAAGATTTATAGCGTGTGCTGTCCTATTTTTCAGTCCTCCAAATTTTTAATGTTAAAAAGTTTCTGACCTTTAAAGAGCTAAATTTGCGGGGTTTATTGACACTGTCATTCTAGCTCATGACGCTGTCATTCTATACTCATCACTATTCTTCTAGAAATACCTACATGAGAGTGAAATTGGTAGCCAAAGTAGTTTTATTTCTAAATGTCCTTCACACTTGTATTTATAGCTCTTACACAGTGCCAGGGGATTTTCTTTGCTCTACAGTGCTGTTTCATTTTTCTCCCTCAGACGCTCCACACATTCACACATCCTGATGTATCCTGAGGTTCCAGAGAAGTCCAGAAAGAGCACTCAGTTAATTCTTGTGCAGAGAGCAAAACCAGTGTGAGTAATCATCTGAAATGTACACATGCTTATCTCTCATCTCTTGTTTACGACTGGTCCAGATTACACACTGCTGTTGCATTCTGATTAATGTGACTGTTGATAGGACAGGTATAGCTAGGTATGAAAGAGCCTTACAGGCAAATATTTGCTGATTTAGCATGAATTTAAGAATGGGATACATTTCAGAATAGGAAAACAGCTCAAAGGAAATCAGTGTCATGTGCATCCTGTGGTCCCTTGCAACCCTGACCAGTCTATAACTTTTTCCCAGGGAAGGTGATGGGGTGCTGGAGGGGGTTGCCTGAGGGGGTTGCCTGAGGGGGTTGTGGAGTCTCCTTTTCTGGAGACGTTTTAAACCTGCCTGGACCTGGTCTGGGTGATCCTGCTGTGGCAGGGGGATTGGACAGGATGATCTTTCCAGGTCGCTTCCGATCCCTGATGATTCTATGATTCAAGGCTGTCCCTTTAGTAGCCCCTGAGCAATAATCAGTGCAAATACCACCACAGCAGGTAACACCACATCATATTGTCCTTATCAAATTGATCTATAAAAGGGCAACTTTCTACAGTGGAATCATGACAGAACTCTCCTTGAGCAATATGTTGCATATTACCTGTGAGCTCTGATTAAGGCTGCTGCTTTGAACACAAATAAAGCAAACCTTTTCAGCTGGGACAGGCAAAATCTCACATCAGAAGTCCATCATATGGATGTCTCTTCTGTCAGGAATTTTAGTAGTTGGAACAAGAATTACAAAGAAAGCTTTTCACCAGTGAAAAGCTATTGTGGAAATAAGTGCAGCTCTAGTACGGCAAGGCTGGCATCGCTGCGTAGATGCAATGAAAAGGTAGTCACTATAGACTGTCCAGGAAAACCACTTCGTATTTTCATTAACAGAATCAGACCGTAGCTGACTCCTTGTCCTGCTGCTCTTGCCACAGAACTCTAATTTTAGAGTGTAGAGTACTGCTGGCACTCAAACTACTTTTTAACATTACACATATATATTGCCAGGGACTTGCTTTGGGTACTTTTTACAGCTGCTTTCCTCAAGCTGTTTCCCTTGACAAATAGAGCCATCAGAATCAAACATACGTGCATATGCATTTCACTAGGCGAGTTTGGGTCTTATTTGCAGACCTTGTGCAGGCAATAAGTTTGCTGGGTAGGGCAAACTTGGGTTGTTTTCTTGTCTTTTTTACTTTTTTTCCATTGTTTTTATCAGTTGTGCATGTGATGCCAGTCCTCCTTTCTAATTCATCTTATCTGGTCTTCATGATGATATCTTTTAGATAATCTCTGTTTTAAATTGCTGTGCTGTAATACCACCCATGTTCATAGCTTCGTTGATTCGTAGATCCATAGAAGGGTTCAGGTTGGAAGGGACCTTAAAGATCATCTAGTTCCCACCCTCCCACCATGAGCAGTGACACCCCCCACTAGCCCAGGGTGCTCAAGGCCCCAGCCAATCTGGCCCTGAACACTTCCAGGGAGTGGGCAGCCACAGCCTCCCTGAGCAACCTGGTCCAGTGTCTCAGCACCCTCAGCATGAAAAACTTCCTCCTGACTTCCAGTCTAAACCTCCCCTCTTCCAGCTTGAAACCACTACCCCCACTGCTACCACACCAACCCCATGGAAACAGCCCCTCCCCAGTTCTCCTGTAGCCCCCTTCAGGTACTGGAAGGCAGCTCTAAGATCTCCCTGGAGTCTCCTCTTTTCCAGACTGAGCAGCCCCAACTCTCTCAGCCTGTCCCCATAGGAGAGGTGCTCCAGCCCTCCACTCATCCTCATGGCCCTCCTCTGGACACATTCCAACAGCTCAATCTCCTTCCTGTGCTGAGGGCTCCAGAACTCAACACAGACCTTTANNNNTCAACACAGACCTTTAGATGGGCTCTCACAAGAGCAGAACAGAGGGGGAGAATCTTCATCCTCCATGAAAGCACAAAGCTAGAGCTAATTAGAAGGTGCATTTACTTTTGTACACTTGACCTGGCATCTTATGTGACCAGAGAGGTGATGGGGAAAGACTTCAAGTCACACAGGATGAGGAAAAACCAGCAATGCATTACAGCTGAGAAGTCTNAGGTGCATCCACTTTTGTACACTTTTGTACACAATGCATTACAGCTGAGAAGTCTCCTATCATGTAGGAATGATTGGACCGCAGAGTCCCATGGGCTGTATTTCTCAGCTAGTGTTCTTGCAGAGGCCCAAAGTTTGGGACCCATCGGTACCTCTCAGTTGTGGCAAAAGAAGGCGCCTTGCTAGAGGATGATCTGGATGGACCGGATGATCTTTCCAGGTCACTTCCAGTCCATAATGTTCTGTTCTTTGACTTGGTCTGGGTGTCCTGCTGTGGCAGGGGGATCGGACTAGATGATCTTTTGGGGTCCTTTCCGATCCTTCTATGATTCTCACTTGCTTTTGCTTCTCATTCTTTACAATTTCACATCACCTCTCTGCATTACCTCCTAACTGCTTCCCTTCCTTATGGTATATAAGCTCATAAGGCAACTACTCAGATCATAAGTAATCTGCATCCACGTTGGATCGCTTCTTTCATCCATTAGCCTTTAAATAATTCACGCCTTTCCTATTTAACTACATCCTTTCTCCATCACATGCAGCATCATTTTCATCTGTTTTGTGTGACAGAGTCACCTAACGCAGAGCATTTAAAATAATTTACGCTGATTGTTTCTTTCCTCAGCAATATATTCTTTCTGCTTCAACAGGCAGCAGCAGTGCTCCTTTGGCTATTAAAGCAGAGCCTGCTCTCCGCACTGATACTGAAGAAAAGGCTTTTTTTGTCCTTGTTCTTTTTTACTCATTGCCCTCAACAGTCATATTGAAACACTGCAGATAGACATCAGCTGAGTGCCTACATGTGTCTGAATAAGCGGAGTGAAAGAGGAGAAAAAGACATATTTATCAGCTTCTTATGCACAAGGCAAAGAGGGAGTTATCTTTGTTTTAAAAAGAATAGGAATTGTCTGGAAGGTTACCCTTTACTTTTGTCAGTGCTGATAACATGATTAACATTGTGGTTTCTACTCTGGAAGGTCACACAGAGCAGATAAAAAGAGTCAGATGACGAGAAGCACACTTTGCAGCCTCTACAGACCCTGGAGATTTCCTTCCTGCTTCCTCCTCTGTGATCCTGGGCAAAACACTGTGCCCAACTCCCAAAGGGGTTCTAGGACAAAAACATTCTGTCCTCACTGTGCTATGGTGGCAGCACCATAAATCTAGGAGCTTCCTTTAGGAACAGGATATTCACCTACCCCTGATTGTCCATAATGCCTTAGCTGCATATGTGCTGGGACCCAACACCTCGATTCATAACAGGCAGCGAGGAAGAAAGGCTTCCCACTTGGAAAGCTGAGAAGAGATACGTGTCTCTTTGGCAGTTACCTCTGATAAAGTTCTGATGGAAACAAGAAAGTAGGGTGATGTAAATCTTCTTCTCTTTCCTGGTGTACTGAAACTACTGTTTAAGCATCTTCATCAGCACATAGCTGCTAAATACTGGTCCTGCTTGCTGTCTTTGCCCAGGAACAAATTCTCCGTGGCTTCTCAACTGGTATCAAAACCCTGTTTTGACCGAAGAGCAGCTAAAAAGCAGTAGATTTGTGGTTTCTTAGGATGTAATTCTCTTTAAGAACTGAACATTTTAAAGCTGACCTTCAAAGCAAGAGATCCATTTTCCATTCTTTAGCGGTTGTTTTTCATGTATAAAGGGCATTCAAGAATTTATTTTTCAAAGTGACTGTGCTGTTGTGTGTGCGCATTGGGTCCCTTTCAGATGAGAAATACTAGGTCCTCACTTTGTTCTCGGGGCTGCAGGAAATCTTGGTCTTTGAAAAAAGTCCAGAGAGAGACTTCACAGCTCCACTGTTTACTGGCTATCTGGCTCCCACAAGAACACACACAACCATTAGCATTTCTTCATTAGTTAGTAGCCTGAGTTGTCGTTCATTTCAGACATAGATTGCATAAGATCCTAGACCTGCCACACAGGCAAAAGAGATTTGATTTCTTTTAAAGTTATATTTATACAAGCGGTATAACACACAGGTCTCAGCAACAAGCTCATAAGTGAAAGAGATCCTGGAGGTCATATGCTTTAGCAAGTATATTATTCCTCCTGGTGCAGCAAATGTAATTACAGAAAAGGTCTGCTACTGGTTTGCTTCTTCTGCTTGATTTTTCGGAGAACTCATTCTGAAGTTCAGTGTTTTACCGTACTGCAGAAACAGGAAGGTATCCTCAATTAATGTCTTGCATGTGTAGTGAAGAAGGATTAGGGCATGGACCCACTGAAATAACACTTCAAATGTTCTGAGGAGAAATTGCTCATTTGTGAGGGAATGGCCAAAACCACGCTTCGAATCAAAGGCTAGACACATCACTGCCTGCTGTCTGACATTACCTGAGCATCCCTTTCTATTAGCTCTATAGATTCAAAATGGAGCTACTGAATAGAAACTGGCACATTTGCTCATCTACCTTTGAAAAAGCTGAAACACACTCTGGAAGCATCTGTCGCTCACCTCTTACTCTAGAGGAACCTCAAGTTATTAGCTTAGTTACAAGCCCATTTTTTCTAGTAAGGGGAAATTAATACTATGCAGTTCATCTGGACAACCCATCTAGTCCAATCCCCCTGCCACAGCAGGATCACCTAGACCAAGTCACACAGGAACACANCCCAGCTCCCTCAGCCTTTCCTCATAAGAGAGCTGTTCTACTTCCTTCATCATCTTCGTTGCTCTACGCTGGACACCCTCCAGCAGCTCTGTGTCCTTCTTGAACTGAGAGGCCCAGACCTGGACACAGTCCTCCAGATGTGGTCTGACCAGTGCAGACCAGATGGGGAGAAGAATGGTTTTGAACTGAGGGACCCAGAACTGGACTAAATAAATTTTAAACTTAGAAAAACTACACCTAGCAATCTGAAGCTATGATGAAGCCATAAGAAAACACTTTTAGTACACACCCGTAGCTCCCTATGATAGTTTCGGACATGAAGGCTGCAAGCCAAGCACTTTTAGCCACCTGAGAAAATCAGTAGCTTCCCCTGGAATCTCAATATTTAATTTTTTCCACATCTTTGTTGTTTTATGGTTTTCTACGTAGGCTATGTTTCACCACATAGCCAAAAAATATGCTGCACAATAAGACATAGATAAAGAAAGATAGCAGTAGCAGCAGATGGGTTTATTGTCGCTAACTGTAAATAAAGGAAACTTTAGACTGATGTGACAAATAGCTTGTGTAATTTCCAGGTTTGCCATATTTAATGCTATAAAAATAATCTAAGCCATCTGTTCATTTGAAAGAGTTGTTTACAGATAACGACATTTATCATTGCTACGCTCTGTTTCCCAACTAGAATTATTAACGCACACTGCAAAATGCTGTTTGCCCATAACTCTTTATCCAGAAGATATGTTTGTTCGCAGTTCAGATGGTCTGCTTTTGAATAGGTGACTGATGGATTGTAGCTGAGAATGAAAGCAAATAAGTGGTGATCACCGGTTTCTTTCTAGGTACAGGTGTCAACAAGCAAATCACAGCGGGACTTAGCTGTCAGCTGGCTGTGTGCCTTGGCAGAGACTGTGGATTCATAATTTGATTTACAGGCTCTTGCTGATGGACCTGGTCAGCATTGTTCATGACCGTGTCCGTGGCTGCTGATGCATTACCAGGGTGCACTGAAAGTTTACATCTCTTGTGCTGTTCGGCAACTGAAGTAGATAGGCTTTGCTGGAGAGTAGTGGTGATTTTTCTGGGCCTTGCCAAACCTTGAAGACATCAGCTTTGTGGGAATTAGTTGATGCATGAGATAGCAACTCTCTATCGGGAGAGCTTACCTCACAGCAAAGTAGGTTGTGTCACTTTCATTCAGCAAAAATATTTTCTCACGGATTAGAGGAAGGGGATGCAGAGATGCCGATCGAGAATCAATCAACATTGTTATTAGGAGATCCACCGTCCAGGATGCATTCTTACTCTAATCATTCATTTCACTGTAGTGTTGCAGAGACACACAAGCTCATTTTGCATCTTTTGTCTTTTGCACTGTTACTGTGTCCTGACCCAGTGTTAGAGTAGGTTATATTTGAAGCAGAATTAGCCTGACATCAGCTATATGGGAGAAGGTGACAGTTATTCATGAACACAAGAAACACTCCAGGTTAATATGAACTAGAAGAATTAATCCAAATTTAAGCAAAATGTGTTATAAACCTAAGTAAGATGTATTTACGCTTATAAGCCTCTGTAAAAGATGCTGCAAAAGAAAGCACAAGTCCATTAATTACTTTGCAAGAGGAACCATACAAATTATAGCAATAAGCTGAACGACAGGTGTTGGCTGCCAGGGAAAATGGAAACCTCTTTTTTCAACAGAATGCAGCCCTGGGTCAATAAGAGAGCATGATATTCCTCTCTGAGCTGTGCTAATTTTCTGCAAACAAGAGTCCATCCTCAGTTAATATGCACATGGTTCAAACAGCTAGGTCAGTAGCAAGCCCAGACTGATTTTAGGCAGAAGCTATCCAAAGTTCATACTATCATGCTGTAAGGCAGATGCCCAGCAGGATCCTTCTCAGACCATAGCACCATGAAAAATAATACTCAGGGGCTTGTTCTGCTAAATTTAGCTGGAGGAGGTTTCTAGTTCTGTTTCTCTAGTTGTCCTGTAGTTGAACTTAATCCAATAATTGTTGAGAGGGAGGAGATAGAAGACACTACAGATCAAAGACTTTTTACCTAGGTGATTCCCTTGATTCATACCAGGAACTCATCCTCTGAGTTTGAGCAAAAGGAACCAAAACCCTTGAGATGCTCTATTACACTGTCATATTTGTCAGATTCTTTCTTTACAGCCAGTTCCCATCTGGTTTTCCTTATTTCACTGAATAATCACATTTTAGATCTGAAATCTTAACTGTGGCTTAAAATCAGCTACTAAGGCATTGCTCTGCCCCCGGCTTGCAGATAAGTTCTGTGGCTGACAGAAGACACACTGGGGTTAGCCAAAGAAGGGGTCCTGCCCATCTGCTTACCCAAACATGTCAATGCAGTACCTAGGTGTCTTTGACATCTTGCTCATCACTTTGAGGTTGCAAATTTAAGAAGAGAACAAAAAGAAGGCAAGAGACAACTTGAGGAAAAGAGGTGATAGAAGTGTAGTTCTACACCGCCTGCCTGCTTCAGCAGAGTCTGTTGTGTAAAGCAAATTACTAAAGATCACTGGGACAGCTGCAATATCTTGTGATAGATGATGGGTCTTGGCTTACACAGAAGCACAAACTGCACTTGGCTGTGAACCCTGATATGCCCGGAGTATCTACAGGTCCCACTGAAAGACTGGGGTAGAGTTTCATTAGTTCCAAAAGCTCACATCCAGAAAAAGTCACCTGTAAAATGTACACAAGAGAAGATGAAGGTCTTTTTCAAGCTTCATCACTTCTGTTTGCTGAGGAGAGATTTGACGTGTTCTTCAAGCAAGGCAGTAGAGGTTATTAAGAGGAACACAACTGCACGTTTAAAGTAAGTAGTTTTAAACCAGTCTGCAGTGCTGCTGGGAAAAATGTGATGTCCTGAATTAACTGTGCAAATAGTTACAAGCTTAAATTGAGGACTATTCCTATCACCAAGGACAAATGTATAATTCTATCATATAGCATGTTATTATTTGAGACTATGGCACAGGCTTGCAGTTGGAGATTTCATTTAGACAGAGGTTCATGTAAATAGCTTAAAAATTAACAACTGGACTGAGAAATTACACATTTTTAAACTCTACACTGCTGTGCTACTTCAGTTACATTGCTCTGTGATCTAAAATAAAAACTACTAAATGCTATTCCAAGTTTGAGATTGTATTTCAGAGTTCAGTTGGATTTTAAGAACAGGGCATTGATGGATAAGGCTGCATTTTCTTAGAAAGGAGATAAAAAGATATCAAACAGCAAGCAAACTTTCCCATTTCCCTCTTGCTGTTTGCAATACATAGAGCTTAAAAGCCTCTATAAATATATAAACATATACTTGTATATAATATATAATATAGACATATAATGTACAATATACAATATATAAATATGTTTATCTATATATATAATAAACTATATATCATTTATATTTTAATAAATATATTTATATAACTACTATATAATGAACAAATATATTTATATAAATTAATATATAAATATATATCAAGCACCCTCTAAAGCTGAGGTAAATAGATTATGATAAATTCCTTGATGCAAAATTGGCTCTTACCCTACAAGCTGCCTCACTCTTTGGAAGGCTTGTTTGTAAAATGAGGGACAACTGAGCATGACCTGTGCTGTTCAGGATGCTCATGGGCACCCATTTGGAAAGAGTCCCTCACAATCTGAAAATGTGATTCATTGCCTTCCTATGATGCATCCAGTTTTATTGCAGTCAGTAGCTGAAATATCAGAACACATAGAATTTATGTGAGCAGATTTATGGAATGATCCAAAAAGAGAGAGGGAGTGGTCAGTGCCACGTACTTGCATTTCTTTCACTTATTTCTTTCTCAGTTTTATTGAAAACAATACCAGATGCAGAGTTTGCTTGCAACCCACCGCATGCTAGAAAGGTTAGCAGAATAATATATATAGCAACCATGTGTACTGGAATTCACTCATTTCTAACATAGCTCTGTCTGTATCATTAGAAGACACTGATTAATATTTAATGCATCTTGTGAGCTGAGACTGGAACAATGACAAGAAACACTTCATCAAAGGCATGTTCATCACTAGAAGAAATAATTGGGCTAGGAGAAAGTGGCATGGCAAAAAACTATAAGTTATAAGTTAGTTATAAGTTAAAAGTTATAATTTATAAGTAATAAGTTATAAGGTACAGAAAACTATAAGTTAGAACTGTAAATTATACATGCATAAGTTGGACTGAATACATTACAATCTTCAATCTACCTAGTCATGTCTGCAAGTACTTTCATAAGAGCTAATACTCAATTCACTCCCTTTATGCATTTTGAAGTCATCTTCTCTGCCAGGAGGCCCTTAGAGCTAAGGAACTGATGTGGTTTGCCATGCAGTGTTTGCTCCATTTCATCTCTTTTTAGTTTGTCAGTAGCTTGGAAAGCTGAACTATTATCTTGATTGTCCCTTATTTTATATACATATATATATATATAAATACATATAAATATACATACTTACATATATATATATTGCTTTTGTGTATCATTTCCCCTAAAAGAGTGAATCTCCATTAATTGATCAGGTTTTGTTTAATTTGCAGTTCCAGACAATCCAGGAAAGGTGGGGCTCAAGTAACATAACTTTAGACTCCTAGAAACCCCACACTAAGTTTCGTAAGTCAGCATTAAGTTTCATTCACTCTAGCTAGTAGCAATAGGTGTGCCCTTCCAAAAGGGAAGAATTCAAAGTAGCCAGCTTCTTAGTTTTGGCATTCTTTCCTTTTTGTTGAAAAACAGCATGTGCGTGTTACTCGTTGGCATGCCAGAAGTCTTTCTTAAGTCTGGATGAGTGCCTGCTGTATTCTGGTGAAAAGTAGAAGTAGATTAAAAATGCACAAGGTAAACATGTTCTGATTGCTTGAGTGAAGGCTTACAGACACACACTATGCAAGGAAATATGTCACATAAAGATATCTTCATAGAGGCAGTGATACCTGTACTGAGCAACAGGACAAACCTCTTCTGGACCCTAGGAACCAGTTAGTCTGAAATATTTAGATGCTAAACTTGGACTTTCCAAATGAGCACAATGTACAGCATCCTGTAAAACGGCTAAGTGTGTGGTGCCTAACTTGTCCAATGCATTGGAAAAAATTCCAGCTGAGACCTCATTCTGGGCTGGGAAGTCTTCTGTGTGTGCATTAAACTCGCACCATTAGAGCCCGTCTCGCCAGCCTTACAGATGAAAGTCACAATTTGTGTGGGTGCAGCAGCCTTTTGTCTGCTTTGGGAAGCTTCAGTAGCTAGCACAGAGCATGGCTTCTCATCAATAGCCTAGTCCAAACACAGTCGTATGTGGAAAAGTTCAGGTTAATTTTGCAGACTCGATTTGCATGATAATTAGACAGCTTTTCATTCCTGAAAACCCCAAGCACTATAGGCCTTCAAAGCACTAGATGGTATGTGGTGAAGTAAACCAAAGAAACTACTGAGACACTGCATGCCTGTAAAAAAGAAAGGCAGGACAAATGCCTGGGTGTATTTTTTGAATCATCATAGCTTTTTAGCTCCTTTTTGGAAACAGTGATGCAGAGCTTAAAATCTCTCACACCATGCTGTATCAAGTACCAGTTCTAATAATCCTGTAAAAAATAGAGAACAAAAAACTGGGGAGGGGCTTTTTAGGATCTCAGGTAGCAACAGGACTAGGGGGAATGGAGCAAAGCTGGAGATGGGGAGATTTAGACTGGATGTGAGGAGGAAGTTCTTCACCAGGAGAGTGGGGAGAGCTTGGAATGGGTAGCCCAAGGAGGTGGTTGGGGCCCCATCCCTGGAGGTGTTTAAGGCCAGGCTGGATGAGGCTCTGGNTTCCAGGTCGCTTCTAATCTGTAATGTTCTGTTCTGTGACTTGGTCTAGGTGATCCTGCTGTGGCAGGGGGATTGGACTGGATGATCTTTCCAGGTCCCTTGTGATCCCTGATGATTCTAGGATTCTATGACCTGCTGGCTTGATTGCCTCTGCTTACTGGCAAAAGTACTAGCCTGGCAAGAAGCCCTAGACAAAGTTACCATCTGCTGGGCCTTTGCATTTTCTCTCTGTAGTCAAGTCTCTGTAAAGAAATCAGTGTTGGACAATGCTCTGCTTTGGCTTTCCATGTTGGTGATGGAAAGAAGTGCATGATCTTTGGCACTGAAGGATGTGATGAGGAATATATAATTCAACATAAAACTCTTAATATTGTAATAACTGGCACAGAATTTTCTGACTGCTTGCTAATTATCGAACAAACCCAAACAGCCTGACCAAAAATCTACTCTGTCTCCTTAGCTGCTTATTCCAGATGGCTAATAGTAGCTGTCTTTGAAAGGGGTCCTGGAATGTCTTTGTAGTGCCTTCACTTTTCCACAGCTCTAGCCAAATATTTTACCAACAGCCCTGAAACTCTGAGCAGAAAACTCACGCTCCTGGTACTTCTTCCATAAGTGAGTTGTCTGTGAGTGTTCAAATACAGCGGACACCGAAATATGCCCAGAAAATAGACACTAGTGAGATAAGGTTCATTAGTTAGAAATTTTCCTAATGTTTTAAAAAATTATGCATTCTTATTTGTTACTGTGAATGCAACTAACATGGGGAGGAAGATAAAAATACAGAGCACTAACCCCTTAGAACAAGAGGGAACAATCTCAAAATTGAGTAGTGAATAACAAAATAACGTTGTTTTGTTTAAAATAGCTGTTTCTGTATGTTTGCAGAGGAATCTGGGAAATGGAGAGTCGATATTACCCTATTCTAATGCTTTGCAGCCCTTCCAGTGAAGAAATGCTTCCTAACATCCAGCCTAGAACTCTCCTTGTGGAACTTGCAGCACTTTCCTCTTGTGACTTGGGAAAGGAGGCAAACCTCTGCATCACTACTTTCTCCTTTCAGGGAGTTGTAGAGAGTGATAGAGTTTCTTCTCAGTCTCCTTTTCTCAAGACTAAACAATCTCAGTTCCCTCAACATTTCCTTATAAGATCCGTGATTAGACCCTCCACCATAGTGTATTTCTTGTAGTAAAGGGCACAAAACTGAACCCAGTACTCAAGGTGTAGTCTCATAAGTACCAAGTACAGGAGGACAATGACCTACTCCTGCTGGCTACACTATTTCTAATACAAACCAGAATGCCACTGCTCTTCCAGAATGCCGTTGTCCTTTTTGGCCACCTGTGCACACTGCTGCTTTAAATTCAGACAGCTGTTGATCATCATTTCCAGGTCCTTTTGTCACAGGCAGTTTTCCAACCATGTCTGCAGCCTGCGGTGGGGTTGTTGTTACTCAAGTGCAGGACCTGGCACTTGGACTTGTTGGACCTCGTATAATTTGCCTTGGCCGTGCCACCCTGGAGAAATGTCCAATCTCATCTGCAAGCTAAGCAGGGTTAGGCCCACTTAGTAATTGGATGGTAAGACCATCTGGGAACACTGGGTGCTGTAGGCTTACCCTGCTCTGGCAAGGGCGGTTGGACTTAGATGATCATTTCAGGTCCCTTCCAACTCATAACATTCTGTGATTCAGCCTTTCCAGATGCCTCTGCAGAACCTGCCTACCTTGAAGCAGATCAATACACCCACCTAACAATGTCATCTGCAAATGTAGTGATGACACACTCAGTCCCATTCCCCCCCTATTTTTTAGCTTTTTCTCACAATTCTTCTTCCCACTGCAGTGGAGGTGAGTGAGTAAGCAACTAACAGCACAGTGCTCTCTAGCTGGCTGGCCTAAACCACCAGAAAAGGAAATCCAATTGGAAAACTAAAAGAAAAGCCACTTCCATATGTTGTATAGGATTGAAAATATGTAGGTTTTCCATTATATTAATTCCTTGTGAAAAGGTTTTGAGATCTGAGAGTTTGTATTTAGTGGTGCCTTGTCCAATAGGACAGCTGTAAACAGCTTTATAGAGCAGAGCATGATAATAAGGTAATTAAGAAGCTAAGAAAATTAAGAGTGTTTCTGAGGGAAATTCAGTAATGCTTAGGCTTACTTCAGGACTTGCAAAATACCACCCAATTAGATCATGTTCCTGGGATGAGGGCCTTGATGATTTAAAGGAATCTGACAGGAGCAGCAGGAGGAAGTTAGCACTGTATGAACTCTGACCCGAATTGACTCTGTGTTGGCATTAAGCATAAGGAAGAAAAGATGAGATCAGTGAAGGATGTCAGGGAATTCAATGAGTAATGACAGGAAACTACAAGAGATGGACTTTCTGGATCAAAACCAACACTATCAGAGGAATATACTATTTCTGACAATGCGTCATTAGGCATCAGGAAAAGATACCCAAGCAGATAGAGACTAAAAAACACCTACATGGAGGATGCTTTATGAAAGCAAAATGAATAAAATGGGAACTTACAGGTGACCTCACAAAGAAGGAAAGAAAGAACAGTCTGAAGTTTTAACTTTGACTGTTCTAAATAGGTCATTTGCATAAGATTAGCTAATGCAAAGACAGAAGAGAGATGATAGGGATAACGTGAATTCAGACAATATAATGTGTGACTTGGCCTCCTAAACTGTAAATCAAATTTCAGTTGACGCATCTTAGTGTTTGGAAGCATAGAATCATTAGGGATCAGAAGGGATCTCGAAAGATCACCTAGTCCAATCCCCCTGCCACAGCACGATCACATAGACCAAGTTGCACAAGTGGGTCTGGAACATCTCCATAGAAAGCAGACTCCACAACCCCCCTGGGCAGCTTGTTCCAGTCCTCCAGTACCCTCACTGGGAAGAAGGTCCTGCTGATATTTCTATGGAACCTCCTCTGTTCCAGCTTGAATCTATTGCCCCTTGTCCTATCCCCAGATGACACTGAGAAGAGTCTGGCTCCATCCTCCTGACACCCACCCCTCACATATTTATAGACATCAGTGATGTCACCCCTCAGCTTCATCCTCTCCAAGCTCAAGAGACCCAGCTCCCTCAGCCTTTCCTCATAAGGGAGCTGTTCTTCTTCCTTCTTCATCTTCATTGCTCTACACTGGACATTCTCCAGCAGCTCTGTGTCCTTGAACTGAAGGACCCAGAACAAATGTTTTCAGGGGCAAGAATTCAAGCTCAGATTTTAGGAGTGGTAGAAATACTTATTTACCTCTGCACTCAAGGAGCTGCAGGCTTTTACTGGAATTTGGGAGTAAACTAATCTATTGTGAGACTTCCAGAAGACAACTAGGAAACACAGCTGTAAAACAATAAAGGCAGAATTGCAAGCACATTGATCTAAGGTATATTCATATTAGCAAGGTTGTTCAGCAAAATATCCCAAGCTCCAAACTTTCTTGTACCGTTGTGCATCAGGAATCTGTTTCTACACACATGAAATCTTAGAATCATAGACTGGTTTGAATTGAAAGGGGCTGAAGGATGACCCAGTTCCCAAACCCTGCCATAGGCTGCAGGAACACATTCCACTAGACCNACCCTGCCATAGGGTGCAGGAACACATTCCACTAGGTCAGATTGCTAAAAGCCGCATCTCACCTGATCAGGAAGCACTAGAAACCCCGCTTTACACAGAAAGAACAGAGCCAGAGAACATTTACTGCATTTCTTAAAGAAATTTAAGAAATTACTGCACAGCCAAGACTAGCTTAAAGTTTTTCTCAAGTAGCTTACGCACTGAACTATTCAGCTGTGGCTGTTTTCTGTGGCTGAAAGCTATTCAGCTTGGTATTTCAGGTACGGAATGTATTATACTAGGACTTTGAAACCAGCAAGTGTATCAAGGGATTATAAAGATTTATCTACATTCTGCAAATTTTTCTACCCAGATACCAACAGTGTAGTGGTTAAAATCCCTGAGCATGTAGGGCTGCAGCTAAAGTTTTAATTCATTGCTATCAGCTGTGCAGTATCAAAGCTAGTTTAGACTTCTCTGACTAACCTAGATTTACATTAAGACTCTTAGCCTAAGGTGTTTAAAGAGCACTCAAGCAAACGTGCCCCTTGATTACAATGAACAAAAACTCAGCGAAGGGTCTTGAACTGACCCTACAAAAATCCGATTACTGTGATGTAGAAGCATAGAATCATTAGGGATCAGAAGGGACCTCGAAAGATCATCCAGTCCAATCCCCCTGCCACAGCAGGATCACCTAGACCAAGTCACACAGGAACACATCCAGGTGGGTCTGGAAGGTCTCCAGAGAAGGAGACTCCACAACGCCACTGGGCAGTCTGTTCCAGTGCCCTGTTACCCTCCCTGAGAAGAAGTTCCTTCTGATATTTACATGAAACCTCCTCTGTTCCAGCTTGCACCCATTGCCTCTTGTCCTATTGCTAGATAACCCTGAGAAGAGCCTGGCTCCATCCTCCTGACACGTATACAGTTCTAGTAACACACCCCAGGGTGCATGTGGTACCAAGGGCAGTATTAGGAATGTAGTGTTTTCAACCCACCTTAATGCTTTTCTGGGTTAAGAAAAGATTTAAAGATTCACAGATAGATATAACAAGCAGGTTTCCTAACATTTTTCTGAGTATGAAATATGTTCTGGAACATCTGGAAAAAACAATTCACAAATAGAAAACACTAAATGTTTGTCTGAATAGAAATCTTGTTGCTTCCTTTTTCCACATCTATTACTTCTTTCACTCATTCTTTCTGGGATATCTAGATATCTGTGCTGCTTTCTCATGTAGATCTTAGGTTGTGTGAAGTAGAGATTTTTAAAGGCAGTAGTTGCTGTGTGTCTTGTATAGTTCCATCTTGAGAGTTACAATGGAGAGGAAGGATTCAATGCACAAGGAGAAAAAATAAGTTTTCCAAGAAGACAGAGGTTTCTTCTAAAAATGCAGGTACTTTGTACAAGTCACACCTTGTAGAATTATTTCTATGCAGTTATTTGTTTCATAATATACACTGTCCATAAAGCTGATAAAACTAATGTAGAAATGGGAAGAAGAAAGAATGTAAAACAAACCATAGAATCATAGAATCCTTAGGGATTGGAAGGGACCTTGAAAGATCATCTAGTCCAATCCCCCTAGCACAGCAGGATCATCTAGACCAAGTAGCGCTTTTGGCCACAAGAGCACTTTGCTGGCTTACAGTCATCCTGCTGTCCACTAGGACCCCCCGGTCCCTTTCTCCTACACTGCTCTCCAACAGGTCAGTCCCCAACCTCTCCTGGTCCCTGGGGTTGTGGTTGCCCAGATGCCAGACTCTACACTTAACCTTATTGTACCTCATTCCTTTCTCTGTGCCCAGCTCTCCAGCCTGTCCAGGTCTGGCTGAATGGCAGCACAGACTGCTGGGGTGTCAGTGACACCACTCAGCTTTGTGTCATCAGCAAACTTGCTGACAGTGCACCCTAATCTCTTATCCAAGTCATTAATGAATAGATTGAAGAAGACTGGTCCCAGCACTGATCCTTGGGGGACCCCACCAGATACAGGCCTCCAACTAGACTCTGTTCCATTGACCACCATTGTCTGGCTTCTACGCTGCAGCCAGTTCACAATCCACCTCACTACCCAGTCATCCAGTCCACACTGTCTCAGTTTGTCTGTGAGGATGCTATGTGAGACTGTGTTAAATGCTTTACTGAAGTCAAGATAGACCACATCCACTGCTCTGCCATCACCTATCTACCTAGTTATGACCTCATAAAAGGCTATCGGGTTGGTCAAGCAAATGATAGACAACAAATTAAACCCTGAAGTGGGAATAAAATATGTCCCACCAAGTCACTTCCTCTGTTAAAAATGTTTAGACAGGAGTGATGAGGATAAGTACAAGGATATCAACAACAACTACCGAATAATTGTTGATGCAATTTGATTCAAACTACAATTGCCCTTTATCTGCAGGGGAACAGATGCTCTAGCTGGTTCCAAATTATGAAGCTGTAACTTCAGAACACACTCATCTCTCCAGTAAGCAGATTAAAAATTCAAATCAGTGTATGTGTACTGTGCAGGTCAGCAACTTTTTTCACAGGAAGAATAGACTACCATGCTTTCACTCGTGACCCACCTCAGAAAATACATTCTACTTAGCATAAGTGAGCACTCACAGGTAAAATCGGTTCTTTGCCATCAGACACAGGGGCTACAGCAACCAACAAGCAGAGAAACTCAGAGTGTTACTAGAACACACACAGTTATCTCGCTGATTTCCCAGAAATGAATACATTTGCAACCGATTCCCTGATGTGATAGACTATAATGCTGACAATTCTGACCTAAGCCATATGGTCAATCACTCTAACAGGTTGCAAATTTGATCACCTAGTTAAAAAACAAAGCAGAGTGAAAATACTCTCTTTTCCAAATTAAAAAAATAAAGATCTGATGTTCTGAAGAGGGGAAAACCAAACACTCGATTATTCTTCAAATTCTAAAACTTTTCTTCAGAATCATAATGTGCACTCTGAAAATCACAGACTCATAGAATCATCAGGGATTGGAAGGGACCTTGAAAGAGCATCCAGTCCAATCCATCTGGCTGCATCCTCCTGACACCCACCCCTCACCTGTTTATAGACATTCATGAGGTCACCCCTCAGCCTCCTCTTCTCCAAACTAAAGACACGCAGCTCCATCAGCCTTTCCTCATATCAAGGGAGAAGAACCTCCGTTGATCTGCTAACCACCCCCCTTCTGATGCCCCCTGAATGCTGTTGGCCCTCTTGGCCACAAGAGCAC
>VZRI01003405.1:493794-568531 GCA_013397515.1 Upupa epops
GAGGAGGTTCCACATCAATATCAGCAGGAACTCCTTCTCAGGGAGGGTAACAGAGCATTGGAACAGGCTGCCCAGGGGGTTTGTGGAGTCTCCTCTGGAAATGTTCCAGGCCAATCTGATTGTGTTCCTGTGCGACTTGGTCAAGGCGATCCTGCTGTGGCAGGTGGATTGGACTAGATGATCTTTCGAGGTCCCTTCTGATCCCTAAGGATGCTATGATAAAATTGCAGTTACTGAACTGGGCCTGGCTCAATTTTCTAGCCACCCTATACTTAGCCCTTTGTGTACAGGAACATTGTAATGGCAGCAGCTTTACTTGGAGTGATGTGAACAAGGTGAGATTGAAAGTAAATCAATATTAATGCAATCACTGGATAAAACACATCTCAGTCTCATAACACTGCAGAAGTTGAAGTGGAGCTGAAGAAGAACAGAGAACACACGCAAACACTATTAATAGTGGAGTGGAGAATATCAGAGGAAATCCTTTAAGCTGTCAGGCAAAAGGATGAGAAGTATACAGTGACAAATGAACTAAGTATGACTGATTTCTAGAAAGAACAATGGGAATAGGAGACATCATATCACCCTTTGTCAAAGTAGGATGACAAACAAAAGTGTGGAGTAATGCAATTTGTTTGAGTGAAGTGAAAAAAGTTCAAAGAAGACTGTGAAAATTACTTAATGGGGCAGCAGCAGGAGAAAGAACAGTCACCAGTTGTCAGCTAACAAGCTTTACCAGTCGGTTCCCTCAATTCAAAATATGTATATGAGAATACATCTAGGAAAAGGAAGGATTCCATTAATTAAACAGATGGAAAATACTTTACCCAGGCTGATACACAGGTTGGAGAGAATGGACAAAACACAGGGATGTCACAATGCAGTCCCTATCCCTTTGGAGTGGATCTGCACTGGTCCATGGAGCACAAAAGGTTTTCTTGGCAGCTAAAAGCAGCCATTGCAGAGACTTGATAATTTCTAACAAACAAGTTCTTGTGTCAGAGAAATAGAGCCTGACGAAGGAAGGAAAGCTTCCCAGCAGGGCATAATAACCTTTTCCAGGAAAAAGATGTTCATGTTTCATCCCCTCACCAGAGGGGATTCCTTAAAATGTTTTGAAGCGGTCTTTAGAGGAAATTTATCTGAGACCAGAAAAATAGAAAGAGTGTGATTAATCAGTTGGAACAGGAGAAAGCTGGGGGAACGCATGGGGTTTTTTCTGTTGTCAGACCAATCAAAGCTGAGCTCATAACCCATCTGTGTCACAGTCATCCGTTATTGTTCTATTATTTCATTCTCTATCCCCTTTGTTGGCTCAGCTTTCTCTGTTTCTGTGGGTTTCAACTCATTTTCCTTTTCTGCTGCAAATAACTGTCACCATGTGGTTGGGTAAGAAAGTTTCTTTGCTTCTGATGCAATAAACATCTATGCATTCGCATATTTAGGGCAGATATTTTTTTCAGATGTGACAATACACTTTTTCTCATGAAGCTCTGTGAGTATCGCCAGCAGAATTCAAATTTTGCAGGATCAAAATATTTTGATCAAATGCAAAGACCTGACAGAAGTTTCTTCGGATCTCACATACTCTTTCAGCTTCATGAAGTCAAAGTTTTTCTCTTGAATATGCCTGCTTTATTGGCTCCCCACACATTACCAAAAACGTCTGGGATGCTCCTGTTATTTCATCACATTAGGCAATGTGAATACATCTGAACATCTATGGCTTTGGCTTTGAATTTGAAAACTCTGGGTAGGTGTCACTTTGAGCCACTGTGTGAGAATGAAATTGAACGGACTTGTGGTGTCATCTAAAAATGGCAGTTTGCAGATGAGTACCTGTAAAGGTGAAAATGCAGCGGGAAAACCTGGTGTCCTTATTCACAATGTCATGAGTAAAATCATTAATCGTTCATTTGCAGCTGGACAAATAAGGTCATAGAATCATAGAATCATTAGGGATCAGATTTAAGACTGGCATCCACATGTATTATCAACAGGCACATAAACAAGTTAAACAGGGTATCAGTAAGAATGATCATAGAATTGTTAGAGATTGGAAGTGACCTCGAAAGATCATCTAGTCCAATCCCCCTGCCACAGCAGGACCACATAGATCAAGTGGCACAGAAACAGATCCAGGCGGATCTCTGGATCTGGAGGATCTCTCTCTCCAGAGAAGGAGACTCCACAACCCCCCTGGGCAGCCTGTTCCAGTGCTCTGGTACCCTCCCTGGGAAGAAGTTCCTTCTGATATGGAACCTCTCTGTTCCAGCTGGCACCCACCTCCCCTTGTCCTATCTCCAGACGACCTTGAGAAGAGCCTGGCTCCATCCTCCTGACACACACCCATCACATATTTATAGACTTTCCTGAGGTCACCCCTCAGCCTCCTCTTCTCAAGCTCAAGAGACACAGCTCCCTCAGCCTGTCCTCATAAGGGTGGTGCTCTACTTCCTTCATCATCTTCACTGGTCTACACTGGGCACCCTCCAGGACTGAAGGATGTTTTCTTGATGGTTTACATCAAACAGTACCATCCTCTCCAACTTATTGTAGCTATTAATAATCATCCCATCATCTACAGTGCCAACTAGCACCACAATAATCAAGTCCCTATTAATTAAAAAGCAACAAGCACATCTATTACTACAGGAAAGCAAGGAAAATGCCTACTCAGAGCTGGCCTTTAGACAGAATTGGGAGCATTTGCTACAGCACCTTTCCAGCTCCCAGAGTGGAGGAATGAGGAGGTAGTGGTACAGCCACACAAACTGCTCTCACAACATGTCCAAAGCAATGAAATTCCTGTGCTGCTAAAATTTATTGCTTTCTGTGGCCTTTTCAGGTTTAAGAGTCGCTAATCAGAAAACTTGCAATCATTTATTTTATCCAAGACAACATTTGTTGGAACATACAGATTTAGAAAACAGGTTTCACTTCCACAAAATCTCTGAATTTCTTAAACTTTCATCTTAAATTGTTGGCTTCTCTTAGAGCCTTTGATTTTCAGTTCTTTTGAGAATATTGAAATAAAGAGCTACTAACAGCACAACTGAAAGGTAAATTTGGCTTCCCATTACTTACTGAGTTTACGGGTGGCCTGGTTGATGTGACTCAAGATGTATGACAGAAAATACGACTCTGCACGTAGCCAGATATTCCAAATGCTCTGCAGTTATCATCGGGCTGCACGAGCTGCAGGAACATTTCAATCCAAAGGCAGATGCAACCAATAACAAAGAATTCTCTGCTAAAGGAGAGAAAGCACAGACGTTCTTTTCACCCGTTTGTAATAATGTATGCCTTTCCATTGTCTTCAAGCCTGCAAGCTAACCAGGGCTATGTGAACGAGTTCCTCTGTGAAATAAACATTCGTGTAATTTATAGCCCCTCCCCTCAAAATTACCTAGTAAAAAAGCAGTGTTTGTGGATACAGCACTCTGTACTGTTCAGCTATATTTCTAGATGATTAACAATCTTCACCTTCTCCAAGGATGCTCTGGCAGTGGTAAGTCATGGAGAAAAACATAGCGATTCCCAGCAGCTCTCAACTGTTACTATCATGCCTCCGTGTACAGCATCCTTGAACAGACTTCATTGTTTGAACAGCATGGAAATGGTCCCTTGAGAGATGCTTAAAAGAGCATCTGTAGTCTCTGCGTCTGAGCTTTTGATCCTGAGGTTGGGACACATAATTATTATTAATTAATAATTATTATTAATTAGTATTAACAATAAAATTACATTATTATTATTATTATTATTATTATTATTATTATTATTATTATTATGGCTTTCTGCTAGTAGTTTGATGTCTTCATTCTGCTGAGAGCTCACCCAGATTTGTCCCACTCTACTATCAGATATTTATGAGAATATATACAAAAGAGGTCAATGATACTTTGGTCTGCGCCCTGTGATAACTTGCATCTCTTAATAATCAAGGAAATGGAAATTCCAAGTCTTGACAAACTTGATTCTGTTCTCTGTTGTCAGTTCGTGTGTTCAGGCATCAATGAGATGCAGTTGGCACAAAATGATATGGATGTTTTATCAGACACATATGAAAACTCCTTCATTCACATTACTTAGGGTACTTCTTCCTGGTTTTATACATCAGTTAGCAGCTATTCCTCCTAAACTGACTGTTTGCTATGCAGAGCAGGACTGTCTCTGTGGGTTTTGCTTTGAAGGTGTAGCACTGAGCAGCTATAAGCAACCAGGTGCTGGAGCTCCTAATGGCTTATTTGTTATTACAAGAAGCTTTGTGATAACATAGCTCTTCAAAAAGGCCTAGGTTAAAAGTAAGAAATATTGTTTAGAGGATGAAGTAAGCATTCTTTCTGTTAATACAAAATAGAAACAAACAAAACACTCTATAAATAAAACAACTTAAACATCCCAGCAGCTTTCAAATCTTAAAAACTGCTCTTTCATATGAATGATATCAAGGAGAATAAATTCAACTTTCACTCAGCTGAGTACCAAGCATACAGTGAGAATGCTTTAAGTCGATTCATGAGGCTTGTCAGAAAAGAACAAATAATAAACAGAAGGACTGAGTCTCGCTATCACAGTTTAACAAACAAGAATTGTCTCTCACCTTGCTTTAGGCTCTCTTCTACGCAGCAGAACGAAAACACATTGAAAAACCTGTTATCGCTCTTCACTCCTCCAAGCTTTTCTTAAAAAGCTTATCAGTATTTTAAAGAAATTGTTGGAAAATTGAGTGCTTGGAAAACTAAGAGAAGATTTATGTCACAACGAGATAAGTTGCCCCAGGCCTGTGCACCTCATTTCTGCGGGGTTTTAGGAGAAAGCCCATAGGTAGGCTGACTGTATCAGTCAAATGTCACATCCCTTAGACGGTACCTTACCTTTAAGAAAGTTTACTGTGTTGTTAACTGCTCAGAAGAGGGCTTTTTCTTGCTTTTTGCCTTGGTGCAGGTGTTTTCATTACCTTCCCTTTCCCTCCACTATAAACAATCTCAAGAGGGAATCATGTGGAAGCTGAGGAACTACCGATGAATTGCTTAGCTTTACTGTAGGACCTTTTCCATGCTGCTCAGTCTGTAGGACTTTGCAGGTATTAATTGTTCTGTGCGCCTGTAGCTGATGTTGTGTGTCTGACATGGCCTTCACTAAGAATGTGAACTCAGTGTTTCTAAAGGATTCACTGCACTGAGATCAGGACAAGTAAGCTATTTAACTCTTAAACTTTATTTACTGCCTAAGAGCTCTCTCCTGCCTGACAGCAAACTGCTCCAGAGAGGTACCTCACACTTATTTGCAGTTTTCCAAAATCACTCTTCAGAGCTTTATAAACAGGAACACTTGCTCATATCTTACCCCACTGTGGCATCCTGATTGATCAGAGAAGGTAGTGACTCAGATTTGAGGATTCATATCTGTTGAATTAAGGACCGTAGGTCCCCATAAAAATCCAGCTTACTAAAGTTACCAGATGCTAAACTCTGTGAGAACACAGAAATCCCTACAATTATCAGATGTCAAAACTCAGATGGTAGAGAAGAGCAAAAGCGAAGAGAAAGTAGAACATAGAATCTTTACACTAAATCACGTGGGTTGGAAGAGACCCCCAGGACTCATCTAGTCCAGCCCTCCGGCAGTAAGCAGCAACATCTCAACTACATCAGGTTGCCCAGAGCCTTGTCACACCCCCCCTGGAATATCTCAAGGAATGTGACCTCAGCTACCACCTTGGGCAACCTGTCCCTCTTAGTTTCCTCAACTTTGCAGATCTCAGGGGCTTAGACAAAACAGCAGCATGTAAGTTCTTGAGAGATGACAACTCATTGTCTAACTACTGATTAGTAATCATTTTGAGGATAGAATACAGTATCTCACTGCCTTCCTGTTCTGCTCCTTTGCCAGTTGCAAGGCTTCTCCTGTCGTCCCTGCTCATTATGTTTGAGTCATTCCTCTTGTTGCTAATCAGAGCCCGACACCCACACTCTTTGTTATCTTAAAAGACCTTAAAAGCAATTGCAAGGATCTATTGGTTCAGCTTCAAGAACTAAGTTTTCCTCTCTTTCTCTTCTGGAAAAATAGGGCACACACACCTCCTTTCATGACTCTTTGTTTAGCTCTTGTATTGGCTACAACTTTGAGAACACTCCTCTAAGTGCAGCTGCCACCTGGCCTCCTAGGGACTGCAGGTTTTAACTACTATTTAATGGAATGAGAGTATGTTGAGGGAGGTTCTTCTTCCCCTCTACTCTGCACTAGTCAGACCACATCTGGAGGATTTTGTCCAGTTCTGGTACCCTCAGTTCAAGAAGGACACAGAGCTGCTGGAGGGTGTCCAGCGTAGAGCAACAAAGATGATGAAGGAAGTACAACAGCTCTCTTATGAGGAAAGGCTGAGGGAGCTGGGTCTCTTTAGCTTGGAGAAGAGGATGCTGAGGGGTGATCTCATTCATGTCCATAAAGTATGTGTGGGGTGAGTGTCAGGAGGATGGAGCCAGCCTCTTAAGGTCATGTAGTGATAGGACAAGGGGCAATGGCTGCCAGCTGGAACACAGGAGGTTCCCTGTCAATATCAGAAGGAACTTCTTCCCTGGGAGGGTACCAGAGCATTGGAACAGGCTGCCCAGGGGTTTTGTGGAGTCTCCTTCTGTGGAGATGTTCCAGACCCACTTGGATGTGTTCCTGTGTGACTTGGTCTAGGTGATCCTGCTGTGGCAGGGGGATTGGACTAGATCATCTTTTGAGGTCTCTTCTGATCCCTAAGGATTCTATGATTCTATGAGGTTTTTCCCTTGACCAAACAGCACTATTTTCTCAGTGCCATGCCCACTGCAACTCCACTTCTAGGCGAGGCAGAATTTAGAGAAGTCAACACAGGCTAACAGGTCCAGTCAAGTCTTGAAATAAAAAATGTATTTCACTGTGAGGCAGCTGCAAGGAATGGTCTGACAGTCCTGCTCAGGTGTGTATAATGTTTTCTTCCTCAAGGAAGAAAGTCTTCTATACAGAAGTTCAGCAACTCAAAATACTGGATTTGAGAGGGCAGGGAATACTCTATCTTATATGAATATTCCTGGGGTATCTGTGCATGTTTCTACTTGCCATAGCTACAATAAATTCAATTAAACTGGAAGTTTACTGCACATAGAGGATTTCATGGAGAATTGGAAGCATGTGGCAGGGGATTGGACTAGATGATCTTTCAAGGTCCCTTCCAATCCCTAAGGATTCTATGATCCTGTGCAGGTGCTTTGGGAATATATTGCAAGTGTATCAGGTTTTTCTATACAAGATTATTTTCTTCTTTAATCAGTGACTGTAGCATTATGGCCTTTACAGAAGTGGTCTTTTTTTTTCAATATATGGTTCCTCTTTTAAATCAATTTCATTATCTCCTGTAGAAGAGGAAAAAAGTTTCAACGTATTCAGCCTCAAAGGGTGGTGGAATAAATTATCAAATAACCCATCTATTTGTTAACACAAAGAGGGCATCCAGAACCATTTACTATGTTTTTGACGAAAAACAACTTGTGCTCATGCAACACCATTTCCTGCTTTGACAAATTAGTTGGCTAAGTGGGTGAGTGGGAAGCATGAGATGTGACATGTTTTTATTACAGCTCCTGACATAAATGAACATGAAAACCTCCTAATCAAACTAGAGAAATATATTCTTCATAAACCCGCTGTACAGAAACTGGAAAGAGGAGTATTTTCAAGTCTGTTTGCTGGCAAAAGGAGATTAAATGGATTTTTACAGAGATATATCCTGTGTCTTAAATTTTTCAATATTTTCATTAAGGTGAAAAAAGATGCAGAGGATCAGAAGGCAGAGAATCAGAGACGCAGAAATGATGCAGAGATTAACAGATGGTACCAAGTAGAAAGCTCTCTGGGTAAAACACTTAACATTTAAAATTTGAGGAACCATCTGAAAGAAGTTGAGGTATGATGTGTAACATATAAGATATGTCACGGGAAAGGAACTGGATGTGTTCCGGTGTGACCTGTCTGGGTGATCCGGCTGTGGCAGGGGGATTGGACTGGATGAACTTTCGAGGTCCGTTCCAATCCCTAATGATTCTAAGATTCTGTGATTGTATAAATGCAAAATATGGAGAAAAAAAGCTTGAAATTGAATTGTATGAAATAATTAGCATTGTATTGTAGATCACAATGGTGTTTCAAAAGAAGGCAGGTATCTTACTAGCATATAAAGGTACTTTTTAATAATGTAGTCATTTTACTATATCTGTGACTGTATGTCTGCTGTATTTATTCAGCAAGATCTCTTTTTAAACACAGCACAGGAATAAATATCTAGATAATGAGAAAACTCATAGGAGAAAATAAATTGTAATACCGTTGAGGCATTATGGAAAATCTGAAGTAATGAACATGGTTCATCAGCAAATAAGAACAAAGAAATAAGTTTCATCAAGATATGAAACTTACAGTGATACAGTGTTTGCTGTGGAAGTGGAAAAGAAGAAATTACTATAGATTGAAAAACACTGAGTGTATTTGAAAGAGACTGTAGAGTCTTTGAAATACTCTTAACTAGATATTTCAGATCAAGGAATATAGCAGTCCTGAGCCTAGGGACATCAAGAGTTACTGCTGTGTTAGAAAATGTCATTAAACATATGTGTATGGTAAATCAAAAAAGGAGATATTGAATGCCCACTAAACTATCTGAAGATCACATGGCCACTGAACATTCACAGATTGATGGAGCATCTCTAGCTCTGTGGCCATGCACCCTTCAATTCCTCATGCCCAGTCGTTGAGTGACAGGCAACAAACAGCATCATGACTCCCAGCTTCAAGAGCTGAGTAATTCTTCAGCCTCTGTCTATGCATCCAGGAAAATGAAAACATCAATCCTGGAGAGAGGCAAGAAGCAGAGATTCCTGGGAAAGACAATGTGACCAAGAGTGGCACAAAGAGCATTAGACAAAGGCAAGCCTGCCTGGGGTCACCGGCTGGCTGGTACCATTGCAAGTGCTCAATTTGCCTCCACAGGAGATTTCAATCTCAGCTGTTACAGCAGCAAACATCATTCAAACTGCAGATTCCCTTTCTGATAGTCCTTCATTCTATCCCATCCCTCAGCCCTGCTGAGAGCAAGAGTTGATCTCCAGGACTTTTATTGTTACTCTGCAGCCCTACCATACTAACCTCATGCAAGCCCTAGAAACCCAAACACTTTCTTTCCTCTATGTGCATTTCCCTCCTCCTACCCTCCTAAGCACTGTAGTTGTAGCTCCAGTGCAAAGAATAAGATCAAGATGAGAGTTAAAAGAGTGGGATGAACCAAAAAACCCAATCATTTGAAAGAGCAAGGAAGAAAAAGGTGGAGCTGGATGATGTCAGCATCCTTCAGTCTGCCACCAGATTCAACATTTCCTGGGTTCATCTTTCCTATTTCTAGTAAAATTCACGAGTAAAATTAATTCATTAGTAATATGGGGGTTTTTTTTCATTTTTTCTAAAGATAAAGCTCATGTCTGAACTTGATGGTCTCTTGAGGCCCCTTTCAACTCTGACAATTCTGTGATTCTGTGAAGGTTAAGATTATAATTCACATCAGTTCCCTGATCTGACAACACAAGGGTTTGATCTGTGTGATACCAACAGGTAGAATTTCTGCTTTCCCACTTCATTTTAAAGTAGTAGAGGGGGGCATTTAAAAAAGAAAGACACTAACTTTTGCAAAAGGGCACGAGAGGTCAAGGGGAAATAAGATCTGATGGTCGTGTAACTGGAGGTACCTATCTCATAAAGACATTTATATACGTTTAAATGCTTCATTTTTTTTGTATACTCGTTCTGTGATGCTTCACCTCCTTTTATCAAGACGATTATGGTATATTCAGATGACCCTCGTGTTATTTCTACCTGGGGATTTGCCTGCCTGTGTAGATGGCAAGACCTCTGTGTGCATTTTTCTGCCGTAATATCAGATAGCATCTTGTCTAAACAGGAAAGGAGAACTCATTTCCTATCCAAGAATTACTACACTGTGACTGGCAGAATTTAGAGGAAGAAATGACATCTGTTATTAGCGTGAATGATAAAATTGTGAAAACCAGCACTGAACTATGCTAATTCCTTTACTCAGGATAAGATCACCCTAAAAACCTGCACACAAAATACATGAAAGCATCACTCGATTTGCGACTGTTTCTTGCTTGAAAACATTGAATAGATCTTTGAAATAATCTCCTGAGACAGAAGGTGGATTGGGATGATTTAACAGTTCTCACCTGTAATTTGAAGTATTCTTCATTTTAAAAGTTTGAGTTTATTTAAGGCTGTACTTTACATTTCCTAGCATCAGCCCAAGCAGAACTTTTCCTGTGTTGGCTTACTAAATGCGTTAAATGCTTTTCTAAATTGGATGTCACCACAGCCCTCTCAGGTACACATACAGAGACACTGAAACATCTGGATCATTCTAACATGTTATAAGAAACTTCATTCTGGATTTCAAAGAAAACCACTCTGCTTTGTACCTTCTGTCATAAAGATTGGCTGAAAAACTGTGGGGGGGAAAAAAGGGGCATTATATTTCCCCTTTTCCAATCAAACTGCCACGATTTCTCAAGGAAGATGGACAATGGCCTAGCAACTTCATCCACCAGTTCCCTCAAAACCAGTGAGTCTATCTCATCAGGTCCCATGGTCTTGAACCTTCAGGTTCTTTGTAAGGTCACAAACCTGATTTGCCTTTATCAAAGGTTGTTCTTCCTTCTCACAGTCCCAGCCCTTAACCTCCATTACTTGACTGGCATGGTTTGAGCTTTTGTCAAGTGAAGACCGAGACAAAAAGTTTATTGAGCATCTCAGCCTTCTCCATACCCTGGCTAACCATATGGGCATCTGATAGATACATAGAATATGTGTAATAATATGGAGCATAACAACATCGTGTATGTGAATAGAA
This sequence comes from Upupa epops, assembly GCA_013397515.1. NCBI lineage: Eukaryota > Metazoa > Chordata > Aves > Bucerotiformes > Upupidae > Upupa > Upupa epops. The sequence continues at coordinate 504,740 of VZRI01003405.1, forward strand.
TGATGGACATGTATAAAATTCTATGTATGTACAGAGAATGGACTGTGGATGTACGCCCAGCTGTCTTATAACCTTTACAGACACTGGGCCTCTATGGCATAGACATACCAACACCAGTCCTCTATGGCTTAGACATGCCAAGCAAACTATCTCACACCAAAAAAGGGGAAGATGCAAGCCCAAGGAAAGAATAAAGTCCAGTGCAATCTTCATGGTGCAAAAATGAACTGAGTCATGAATGGAACGTACTAAAATAATGTTTGCTTGACTTTTTCCATGTCCTGAAGTCATCTGCTTTGAATTTGGAATTAAAAGGCATTAAAAAAAACCCAAGAGGAGCACACTTACAGAGCCAAGATTTGAGAAGCAGGCCAACTCCATACATTTTCCTGACATCCTGTAATTTCACTAATACTTAAAATAGAAGTTGTTCCCTTGTAAAGAAAAAAGTGCCTGCTGTCTCTAGTGCTCAACAGCCGAGCTGCCTTTTGCTAAATCTGAGTCCACAGAATGGTACTGTGAGGCAGGAGATATCAACCTTTTTCTTTGGCAATAGGCACTGTGTACTCTTATCTCTCTCTGTGAAAAATCAAAACCTGTGTAACTCCTACTGACATTATTAAATAAAACCTTGCAGAGTCTGGCATCACAGACTCGTCAAATAAGTCTTATTTGGAAGGTGTAATAACCATAGAATCATTAGGGATCGGAAGGGACCTTGAAAGGTCATCAAGTCCAATCCCCCTGCCACAGCAGGATGACCTAGACCAAGTCACTCCAGAGATGTTCAAGACCCACATAGATATGTTCCTGTGTAACTTTTCGAGGTCCCTTCCGATCCCTAATGATTCTATGACTCCATAACCAGGTGGGTCTGGAACATCTCCAGAGAAGGAGACTCCACAACCCCCCTGAGCAGCCTGTTCCAATGCTCCGCTACCCTCCCTGGGCAGAAGTTCCTTCTGATATTGACATGGAACCTCCTCTGTTCCAGCTTGCACCCACTGCCCCTTGTCCTATCACCAGATGACCTTGAGAAGAGCCTGGCTCCATCCTCCTGACACCCACCCCTCACCTATTTATAGACATTAAATGTCTATAAATAGACATAGGTCACCCCTCAGCCATAATGGAAGTCCTATTTGTAGTGCACAGTCATCTCAGCCACTGTACGCTGAGCAGTAGCACGTACTGTAAAAGACCAAGCACTCTTGAAACAGCTCTTCAAGAATGGCTGGATGAAGGAGTCAAGGATGGCACATCACATGTATTACATTATCACCAGAAGCCATGCATTATATACACCTAGCATTTAAGTCTCAGGTGACTAGAGAAGCAATGTAAGGTACATATCCAAACATCTAGGTTTCTTCAGGGGGATTGGACTAGATGATCTTTCAAGGTCCCTTCTGATCTCTAATGATTCTATGATTCTAAATAGCCTTAGCAAATGATCATCTTAAATTGTTTCTAGTCAAAATCCATTGCATAACTAATTTGCAGTGCAAGATAGATATTAGGTCCTTTGAAAGATCTAGCCTATTAGTTTCATATGTCCTCTTAGCCAACTACATTTCTGTTATTTTAGTTAAATGAAAATCCTATTGCTGCAAGAGACGGCTCCTTTCCCAGCAACTTGCTGAGTAAATTTTGCATCTGAAATGTTATCTGGCTTTGACACAGCAATATTTCCCTGCTTCATTTGAGCATGTTTTTATGCTCAGTTCAGCTTGAAGTCTTCGTTGCCTCCATATGCAAATATAGATCAGAAAGACATTAAAAAAACATTCATATGAAAAAGGGAAAGCAAATTACATGGATGGACTAGGGAAAAGGTGTACAAAGAGTTACTGTACCTTTTTAGCCTTAGTACACAACACTGTGATTTCCTTCCTAAATTGCTCTGCTCCCAGCACTGCTTATAGGCAGACTGGAAACCTGCAGACCTGGCTACTTGTGCTCTCCATTTTCTTCAAGTATCAAACTCTCCTGACAGTACAGCAGTTCCAGTAAAATGTTATTGACTACAAAGGGGCTTCTGAAAAGACATTTTTTCCAAGATGCTGCTGAGAAGGGGAACAAATAATTGCAATTGCTAGTGAAATGCATGTGTCAGATCAAACTAACAGGTATTACAGGCTTATCCTTTCAAACATCACCCTCCCTCATACATAAGCTCTGTCATCTTTATCTCCTCTTGCACTGTGTACAAAATAATGAAGAGCATTGCCTTTCTTTTTAAACATGATTATATTTTAGCAAAATACCCAAAAAAGATTGTATCTCATAGAAATCAAAGGATTTTTTCTCCAACCACAAGGAACAACTCCAATAAATGCGGGCACACACGCACACGTTTACTCACCCGTGATTCACTTCATTTCCAGTTCCATAAATCAGACATAACATAATTTAAAAAATACAATAAAATATTCAGAAATATTACCTATTGGTGTCACTGTGACCTTGTTTTTAATTTAGCAGAATCCTGAGAGCGGTCCAAACCTGTATTATTGTGGCAATTATAAGGGACACAATGAAGGCATTTGCTAGCCCTGTTTTCAGGCACTCATATATCACATGCCATTGGAATTCAGTGTGTTGCCTGCAGGGTTCACATCTCCTAGCGCAGCCAAAGCTCCTCCAGTCCATGGGCTGCTGTCTGAATGAGTACAGTGTACCTGCAAACTGAAGACTGGCTTTTCTTTCTCCAATAGAATAAATGAGTTTTGCAGCACTTGAAAGTCCCTGTGCCTCTCCATTGTCCATTGCCAGCACTCCCCTTCCATGGTCTTTCAGCGAAACCATGCCCCAGTCTTGATTTTCACACTATCATCTAACCAAAATGCCCTTAGGACATCTCTCCTTTGGATTTTTATTCCTTATCAACCAGTGTGAAACATTCCTCTAGCTGACACTTTAAAATGACCCACTCACTTTCCGCCCATCTGCTCTGCCCCCTCCCAGACCACAGCTACATCTGTAGATCTTTGTATTGCCTAAGCATAGGAGAGCCAGTAAGCATCACTGTTTGCACAAGGAGAACGTCTAATCACCATACTGCTGTGTCAGGGAGAGATACCAAAGCAAACTTGTAATAGATTAAATTGAGGTTTGAAAACAGCATTGCCTGCATAGTCCCTGCTGTATTATTTATAGCCAACACTGTTGTGCTGCTTTCAGGACTCAAGCCAACATCTGAGAGCTACTATCTGCACATACAACTGTGCTGAATTAACATGCCCAGCTCGGCTGCATCATAGAATCTGAAACTAATCCCATAAAGACAGTGACTTGAATGCCAGATAATTCCATGCAAAGTCTTCTGCATCCCCCATTTCTGTTGAATAATGCCCCCGTCATGGAGCCCTCATCTCAGTCCACTCTCTTTATTTACCCAGTAGCTGTAGAATAGGCTACGGTATCCTACTGGGTGGCTCAGCAGATCCCCATGTCTCTGCAGACACGGCTTGGATGAACTATAGTATTCATTTTCTCCATGGTTTTATCCCAATACGTGCATAATCTCACCCTTCAGGAACATGCGGTCCATTCTGTGGGCAGCAGTTTCCAGCCTGGAGTATTAGATTACAGGGTTTTTGAGACAAACTGGATGAACTTAAAGGACTTCATTCTATCAAGGCATTCAGAGACAATTGACCCTTGTAGTATTTTCCATAGCTTAGCGTTTGCAGCAGGGAAAAGCAACGTGCACAATGAGACTGCATGGCTTTATTACTAAAAACTCTCCAGAATTAATTCTCTGTAAAATTTGCTGGCACAACTCTGCCAGCCACTTCAAACCTACATCACCAGCCAGCTCAAATGAGAAGTTCCTCTGAACCATAAAAAATCTACTCAGCCATTTGGTAGATCTGGTCATATGTAAAAAGCAACCCAGGATTCTGGGGTCACTCAAGTCTGACATCAAGATGGTATATAAATATTGTCATCCTCATTGTGTTCACCCAGCAAACAGGATCTGCTCTGCTTCATGGCACGTTATAAACACAAACATTCTCATCAACCTGTTCTGTCTGGTATCTTTCCCAGCATCTTTTTACTCTTTGTAAGCAGACTTTTCTTAAGTTCAAACATGCTGTGAATAACCAGTAAACCTAGATGAAAGGCCACAAGGGCCTCTAAGACAGAGAGATCTATTTTGCTGACTTGTTCAGCCTTATCTGTCTGAATGTGACAGATGTGAGAACACATTCAAGATCACAATTTGGTGTGATCTTAGCTGGAAATCTGTTTTCTGTAATTGCTCTCATTTATTTTATGATTACAATTACTACCATCTTTCTAATACACAGAGATTAAAGTAAACCTGGTTGTTAGATTTCTTATGCTTATTCCCCTGCCCAGTTCAGGGCTCTCACCTGTGCACTCCCAAGCCCATCCACAGTGGTGGTCCTCTGTCCTTTCCATCTGGAATGGCTTTGGGACTTCTCTAATTGGTAATAAATGTTATAAGCTAAGGTTCCATTGTGCCTATGGAATTCTCTTGCTGAAAGAGGAAAGGCAAGGCATCATAGTGGCTTATTTCAAATGCATTAGTTAAGGTTCATAACAACCTGTTAAAGGGACAAGGCGAAGTGAGAAAGGAAAGTAGAACATGTCTATTACAGCAGTGTTGCTCACAGATTACAGCTCCTGCTGTATCAGCATTCTTACTGTAAATGACAGTCGAGAGTTTATAATTCAGTCACCACATTTGTTTCTACCCTGAGACAACATTCTAGGGCAATGACTTTTCAATTTATCTAAATATTTATACAAAACCACGTGTTTCATATGATTGTGTCAGCCAGCACACTGTGAAGGCCTTGTAAAATAAATACCATACCAAAATGGATGTGCTTAAAGCCTACTCAACAGTTTGATGGCACCTACTCAACGGTTTGATGGCACATGTTCGTCATTGATACACGAACATCATCTTTTTTTCTTGATTTGAAGAGTAAGGTTTGCAGGCAATTTGAATTTTTGTATGGCTTCCAAGCAGCCATACAGATCTTTCAAAATAACACAACAATTTCTATTTTGGACATCTTGCCGTGAAATCTGATTCAGGTCTTCTAGTGAAAATAATTCTTTGCTTTATTTTTATTATTAAACTCACTGATTACATATTCCCGCTCCTGGGCCAGAGACAATGCGTTAGGTCAGATTTCTCATACGACTCCTATGGTTTCAAACCAAAACACCCTCTCTCCCTGAACCATCTGAAAAAGCTTTAATCCTTAAACTAACAGTGTAATTGTAAATCTATATCCCTCAGAAATGTTCCCTACTAGCTACCGCTGTCAATAGTAAATAATTCACATGGAGAGGCTCTAATAGCAAACACTCCACTTAAAAGCTCTTCACAGCAGACAGCAGCATAACAGTGTAATTCAAGCCCAGAAGTGAGGAATGTTGACTCTCATGTGATTTCCCCACTGACAAAGTGCAAACAAAATTCCATGAGTCTCCTGGATAGAGAAAATGTGCTCAGTGGAATAGAGCCGTAAGGGTACAGGCAAGATGTTTAAGAGCAAATATATTAGAGGCTGCTAGAATGTGCTCTGTCTAGCACTGTGCTATATGATGCCTCCTGAAACAAAACTAGGGAAGGTTCTGTGAATGAGAACACCTCTTATCTCACATTAGGGACTACCTATTTGAGTTTCTGGCATGGTCTTGCTGAGAAGAAGGGCTACAAGGAACTCATCCACATTTTTCGCTCTCTGTGCTTCCCACAGAAAGGTGAGAGCCCTGTGCTGAGGCAGATGTTGAAGATGTGACAGGCATCACCTCTGCATATCTGAACCCTGCCTCGTACTGCAGTTACATTACATGGACAGGTGAGAGATTAAGAAGCAATGGAAATGGAATGAAAAGACCTGTTTTTTAAGGAGCAGCAGCAAAAATAAGCACATTCAAAAGTGAAGCTGCTGCAAATATCTTGCATTTACCAGTCCAGTTTTCTAGTCCTGATGTCACTAGATCACCCTCCATATACGTGGGCTGCTGTGGCTCAGCAGTCCTACAGCGTGCCACATTAGGTGCCACATTAGCTATGGAGAGCTATGTGCTATATCTATAGCACAACATTGCAACTGCCCTATGGTATAGGAACCAGTCACTGCGATTCTTAAATCCTGACATCAGAAGGAACCGTTTAGTATTCAGTGCTGGGAAAAAGTCAGGACTTTAATCCGCCTGCCTCAGATTAGATTTTTTTTAAAAAAAAGAAGATGCTTTGGCATCTTCACTATTCTCTGTTTGAAAGAACCCATGGCTTAGAAGGCACATCTGAGAAAAAGATCTACTGTAAATTGAGCACATTGAACAAGCTGAAGGCAATAACAGGCAAAAAATGCTCTTTAAAAGCCACAAAACATTACCTACACAGCCACTGATCCCACTGCCTTAGTCTCAGCAGACATGTATTTCACACTGCCGTTTCATTAGCGTTCTCCAAATGAAACCGTACAATCTGCAGAAAACCATTAAAGAGACAAAGGAGTGCTATGCTAACGAGCCAACTTGCTTTTCCTGGTTGTCTCCAAGCTACCGCTTTTTATCTTTCTTTTTGCTATCTCTGAAAGGCTCATCCAACACAACAACATTTCTTGTCAATAAAATATATTAAAAGGAGAGAAAAATTTTAAATTCTCTTATTTGTTACTCTTAAAAAAACCCATACAGGTAATAGGGAAAGAGGACAAGGGGCAGTGGGTGCCAGCTGGAACAGAGGAGGTTCTATATCAGATGGAACTTCTTCCCAGGGAGGGTACCAGAGCACTGGAACGGCTGCCCAAGGAGGGGTGTGGAGTCTCCTCTGTTGACGTTCCAGACCCGCCTGGGTGTGTTGCTGTGCCACTTGGTCTAGGTGATCCTGCTGTGGCATGGGAATTGGGCTGGATGATCTTTCGAGCTCCCTTCTGATCCCTAATGATTCTATGATTTTGTGATTCTATGATTTGCTTGATACTAGGGCTGTGAGATGTAATCTCCTGTTACTTACTCCTTCCTACCTAAACCTAAAGTTATTAAATTTACTGCTATGCTGGGATATTTTAAGGAACAACTGAAAAAAACTGAACTGTTTTAATGTGTCTTATGAGTAACATAACACATCTGACAGATAGAATCATAGACTCATTAGGGGATGATTGCAACTGCTCAGATATTTCAGGTGTGATCCTAAACACCTTAACGGACAGAAGCCAAAGAGCTATGGTAGCTGAATACAACGATCGTGGGAAACATTTTCAAGTGTTCCAGGTTGAACAACTTGACAATGACCTCCTTTTTCTTACCGTTTCTCTGAAGAACATTTAGTGGTAGATGGTGGTCTTCCATGAAGATTTCTTCATCTGTGTGGCAAAAGCAGCTATCTGGGCAGAGTAGAAATAGGGCTGAGTTACTCATTTTGTATCCATGACTTTGAAGCTTGTGACTATTTCTCACAGTATCATCCCCTCCTGTGACAGCAGTCAGCTCTAGTTCATGCAGAGCAATTCTGAAGAGGGACTCATGCAATATTAATGATCATTAGGAAAATGCTACACACAGGCAGAAGCAGAGGGTGATGCTGCAGTGAAAAGGAAAGTATTGAACTTGATTGTATTTTAACCCACCTGGCTTTTTGAAAATTTCTAGTGAAATTCCAGTTTGGGCTCTTTTCTTTGGTCCCCTTCAAATGAGAAGCATGAAAGCTAAAATAAAATTTAACATAACATATTTTTCCATGCCGATCCTGGAAGCAGACCTTACAGTGTTATATTCAGTCCTGATGCTTCTGAATAGTGAGAATAAAGGTTTTCCTTTAAAATGAAAACACACATTCACAGGGGAAAAAAATCATTTACAGAAAAACTGATTTGCAGTATAGCTCTGTCACAGCAAATACAAGAAGCCCTCCCAGATGCCTTTCACCCAGCTTTAGTCAGCATAGGGAATGTGACAAGCACACAGAGTAAAAGGAAAATGTGCTGAGGTGGAAAGGAGTTCATAGAATCATTAGGGATTGGAAGGGACCTAGAAAGATCTAGTCCAATTCCCCTGCCACAGCAGGATCACCCAGACCAAGTGGCACAAGAACACATCCAGGTGGGTCTTGAACATCTCCAGAGAAGGAGACTCCATAACGCCCCTGGGCAGCCTGTTCCAATGCTCCGCTACCCTCCCTGGGAAGAAGCTCCTTCTGGTATTGATATGTACCCTCCTCTGTTCCAGCTGGCACCCATTGCCCCTTGTCCTATCACCAGATGACCTTGAGGAGAGGTTGGCTCCATCCTCCTGACACCCACTCCTCACATATTTATTGACATGAATGCGGTCATCCCTCAGCCTCCTCTTCTCCCAGCTCAAGAGACCCAGCTCTCTCAGCCTTTCCTTATAAGGGAGCTGTTCTACTTCCTTCATCATCTTCTTTACTCTACACTGGACACACTCCAGCAGCTCTGTGTCTTTCTGGAACTGAGGATCCCAGACCTGGACACAATACTTACTCCAGATGTGGTCTGACTAGTGCAGAGCAGAGGGAGAGAAGAACCTCCCATGATCTGCTAACAGCCCCCCTTCTGATCCCCCCCCAGGATGCTGTTGGCCCACTTGGCCACAAGAGCACATTGCTGGCTCATAGTCATTCTGCTGTCTACTAGGACCCCCAGGTCCCTTTCTCCTACACTGCTCTCCAACAGTGTAGGTTTTGGGTTATTCTTTCTGTAGACTGAAAGCACTACCTTTGGAAACACACTAGTGAGGAGCAGAGAACTTTTCAGCTTGAGAAAGAGGTTAAACAATCAGGCTTGTGATTTGGAGTTGAAGATGTCTCCTATTTTACCAAGACAAAATGAGATACTAGAGTGTTTGCCAACCTAGCAATACAAGCAGTACAACATTTAAACTTCACAGCAAGATCTGATAAATGATATTTGATCTGAGAACTATTAAAAATATTTTCAGTTGTTAAAGTCTGTCATCGTGCAACTCTCTCCATACATGCCATTTTCCACAGCTGAAATCTCCATGGTCTGTAGAATTCAGGGGGTTGTTTAAAACCACTTTCCATATTGTTCATGTACAGGCTTGAAGCCAGACCTGGCTCCATCAGCCTCAGAGTTCAGTGAGAAAATGGTGATTTATAGCCCTGGGGCTTCATATATCTGCCTGGGATTTCTGAGACAGAAATATGTGTGCATGAATTGTCCAGTGGCTAGACAGTGAGTTCATCATTATGTGATGTCTCAAACTTAGCATGTACGTGCTAAAGCAAAGGTCATCATCACGCTGGTTATCACTCAGTGCAGTGTGTGTGATCACATAAACCTACTGCTCATCCACAAACAAGACAGGTGTGAGGCAGGTATGTGGATGGTTACATGTGCATTTTGCTTCTTCCCACCTTAATCCTTGAGGCAGATGGTCTCGAGTTCAGCATGTGACATAAATTACCTAGCCCATCCTCACAGATGAGATTTGAAAAGGGTAATTGTCAACATATGTAGCATCAACTCATTCTCTTGCTTCGTTAAAATTGTTGCCCTTTCAAATTTAAGTCAGATATATTTTCCCTTGTGAAAATATCTATGCTACTCTTTGAACTTCAGGAAGACAATTAAAAGCCTTAAGTATTCCCTAAACCAAGCGAAAAACGTGTTGTCTGAGTTTAGACTCAGCGACCCTGCACCTCTCTATCACCTGCTTGAAACTAGAACAGACCCCCTTTGATAGATGAAAGACAGCATGGGAATACAAATCAGAAATGTTCCCCAAACAGCTTCTGGTGGCAGCCTCTCAGCACCCTGCAAACTAGAGTGTTGCTATGCAACTCCTTGTAATAAAGGTTATTCCCAGTACTTGCATCATTTCAGGCAAGGACACCATACTCTGGACTTAACCATGAAAAGAAGAAAATATTTCAGTTTATCCATCTGGCAATTGACAACTTCAACCATTTATCTATTTTCAAAACTCTTAGTTTCTAACTTAGGGAAATTTACACAAATAAAGGATTCCTTTCATAACCTACTGACTTTTGGTAGAAAATCTGCCTTAAGGAGTTCTTAAAGGGGGTTTTGCCTTCCCATTCCACTAACAATTTTCCTGTTTACATTTATCACATCCCCACAGATGAACACAGTGATCTGTGGTGGTCACACAGTAAAGAAGGTCATTACATGACTTTGGTTTGTAATAATCCACAAAAGAATTGTTTCTCCTACAAGTGCCTCCCATTTCTACTTTCCCAGACACAACAAAAATCTTATAAAGGCAGGTCTTCACCAAAGAACAAGTTCCTTGTCAGATTTATCTTCAATGTATAGTGTGACTCTTTCTTCCTCTAGGACTCTATCACGTCCTAGATTCTTCTATCCCTCATCATTGCTTTTTAGGTCATTCCACTGTGTACATCCCAGTCTCAAAACCATTCATCCTCACACTGCATGCAATTAATGCAATTAATGTCAATAAATATGTGAGGTGTGGGTGTCAGGAGGATGGAGCCAGGCTCTTCTCAAGGTCACCTGGTGAAAGGACAAGGGGCAGTGGGTGCCAGCTGGAACAGAGGAGGTTCCCTATCAATATCAGCAGGAACTTCCTCCCAGTGAGGGTAACAGAGCATTGGAACAGGCTGCCCAGGGGGGTTGTGGAGTCTCCTCCTCTAGAGACATTCCAGATCCACCTGGATGTGTTCCTGTGTGACTTGGTCTAGGTGGTCCTGCTGTGGCAGGGGAATTGGACTGGATGATCTCTCGAGGTCCCTTCCAATACCTAATGATTCTATGATTCTAAAATACTGCACAGGCAACAATGTACATCTGTTTACTACATGAAAAGGACAGCCATGGGCATGGCAGGTTCTTGCACTGTCAGAATTGGTTGTTTCTGTAATTTACACTACTTCTTACCTGTGCCAAACTCAACCCATAACCTCACAGAATTAGTGAGTACAGCAATCTCACGCCCTCATGGCAAATGTAGTCCTACATTAAGAAGGACTGCACCAGTCAGAGTGACTGCAATAATGACTTTTGGTAATAAAAGAGAAGAAAATAAGAGACAGAAAAAAAGACTGATGGCCTCTCTCAGTAGATCTAGCACACACTGCAGGACAGCTATCAGAATACATAAAGGGCAGTCATTTTTACAGCATTAAAGACAACAACAATCTGTATCAGCACACTGGAACATACGTGACATACTTGTTTGGTATAAGCAAGCTGGCTGAAGGAGACATCCCTTTCCCTCATTGCAGACTCATAACTAACCATGATATATGAGTATTACAGGCATGCTTTCTACGCTCTCACTTCTAAATCTACCACTGCTAAATGCACCACATTTTTATATATGGCAGGGAAGATCAATGAATTAGCTTTCAACCATAAAGCTTTCTTGCTCACATCTTGTCTGCAGATAAAGTAGGATCTTTTTTGTGAACGTGTATATTCAGTGGTACCATAACTCGTGGGGGGATATGGAGGATAACCTAGCACCATAGAAGCATCTATGTCTGATATTAATTATGGACTCCAGACAGTTTGGACCTGATTTGGGTCTCAAGACTAATGTTCACAAACCCACATAAGCTTGTGAAGAAATTCCTTCTTTTTTCCTGAGTTCTCAGTTGAGATCATGAAAGCTTTTTAAATTCCATAGAAACATAGCGGCAGGATCTCATGAGGCTTATTTCTTTATTTTACTGAAACAAAAATAAGGACAGAAAATAAACCCTTCCTATCACAGAGACACCAAGATTAAAGATAGGGTAGTAGAGTTAGGTCAAGGTTGGACTTGATCTTGAAAGTCTTTTCCAACCTGAGCAACTCTGAACAAAGGCATCTGAGATATGATCCCAGATGGTCATAAATGTATTTCAAAAATACTTGAAACAAGGACTCCAACTTGGAGTTGTATCTTATTGAGGTGATCATGTGCTGTGTTTCAATATCAGCCTCTTATATAAGGGGAAATACACAGCCATTTCTTCCACCACTGAAAGAAATTATTCTTACAAATAATGCAAGAAATAAAAAAAGGAAATAGAATAGAATTGTTTTCCATTTCTTTTGGATTGGATTTACATACTGTCATTGCCTACAAATACAGTAAATAGATGGCATCAGAAAATGTAAATTGTGGACAACACCACCAGTCTTCCTGGGACTGAGAGGAGAGAGCCACTTTCTAAGCAGATCAGTCGGAATCAATTTACCAGTTAATTGCTTTGTGTTCTCTTCTAGACCTTCAGATTGATTTTCTATTCCAGACCCTGGGATTTGGCTCAAGTCTGCAGGTAGAAAACACTGTCAATCTCCATTTCCTGATTTATCTCAGTCTGTGAGTCTCGGTAAAAGATAGCACAGTACCTAATGAAGACCTTTTGGTACAAGAGTTTGCACAAAAAATCTCAGGTCACAGAAAAGAAGTCAGTACCTCAAGCTCTCAGTGCTATCAGCTTACTCACAGTAGCGATCACTGCACTATCTTTATGATAGGAAAAAATCCTGTTGAAGTAAACTGCAAATTATTGGACAGAAACCTGACTGTTGAGAGGATCAGGTACAACTGTAGCTGTACGTGTGGTCTCTGTCTCTCTAGACCTCTGGGTTTTTTTCCTGCTCACCATTTACATGTTAAACACCTCTTTTCTCAATAACTTAACAGACTTCTGCTTCTATTTACATACAGGAATCTTGTGGGGCTCCAATTGGTACTGTAATAGAGAGGAGAATGCATACCAGTGTGCATAATCTGTTGGAAGAACTGGGATCCAGGGAGCATTAGCCAAGCTCATGGGCTTAAGTCTGCACGTCTCAAGCTACCCAACGCAGGCAAAATTTTCCCACATAGTATCTGTTCCTTGACTTTGTAGGTCTGCAGTCTACCAAGCACATAATAAATCCACAAAAAAACTCAAAGGAATTTTTATATCTAGCTGCTTTGAGGATCATATTTGTAACTAAAAGCATCATCCACAGAGAGGGAACTGATTATGTACAAATGCATATTCATTTCTCAGAAATTATTTAATTTCCATAAAACCACACTCCTAAATCCTCCTGAGGTAAAAAAATGCATGCACCACATCTTGAAGGATTAGGTGGAATGGAAGCAGACTGTGCTGCTATTCAGCAAGACTTGGACAGGCTAGAGAGCTGGGCAGAGAGAAACTTAATGAGGTACAACAAGGGTCAGTGTTCTTGCATCTGGGCAAGAACAACCCCAGGGACAAGGATAAGTTGGGGACTGAGCTGTTGGAGAGCACTGTAGGAGAAAGGGACCTGGGGGTCCTAGTGGACAGGAGGATGACTCTGAGCCAGCAATGTGTTCTTGTGGCCAAGAGGGCCAACAGCATTTAGGAGGAGATCAGAAGGGGGGTGGTTAGCAGATCGTGGGACGTTCTTCTTCCCCTCTACTCTGCACTAGTCAGACCACATCTGGAGTAAGTATTGTGTCCAGATGCGGGTCCCTCAGTTCAAGAAGGACACGGAGCTGCTGGAGGGTGTCCAGCACAGAGCAACTGAGATGATGAAGTAGAACACTTCCCTTATGACGAAAGGCTGAGGGAGCTGGGTCTCTTTAGATTTGAGAAGAGGAGGCTGAGGGCTGACCTCATGAATGTCTGTAAATCTGTGAGGGGTGGGTGTCAGGAGGATGGAGCCAGGGTCTTCTCAAGGTCATCTAGTCATAGAACAAGGGGCAATGGGTGAAAGCTGGAACAGAGGAGGTTCCCTATAAATATCATCAGGAACTTCTTCCCAGGGAGGGTGAAGAAGCATTGGAACAGGCTGCCCAGGGGAGTTGTGGAGTCTCCTTCTCTGGAGACATTCCAGACCCACCTGGATGTGTTCCTGTGTGACTTGGTCTAGGTGATCCTGCTGTGGCAAGGGGATTGGACTGGATGATCTTTTGAGGTCCCTTCCAACCCGTAATGACTCTATGATTCTATGAATCTGTGCAACGTCATTTAAGAATTATTTTGTAAAAGTATAAAATACTATTATCTTTTCTACTATGATTTTTAATGTTCTGTCTTTCTTTTAAAAGCTGTCATGCTTTAACTGTACATTAAGAGCCTATATTTTATTTCATCTTATGAGCTGCATTTAACAGACTGGAGAACTAATAGAATTAATTCATTTCTATTTAACTGCTCCTCAGTAAATATTTATCTGCCATTGCTAGTCCTTAGCTAAGTTTTTTAGTCATCTATAAGTAGACTTGAAACTTGTCTAAGTACCACCATCTTCTCCACCAAGTGTTTATTTAACTTCTCTTACAAAGAAAGCTTTAGCGCCCATGCTTTTGGAGTGTTTTGCTGTTATTAATATAATGAAAGACATAGCTTGTTTTCTGTATAGTTTTTCAATATTGTAGGCTACTTCACTGTCTTTTCTGGTTCTATATACAGAGTAATTTAAAGCTCCGGGCAGCCTGTTGAGGAATACCCGAGTGGACAGTAATATCTTTTTCATCTTTCACTGATTTTTCTGTCACAAATCTGGGACTGTTCCATATGGACAGCATGGTCTCAGACTCATAATACAAACATTTATGCTGCTAACATGATAACCAGATCTAGAGTCTATTGGTTTGAAATGTATGAAAAGTCTACGTATGACAGCACTGAAGCTATTCCAAACCCATTGCCAATCATTACATTATGCAGTTCCTTCACACTTTCATCTTCAAGTGCTGCTCAAAAGAATCACAGAATCACTGAATATTATGTGCTGGAAGGGACGGCCAAAGGTCATCAAGTCCAACCCCACTGTCAAAGCAGGAACAACACAAGGGCAGGTTTTGAAACTGCAGAAATGCATCCAGACAGGTCTTGAAAGTCTCAAGAGAAGGAGATTCCACAATCTCTCTGGGGAGCCTGTTCCAGTGCTCTGTAACCCTTACAAGTAAAGAAGTTCTTCCTCATGTTGTGTTGGAATGTCCCATGTTTGACCTTGAATCCATTGCCCCTCATCCTATTACAGGGCACAAGTGACGTTGTCCCTGCTTTCTTGACAACCAACCTCCATGGATTTATAGGCATTAATTGCAGCCCCTCTCAGTCTTGTCCTCTCCAGACTACAAAACCCTAGGTCTCAATCTTTCTTCATAAATCAGGTGTTCCAACCCCTTAATCTTCCTCACAACCCTCACTTGAATTTTCTCAAGCAGATCTCTGTCCCTCTTGAACTGGGGAGCCCAGAACTGGACACAATACTTCAGGCGAGGTCTCAGAGTAGACGGTGAGGAAAAATCTCTCTTGATCTAGAGACCATGCTCTTCTTAAAGTGCCCTAGGATACTATTTGCCTTCTTGGCCACAAGGGCACATTGCTGCCCCATGAATAATTTGTTGTCTACCGGGACCCCAAGGACTTTCTCACAGAGCTTCTCTCTAGCAGATCACCTCCTACCCTGTACTAGTGCTTTTTTGTTTTCCTTCCCAGATGCAGGACCCTNATCAGTTTCAGTAAAAAACCTCTTCCTAATGTCAAGTCTAAACCTCCCCCGATGGAGCTTAAGTCTGTGACCCCTTGTCCTGTCTCCAGTGTCCAGGGAGGAAAGACTGACCCCCGCCTGACCATAACCACCTTTTAGGTAGTTAGAGACAGCGATAAGGTCACCCCTGAGCTGCCTCTTTTCCAGGCTAAACAGACCCAACTCCATCAGCCTCTCCTCGTATGGCTTACCTTCCAGGCCCTTCACCATTCTAGTTGCTCTTCTCTGGAGTCGTTCCAGCACTCCAGAGAAGGAGACTCCACAACCCCCCTGGGCAGCCTGTTCCAGTGCTCCATTACCCTCCCTGGGAAGAGGTTCCTGCTGAACCCGTTGCCCCTTGCCCTATCACCAGATCCCCCCTTTCTGTGGTGCATGAGCAGCCCCATTGTTTTTGTCATTGTGGATGATGCCTATCGTAGCTGGTACAACTTGAATTATAATTTGTGATGTTGTTTTTGTAATTTGAGAAGGGACAATTTTGAATCCCTTGTATTTATGAATAGGTAATTTAAATACAGTCAGGAAATCCTTATCATTCTACTTACTTGAAAATGTCACAGCAGTTCACAGATCTTAACTAGACATTTTGTGACTAGAAAATATCAGATATTTTCCCACTATATTTTATATTACCCATTAGTTCTGGCTCATTTTAAGGCTCCGAGTATTTTAGACTAGGGCTAAATGTTATTCTTAACTTAAAGGATATTCCCTTAATTGAGTAGATTCAGACAAAGGTAGCTGTTCAGAAAGCTATGAAATTTACTTTCCCCACCTCCAGCTCTTAAAGAATTAAAATGAATTCTAAATGTGGTTCTGCTATAATATACACATCAGCCTCACAGAAGGGGTTCTTGCAGTCAGGCACAGACCAGAGAGGCAGCATAAGTTGGTGACAAATGCACTAATGCTATTACTATTGATGATTCAATTCCTACTGCATTATTATGCCCAGAGATCAGAGATCTTTCCTTCCATCAGAGTAAAACATCTATCTTTGCACTAAAAAATCAATAGCAAAATTCTCAAAAAAAGGGTTGTTTGAGGAAAAATTAATTCCTGAACCTCAGGAATTCCACTAAAGTCATTGTCTTTTGAAATTGCTTTTTAGCCCCTGCTAGTGAAAATATTTGCCCATATGAACTCATCCCCACATCCTTCATTCCTTCATATCGTTATGATATCACATGGAAGAGAAAATAACTTGCTTGAGAAGCAGCCTTGGGAAAGATTGTGTAACCACTGTAAGCACTAAGCAAAAGTGCATGGAAGGAACTTTCATTACTTAATAGTTTAATTACTTATCACAGCCTAAAAAAAGTCACTACATTTGTCAGAAAGATCATTGAGAGAATAGAAGTACATGCTGTAGCGTAATATCACTGGGCTACTTAGTGTATTCACCCTGAAGAGTTGTATTCTGATGTGCCTAGAGGAGACATTTCCATCAATAGTTCATCTTTAATGCAAACAAGAGGAATTATTAGCAGTACTAAAATCATACCCTTTGTCAGTTGGAAGGGAAAAGTTCAGTCTCCAGAGGATCCAGTGTTACCATTACTATCTATAATGTTGATTTGCCCTTTCTTACTTCATGTACCAATAGATGAAATAGTTCAGGGTGGTTTAGAACTCATCTGTCTTCCTGATAGGACTGCCTAGCAGAGAAAATAAAACCTAGGTTTAATGAGATCATATTCAAGATTGAAATAATTTTTGCCCAAGGGGGTTACCAGACCATGAGAAGAGAGCCATGTGTTGCAGTCCTGCTCCTGGTATAATTCAGTGCCACAGAATGGGATTCCAGTGCATGGGACTATCAGGTCTGCAGCATGACACAGCAAAACTGGTTGAATCACAGCAAGAGACGTGCTTTTAGTTTCTATAAGAGAATCTAGATATTCTTTTTGACATGCCCACCATGTGCAAATCCAGGCAGTTTTGTGGTCTTTAAATCCATTGGCTTCTTCAGTCAATTCAAAAGGTGTGGTCTGGAATTAACATGTTAGAGTCTGCATATCAAAATATTAATGTCATCTCACTGTTTTATTCCTCTAATAATTTCACTGTAACCAAGCAAGTCTTACTCCTTGAAAAGCTCTTTGTCTATATTCATAGAATTATTAGTGATTGGAAGGGACCTCGAAAGATCATCTAGTCCAATTCCCCTGCCACAGCAGGATCACCTAGACCAAGTCGCACAGGAACACATCCAGGTGGGTCTGGAACATCTCCAGACAAGGAGACTCCACAACCCCCCCGGGCAGCCTGTTCCAATGCTCTGGCATATTGCCTGGGAAGAAGTTCCGTCTGATATTGATATGGAACCTCCTCTGTTCCAGCTTGCACCTATTGCCCCTTGTCCTCTCACCAGTTGACCTTGAGAAGAGCCTGGCTCCATCCTCCTGACACCCACCCCTCACAGATTTAGAGACATTCATGAGGTCACCCCTCAGCCTCCTCTTCTCCAATCTAAAGAGACCCAGCTCCCTCAGCCTTTCCTCTTAAGGGAGCTGTTTTCCTCCCTTCATCATCTTCATTGCTCTACACTGGACACCCTCCAGCAGCTCTGTGTCCCTCTTGAACTGAGAGGCCCAGAATTGGACACAATACTCCAGATGTGGTCTGACTAGTGCAGAGTAGAGGGGGAGAAGAACCTCCATGGATCTGCTAACCACCCCCCTTCTGATGCCTTTCTGTTTATTTCCCGTCTTATACCCCTTAATGATGGGACAACTTGTGCGGCTAAATCCATTTAGCAGTGAGAAAAAACAACAATCACAAGGCAAGAGTTTTAAGCAATATGAGGTCATTCACCAGCAAGGCACCACTAAATACCTCAGGCACTAAAATGATCGGTTGAACAAATTTTAATGGAATTTAGGTTTTGTTCATTTTCTACCTTTTTCTGCCAGCACAATTTAACAACCTCCTTGTATTACTGCTTTGAAAAGCATTCATCTTAAATGAAATAAAAGCTTCATTAAAGTTCCCACACCCTCCTTTAGGAAAACACTCAATGATAATAGCTTTTCCCCTTGTGTCGCTCTAGTGCAGTTTAGCAGGGTTATTGAAATGATGCTAAGGCAGCAGTACAGGTGGATGCAAAACGTATTAATAACAGAGTAATTGAAATGTCAAGGCTCATGAATTAGCACTTTTCAAATTCAACCCCAATCAGCAGATTATGAAGTTTGTGCCT
Organism: Upupa epops; assembly: GCA_013397515.1. Taxonomy (NCBI): domain Eukaryota; kingdom Metazoa; phylum Chordata; class Aves; order Bucerotiformes; family Upupidae; genus Upupa; species Upupa epops. The sequence goes on from VZRI01003405.1 coordinate 523,442, forward strand.
ATGCAAACAGTAAACACTGCTATTCATTATATGCCCATTTAATTATTTATTTTTCTATAGACTTCTTTGCCTCTCAGTGCAAGATTAAGAAATTAATCCTTCAGAGGTCAATGAAAAAAGCTTTATTGTTATTTGCAAAATCAAATTCTTGGAACAACAGCCTAGGTGACTCCCCCACACCAGTACAGCACTGCTCCATCTGAGATTTATCTTTCCTTCTCTAGATGCTTGGAAGGAATTTTTCAGGCCGAACTGAAAATTCAGACAGTTTTCAGCTATTGCTCCTTTCACCTGAAAACTTTAACTTCAATGCAACAGACAAAATATTAGCTCTGCAGGAGAACAGGGATGTAATTAAGGCTTAAATCCTCCTTCTCCAACACAGTCCCTCAGAACTGATCCTTTCATCCTTTAAACACACAGTTTTTCTGCTAAACACTTTTCCACTCCCACATGAAATTACTTCTTTCGCTTGCATGCACACACTGACACCAAACAGCTGTGCGATACTACAGTGGACAATGACATACATCCATGGGCTAACACTGTTTAATTTGCAGGTTTGGGAAAAATCATCTAGGGAGTGGGTGGCCAGTAAATCTCTTTGTTTGTTGCTCTATGTAACTGTAAACACACAAAATAAATCAAAACCCGCATCTGCTCATTGTACTTTGTTGACATAACATTTTTTCTCAGCCACTGGTTTCTTTACTCGGTGGCGCAAAGAACAGTTCAATAGTTCAGTGAAGGCAGAAATACTTCTAGGTGGAGAGAGACACCATTTTTGGTTTTATTCTGTACAGGAGGATTGTTTTGCTCACATAGAAATCCTGATGGAATAGCTTATTGGTTTTCAGTAGAAAAAATCCAAACACTTCCAGGTCTCTAAGTCTTCTAGACAGCATCCACATTTTGCAGAAGTCTGTTTGTCAGTGACTCTAGGGAAAGCTACACTTCACCTGCCCTGCATCCAGTGCACAGCTCTTTAATAAAACCGGTGGAAAATTATTTCTTTAACCCTGTGATCCTCTGCATCATTGATTTTTTTAGCCTGCAGAAACACCTGTGCCAAAAGGGCATGGCCTCTGGGAGTACCTCGTGAGACATGTGCTTACCTGGCTTTCTAAACTGTGTCAAAGATGACAGATCTTGTGTCTAAAAATACCTCTTCAGCTATACCCAAGTAGCATACCTAGTGTCGAACAACAGATTGACTATTGCACAAGACAGTGCAGGAACGGTAACCTGTGTTATAGTATGGTTGTACTGCACAGAACCTCAAGTATGTAACTGGCCTAAAGATTAAAAATCAAAGCCACAAGTAATATTCCAGGTTTGTGCCAGGCCATGGTTTTCTTTTGTTCCTTTTCAACCTATAATTAACAACTGAGTGTTTATCAGAAAATAATTCCCTCTCTGCTCCACCTGGGCACTTCATTCTCTGTGATAGCCCCTTAGAGCATCTTGTGGAGTCTCCTTTTCTGGAGATGTTCAAGACCTGCCTGGATGTGTTCCTGTGCAACTTAGTCTAGGTGATCCTGCTGTGGCAGAAAGATTGGACTGGATGAGCTTTCCAGATCCCTTCTGATCCCTAATGATTCTATGATTCTAACCAGCTTTTTTTTCTGAGTCTCTGACTGAACATACACAAGTTAAATTCTGAGCAATTATTCTCCACTAGCACTGAGCTTTGAAGCTCAGACCTTATATTCCTAAAGCGTCAAAAGGTTTTCAAGCCTTTAAACTTGTCTATTTTGTGTATTTATATCAGTCGGTATAGTAAAAGGATTTTACATCTCACCACGATCCTTGCTTAATCTGGACTGCAAAGTTTCACATGCATTTTCTTTTCAAGTTTTTAATGGATATTCTACTAAGACCTTTATGTTTGCAAATATCAGCTCACTGAATGTTACAAAACTGATCTCTTACAGCTGCCAGTTAATTTCTTTAAATACCAAAAGTAATGCATTTTATATTAAACAACTAGTGAGGGAATAAAACAGAAAGCACCCTTTGTCTTTATTTCCCTGAAAGCATCCTATCCCTACCTGTGATCCACTCAATTTAGGGCATACATAATCTCTGTGTAAATATCACAAGTGAGAGCTGCCAGGTTATTGTTACCACATATTGTCCGGTGAAAGGAACCAAAGCTCACAAGCTCACAGAGGAATAAAATAGCATTCGCATAGCCTTGCGTAGATTACTTCCCCCTGAGATATTTGTAATGCTGCAATATCACAAGTAACTAGAATCCACATCAGATTAGCCTTTTCACACTTCAGAGTTATGCAGTTTGGAAAAACACAAGCCCAGTGACAGCAGAACTCCCATTTAATATTTCAGGATCTCGTATGAAGCAATGAACCAAAATAAACACCCACCACTATTTAGTAAAAATTAAATCATCTGTCATTTATTGATGTATTGGCAACTTGTGACTTAGAAACAAACCCACCTAAATAACAATCTAAGAGCAAATCTGTATAAGCAATTCATGGAACTGTGGAGTTTTCAGTAAAAGAAAACACAAGTTGATGCTACTCTGGGAGTATTTATTGTACACAAACAGTAGAATCAGAGTCATTAGGGATAGGAAGGGACCTCGAAAGTTCATCCAGTCCAATCCCCTTGCCACAGCGGCATCACCTAGACCAAGTCGTACAGGAAAATATCTAGGTGGGTCTTGAATGCCACTAGAGAAGGAGACTCCACAATGCCCCTGGGCAGCCTGTTCCAATGCTCCACCACTCTCACTGGGAAGAAGTTCTTTCTGGTATTGATATGATCCTTATTTGTTCCAGCTGGCACCCACTGCCCCTTGTCCTATCCCCAGATGGCCTTGAGAAAAGCCTGGCTCCATCCTCCTGACCCCTACCCCTCACATATTTATAGACATACTTATAGAAAGTTTGCCAGCTTTCATTTCCGTCCTTGCCTTCTTCTGCAGCTGATGTCACAGATGCATTCTTCACCCAGCAGACAGTATGCTACACANAAAGTTTGCCAGCTTTCATTTCTGTCCTTGCCTTCTTCTGCAGACCTGATACGCTGGTGTCACAGATGCATTCTTTACCCAGCAGACAGTATGCTACACAATAGGAGGAAGAAACAAAAGCAGAAAAAATGTTCTTCATTTCAAGATCCTCTGCCTCTGAAAGACCTTGCTCAGCCTTGTGTAATACTGCTCAGCAATGGGACGGACTTCATTCCTCTGGAAATTGCAGTCCTCAGCCTGGAAGTGCTCAATGTTGCTGAAATTCTCCTGACAAACATGATACACTCGGCTCACTATCCAACCCATTTACAGATATTAAAACTACCGACCCTGCAAGACACTGAGTGTCTCCAGTTCCCAATGAAATGGAATATAATCTTGCAACAGGACAATTTATTCTACAGTTATTTGCCTCTTCTCGTCAGGAGATTTCCTGATAAATTAAGGAATGCTAAGCCACAGTTATCTTTTCAATAGAAAGCCTTTGCACAGGAGCATTCACTCTTGGGAGAGTTTACATGAAGAAGCAGCCTGCAGAGTACTTTGAAGTTACCGATCTCCTGTCCTAAAATATATTCAGGACAAAGTCTGCAGTCTTTGAACTGGAAAGAAAGAAATTCCTCATGCTCATACTTTCCTGTGGTTTGAGTATGACCCAATGATCCCAAAACAGCATCTTATTCACTGGACAACACTGGCCTCTGTTTCTAACATACCTCAGCTTGGTGGCTTGTGCAGAAAACAGCAACAAGCCAGTTCCTCAGATGCATTTTTCTGAATCTTAGCTCTCCTGTCAACTCTAAAGTTGGTCTTAATTATTACAAAATCATCATTATCTGAAGCTAAACAGAAGCCTTCTGTTCATGGATTTCTGTAAGCATAGCATTGTAGTTACAGGAGATTTTCCAAATGCCATCAGTACATTGGGATTTTAAGTTCCTGGCAGCAACAGCCTTTTTCCTGATGTTGTCAGCTTTGAAGAACTTAGGAATTAATAAATTTCTACAGTCCTTCTCCAAACACCTCCTCTGCCTCTCATCCCATACCCAGATACTGACTGAACAGCAGCCTTGCTAGATAAAACAACCATTAAAGAACACATCAGTGAGACAAATTGCTGCTATTCTTCCCCAAACCCTAAGATTAAGTGAACTCTAACTTTAAGCACTACACCATCGTTGCGACCCATCCTAAGGTAATACACAACTTGGACCTGTGGCAAAACATGTTTCTTGAACCTGGAGAGACACCTCTTTACAGTACTTGAGAGCAAGGCCTCTTGATAATGAGAGCTACCATATAAATCGCAGAAGGAACTTCTTCACTGGGAGGGTAACAGAGCATTGGAACAGGCTGCCCAGGGGGGCTGTGGAGTCTCCTTGTCTGGAGACATTTGAAACCTGCCTGGACTTGGTCTGGGTGATCCTGCTGTGGCAGGGGGATTGGACTAGATGATCTTTCGAGGTCCCTTCCAATCACTAATGATTCTATGGCACTTGAGCAGGTTGATTGATTTGGACTGGGAAATTTCACACAATGGTATGAATACTAACCAAGGACACGGCTAGGATGAAGGTAATTCTGTGGAAAGACGTGTCTGTGGAATTCAGTTTAGTGCTAAATCCTGAAAGGCATGGTGAGTTCATACTAAGAGTGTTCACAATGTTTATTGGAGAGTCAGAGTAGAAATTGTCAAGGGCAGCTTTGGGGTTTGAGCTTTAGTGAGGGTGAAAGTTTAGAGTTTCAGGCATTAAAGAACAGTTCTTTCAGGATTCCAGCTTTTAGGGCACAGTCCTCCAAAGCATTAAATGCCAGTCAAGCACACTTGCACAGCATTCACTCAACTGCAAGAGAAGACACTGCACAATTCGAATAGAATTTTTCTTCTTAAGTAAAATGCAGTGGTTACAAATGTTATCAGTCAGCCTGACCTAAACAAAGTACTACCTTCTGCTTTGTCATATACCAGGGATCAGGTTAGAAGAGAGACAAGAGAAGAAACCTGACCACGGGTACAAATCAGGCTTTGGGTTTCTCTATCCTTTTTGTGCTCTATAGTAAACTGGGTGAAAGCAGTCACCATCCTGTCATCATCAGGATCAATGCATTCCTAGAAGTACACAATCAGTCAAGAGAAGCAGGAGACCTGCATGATCAAGCAGGAAGCTTCTGGAGAAAAATCAAGTGTAAGACGGTAGTTTATAGTACATGGAAGAAGAGACTGAGAATGTTGTAAGAGGATGCAGGGTCGAGATGAGGAAAGACAAGGTCTCCTTAGAATTAAACCTGGTGAGAGAGGTCAAGGATAACAAAAAGGGATTCTTCACATATATCAGAGATAAAAGGAAAACTAGAGGAAATAAGAACATTCGAATGAATGAAGTGGGTGCCCTGGTTATGGAGTATACAGACAAGGAAGAGATACTGAATGCTTTCTTTGTCCCAGTCTTTACTGTTAAGACCAGTCCTCATGTGTCCCAGTCCTTCAAGATCACAAAGAAAGTCAGAAGAATGGAAGATTTCACCTTGGTTGAACAGGACTAGGTTAGAGAAATAAGTAATCTGGACATTCACAAGTCCATATTCCCTGGTGTGGGATAAATCTATGTGTGCTGAGTGTGCTGGCAGAAGTCACTGTTAGGCCACTTTCTATCATGTTTGAAAAAACACAGAGAACAGGAGAGGTGCGTGAGGGCTGCAGAAAAGTCAGAGTCACTGAAATCCTCAAAACACACAAGAACGAACCAGGTAACAGATTGGTCAACCTCACCTCCATCCCTGGAAAAGGTGATGGAACAGTATGTTCTCAGAGCCATCTCAAAACACCTCAAAGAAAGGAGCATTATCAGAACTAGTCAACATGGATTCTCCAAGGGGAATTCCTGCTTGACTAACCTTATAATCTTCTATGAGGACGTAACTTGGTGGATAGATGAGGGAAGAGCAGTGGATGTTGTCTACCTTGTCTTCAGCAAGGCCTTTGACACCATTTCCCATAACATGCTCCTTAGGAAAATCGTACAGTGTGGGTTGGATGAGTGGATAGAGCTGGTTGTGTGACAGAACTCAGAATGTTGTTATCAACAGTACAGGGACAAGTTGAAGACCTATGGGAAAAGGACCTATGGGTGCTGGTGGACCACCAGCTGACCATGAGCCAGCAATGTGTTCTTGTGGCCAAGAAGGTCAATGATCTCTTGGAGTGCATTAAGAAGAGCATGACCACCAGATCAAAGGGCATTTTCCTCTCCTTCTATTCTAGCCTGGTTAAGCTGCATCTGAAATGCTGTGTCCAGTCCTGGGCTCCCCAGTTCAAGAGGGACAGAGAAAGTCCAGCACAGAGCTACCAAGATAATCAGGGCTTGGAGTATCTGCCTTAGGAGGAGAGGCTGAGAGAGCTGGATTTATTTAACGTGGAGAGGAGGAGACTGAAGGGAAATCTCAAAAATGCTTATAAGTATCTAAAAGGCAATTGTTAAGAGGATGGGATCAGGCCTTTCAGGGTGGTGCCATGTGAAAGGACAAGGAACAACAGGTTTAAATTAGAACACAGGAGGCTCAACTTAAACATAAGGAAAAAATTTTTACAGTGAGGGTAACAGAGCACTGGAACAGGCTGCCCAGAGAGGTTGTGGAGTCCAACTCTGGAGACATTCAAAACCCACCTGGACACATTCGTGTTTGATCTAGGGGAACCTGCTCTGCAGGGGACTAGACTAAATCATCTCCAGATGTCCCTACCATTCTACAGTTCTATCATTCCATGATCTTCCTCAACTTTATATTTTAGCATAGGCCCTGTTAATAGTTTTAGAACCTACCAATCACTGTCAAAAAAACCCAAAACCAAATAGGTACTCCATGTTAATACAAAAATAGGTGAGTTGATGGTGAAATAATGTAGCTGTGTGAATGCAAGCGATGCCATATCTGTCAGCCTTTGGGCTAATTGGGTGATTGTTTACATGTCCTTTGATTCATGGATGCCCACTGCTGACATTTCCCTATCTGTCATAATTCAATTACTGCTCAGCTCATAAATTAGCATGGATATAAGAAGTCTTGAAAGCCATCTTTCCACTAGAAGCTTTGAGTTAAAGACACCCTTGAGGATTTTCCCTGACACATTGCGTCTTTGAGCAGGTTACTCATTTCTGCAACAGACAGGATTCTTTTGTTTCTGTCCATTTGCAAATGGGTACAACTGAGGTCTTTGCCAATGGACAGTACAGGCATGGACCAGCAACTTCGAAAACTGAGCAGTCAACAGCACACTGAAAACAGGCAACAGCAAGCCAAGACTCACTATCCATAAAGTAATTGAAAGAAAGAGCTCGTTCCAGATAAGTTTTGTTGCAGTCTGATTTACACACATAACTTCATACAATGCGGGGGAGAGGGGACAAGGATTTGTATCATTTGGATATAAAACAGTCTGTTGCTGAATTTTTTTCTGAAGGTATTCCCTGCTTTTTCCAAGGTACCACTTCAGAGACATGCTGAAAGCATGCGGGGCTCAATTCATGCAAATATAGGATAAGGAAATCCATCATTCTCATTTACAGCATGCTGAAAACCAGAGACTATGAAATAGCAGGAAAATTCATACCACATATACATTTACAATTAATAAAACCAAACTTCAGACAAATGCTGCTCCTGAAGCAGACCCGTGAAGCAACACCTGTGAAGCAGAGACTTACTCTGCAGCTTCATTGCTGTGTTGAACCCAGATTTCTTGCCTGTGAATTAATAATCTTGAATCAACGTTACCAAGTGACCAAGTCAACAATATAGAACGCTGATTCTGCACATACTTATACCTGTCCTTGGTTTTATGTGCATAAGATGCCTCATTAATGTTGGTGAGACAACACATTTGTGCAGTTAATTCTGAGGATAAATGTTTGTCTTTGCAATATGGTTAAACCGAGTTCAAAACTGCTATGCTTCTTATAGGAAACCTGTTTTGAATGCCAATTTTGTGCAGTTCCCTGTTATTTGTTCCTCAAAGTTCATACTGTCAGTATATCCAGAAACTTTTCTAGCAGTTGGTGTTCAAATCTAATAAATCTAAGACTGTATATACAGCAAAAGAAGTGTGACAGCTTGTGTGTCCATATGGATTTGTATAGGTATAAATAAATGCTTTGTAAAGAGGTTGCAACATAGGTTGTTACAGGTTAACATAGGCTGTAACATAGGTTAACTAATCCAGTCCTTCTCTGTTACTGTATTTGCATAATAAACATTTTATCAATCAACTAGCCATTGTGTTAGGTAAAAGTTGTACTAGAGCTCACCGTGGCCTAATCCCAAAAGTTATAGGTTTTTCTGTAATGAAAAAAAAAGGAACTTGGAGATTCAAAATGTTCTGATCAGACACATCTGATGCTGGCGTAGACTGAGTGGTCCTTTCTGCTTGGAGGCTTGAGACACATACACTGTAGGGGCTGCTTCTTTACAGCTTGTAGTTGTCGTCTGCAGTCATCACCTGCAGGTAACCATTCATTATGGCACTCCTGGAGGAACTGGATGGTTCCTTGTTTTGCTCGTGAAGATCCAAATGTAGTTCTCTCTGCAAGTACCCTAACATTTAACAGCAACCGCACCCAGGAATTTTCCTTGCCATGAGTGCCTAATGTCAGATAACCGTCTCAAAACTTGCGTGCTACTCTCTGAGTGTGACAAGCAGTAATTTCAGGTCAGTAATTATTTTCTCTGTCCCTCTGTCCTTCTCCTAAGAACTCTCAAATTTTCTTCACCAGCTAAAAGATCCTAGGACAGAGAGAGAGAGTGAGAGAGCTGTAGTTGTGAACCTCCACAGCTTAAAGCACTTCCTTGGTCACTGTTCTAGGAGGCTAGACTAGAAAAAATATGCAGCTATAAAATAATCTACTGTAAGGCCAGAGAACTTACTTTATTGGAAGAAATATCTATATACCTGTCTTCAAGTGGACTTCTGTCTTTTGGGTTTGAAAGCACCAGACGCATCCACTTTGTGGAAGGTGATGACATTGCAGAACCACACCTGTGTTCAGTGTTTCCTTTCAGCTGGCTTGAAGCACCTCTGCACAGAATTCTACAGGGTTGTTTGGGTTTTTTACCCAAATCATGTAAACTTTACCCAAATAGGGTAAATTAACACAGATAGGGCGATAGGTTTGCATCTTATATCGAGGTATGTACATTCTCCTAGCTGTTGTAAAAGAGACCCTGGGAAAAGCAGGCTTCAAGAGCTGCTGTCTAAAAAGTGGGTTAAGCAACCTCAGCCTTGTCACAGCCACTTCTGCAGATCCAGATCAAATGTTTTACTGAATTTAGTCCGTATTTCTTTCAGAGATTCATCACAGTGCTTTCATATTTAAATATCAATATTCTTTAGCATGGAAATAGGCAGACTCGCACGTACTTGATAAAGCCTGTCAATTTATGTCATTTCAAATAGAAATAATTAAACTGAATAGCAAATTGTTCATACTGAAAACAGCCATCATTGCTTTTCATAGGAAATTAGGACCTTTGTTTTTTAATACCAATCTCCAAATACAGAAAAATAATTTCCATATTTAGTTTTCATTTTTACTTCATGGCAAATGAAAAATGCTATCTATTTAGATCTTTGATGGTGGCAGTTTTATGCAGAAGAATCACTGAGGCAATAAATTCCATTCCACTCCCCCCACACCTCCTTATATGCAGAATATTTAATATTAAAATACTGAAGACCTGAATGTAAATCTATGAAACTCAGTAAAATAGAAATGAAATGGGATAGAGATCAATGTTTGTGTCTCAGCAAGGATGGTTGCTAAGGTGAAATAGAACAGCACTCTTGTAAAATGGAAGAAAGAAATCTCGTGATACAAAGAGAACTTGTGTCACATTGTCTTCTATTAAGACGGAACATCATTTTGTATACGGCATCAAAATTAAATTAAATTAAACTGGCTGCTCTTTCCCGTTGTTCATTAGCATTTCAAGTTTTCAAAGCCTTCGCTGCTTCAGTTTCAGGCCTGCTACTGAAGAAGACTAAGGTGGCTGCTGATTTCAGCCTTACTTTAATTTTCTCCTGATAGATTTTTCAGTGCAGCTCTATTTTTCTGCAAGTGGAAGCAAATTACTCCATATGTCCCCATCCTTTCTTCTTGCCACAGAATCGATCATACTGAATGAAGTACATTTTCTTAATATTAACTTTGTAAAACCCATCAAGCAACAATGACACCGATTCGTTAATGTTTGTGCCTCTAAAGAGGACAAGTAGTTGACTTCCAGGTCAGTGCTAACTAGATTCTACAGACTAGAAAAGCACCAACAATATTTTAAATAATTTCCAATATTTAAGGCATAATTCTTTCCCTTAAAACATTAATACGAATATTTCATTATCTTGAATGTGACTTTAATAATACGTTTTCATGTTCTAGAGCTGGTTGGGGCAGTGGAGGGGGAAGCAAAAATTATAACAAAATATTTTCCATGGTTCAAAGGGTGCCGGCTGGAACAGAGGAGGTTCCGTATCAGTCTCAGAAGGAACTTCTTCCCAGTGAGGGGACCAGAGCTTTGGAACAGGCTGCCCAGGGGGGTTGTGGAGTCTCCTTCTCTGGAGACATACCAGACCTGCCTGGATGTGTTCCTGTGTGGCTTGATCTAGGTGATCCTGCTGTGGCAGGGGGATTGGACTGGATGATCATTCAAAGTCCCTTCCAATCCCTAATGCTTCTATGATTCCTTAAGCATTGTATTCCTTCTGAAAACAGCACACTTCAAAAAAACTCACTTTGAACAGACCTCTTAATATGGTTGGTTGAAATTTCTATAGTTTCCTATGTTCACACAAACAGCTCCCTAACAACCTCATGAGCTGTGGAAATTATTGTCCCAACATCCTGTCCCTTCTTTATCTTGTCAGCCCCAAGGATGAAACCTCCCTACACAGCCACTCTCATCTAACTAACTTGCTGGAAAAGAGTTTCTTTGTTTTCGATCATACAATGCAAAATCTCCGCCTTTCAAATAGAGAATCCCTTAGGCAGGTGGTTCACCTAATATCTTCCTTGAGAGTAAAGTCACTGCAGTAATTTTTATAGACCCAGACTGGCTTGTCATGCCAATGCCCCCCAGTGTCAGCAGGTATTTAAATTGCCAACACTCTATTCCACATGTTCCCATGCCATTCTCAAAATGCCAGTTCCTGTGGCCACAAACAAGGGAAGAACTCTCCATGCTTCAGCAAACCAGAGATTCCAAAGGAAGCTGTCTTTCCACTGATTTGAGGTTCCACGCTGTTTCCAGGGCAAGGTGAGTCCAGCACTCAGTGACAAGCATGCCTTCTCTGCCACCCAGGAGAGACTAAGTGAAGAAGATGGAGTCCCAAAGGTATCAAAACAGGGATGGTGAGGGACAGAAACCCAAACCCAAAACTCCAACCCCAACTCCGCCAGCTCAAACTCTCTCTGTTCACAGAAAACACATAAATTCAGCCTGAAGTTTGGGCTTGCAGTTTCCAGGACAAGGTACAACATTTCAAACTGTAACACAACAAAAATGCTTTTCCAGTCCCACAGGGATTCGTATTTCTGCGAAGTACAGTACTATATAATCAGAGTACTGGCTGAAGCACAGAAATCCACTATTTATGGCGATAAAAGCAAAATCACAATCAAGACACACTGCATTAGGTCCGGGAGAAAAAAAGTATTGATTTCCTTTGGATGAACTATAGCAGAGTACATCCCTCTTCCTGCTTCCCATAGAAAAAGTCTGGGGGCAATGACAAAGAATTAATTCAGATTCCTGTTCAGCTAGAGCATTTCGAAGACAATGTGGTAAAACAATGTGCTTCCTCAGCCCTGCTGTTTGACTCAGAGGTGTGTGGCTTAGGCAGACATCTGGTGTGGAATGTATCATCCTGAGTGATAACTTTGCCAGCACTTTCTCTGTATTTGTTAACTGTCTCATAAAAAGGAAGTAGGACCTTGTCAGTTAAAGCAACACTTCCATCCCCTTCACAAATACAACAGTGTGCACTTCTGGCCCAGAAGGCAAACAGGATCCTGGGCTGCATAAGGAGAAGTGTAGCCAGCACGTCAAGGGAAGTGATTCTCCCCTTCTACTCTGCTCTGGTGAGACCCCACGTGGAGTACTGCATTCAGTTCTGGAGCCCTTATTACANCCGTGAGAGTGGGAGAGCCTGGAATGGGTTGTCCAGGGAGGTGGTTGGGGCCCCATCCCTGGAGGTGTTTAAGGCCAGGCTGGATGAGGCTCTGGCCAGCCAGGTCTAGGGTGGGGTGTCCCTGCCCATGGCAGGGGGGTTGGAACTGGATGATCCTGTGGACCCTTCCAACCCTGATCAATACTATAACTTCTTCCCAGGGAGGGAGATGGGGTGCTGGAGGGTGCTGCCTGGGTAATTGGTGGAGTCTTCTTCTCTGGAGACATTTGAAACCTGTCTGGACCTGGTCAGGGTGTCTTGCTGTGGCAGGGAGATTGGACTGGATGATCTTTCGAGGTCCCTTCTGATCCCTGATGATTCTATGATCTTTTTCTCTGTGTCCAAATCACAGACTCACAAACTGAATAGCAAATCGAAGAAAGGAAGCTGGGAGGCAATCTTGGCAATATTACAAATTTTGTTCCTTACAGCTATTTCTGCTTCTGATGATTTCCTGCCCTCATCTTTTCCCAAACAACAGTTGGGAAATGCATATGCAAGTGAGCATTGTACAATCTTGCTGCTGCTCCCATTCCATTCATGAAAGAGTTCCCATTAGCTGTAATATAATGGGATGAAAATCCTCTGCAAGTCTACATCCTTCCTTATTCAGATGAACAAATAACAGGAGTCACTGCTGACACTGAAGAGGAAGAGTTTAGAAAGAAAGCAGATGGATTCTTTTCTGAATCTCTTAATTGAGAAAATAACTGAACACTTTCTAACTGCAAAATCACTGAGGGGGCGATTAAATAAAACACCAACTCTGTTAGGAATCCAGACTGACTGAATTGCACCAGCATATAAAATAATGTCATTTTCATTTACAAATTGCACTAGTTTGCTCTGAACATCACAATACAGTCATATTTTTCAAGTGTAGCCTTTCAAGTCATATCGTTCAGAATGTATAGTGGAGACGATTGAATGAAAAACACTGATCACAAAAAGATGTCTGAGCAGACTTTGAACAGTAAAAGGTTTATTTTGAAACTCAAGGAATGTTAAAAACTGGAAACCTACATACCGTTTGTATTAATGATATAATAATTAGGGGTATGGAATCCTATTAATCTATGCAGAGATCACTGTTAACACTGCTAATGGAACAAGAAAAAAATGCAAGCTTGAGAAGGACGTTATATTGTCAGCTGTAGTGTTCAATGAGAAGCAATTACAGCATTACAATAAATATTGCTGTTGTGGCAGTGTTGGCAATGACAGAAAACGGGTTAGAATGTTGGGGTTTTTTTCGGTTTAGGTAATCTGAACAAGGAAACCCTTCATAGATTGTCAAAAACTACTTGATGAGAACACATAATAGATCATTTTCATCAGTCTCTCAGAAGACCTCAGGCTTAATAATATATAGGAAGAAAAATCACCGCCAAATAAATGTGAGTGTGCTGAACCCAAGGACTTTTCCAAAGAATTAGTCTCAAAGGTAGAAAGCATTTCTCTGCACCAGGGAGATAGGCTGTATTTCAACTCTCTCTAGAAGTCCTGCATGTCTCTGAATGGCAAGCTCAACACAATCACTGCTCAGCTATTCCAAGTATGCAGAGAAAAGCAGACAGAGGGTTTTTACTAGACTAGAGATCAGTAAACCATGTACTCAGTTTAATAAGAATTCCCTGAACATGCATTTTCTCTCTTGTTCCATTACTTAATCAGATTTTTGTCAAAATAGATTAAACAATTAACCTTCAGACACTGCAATCTCCAAAGAAAAAAAGTCTCCCTTCCTCTAAGCAATGATTAACCAAGCAGAGGTTGCATCCTCCTTCTGTGCCATAGTCTTCCATGCAATACTCGCGACAGCTGTTGGGATATGAACCATTTAGTCTGATATCTGCTTGTCAGAATATGGTTCTTCACGGTTCCCTAGTGTCTTTGCCTAAATAGATAGCTTTCCCTGATACACTGGTATACACACACTTAACACAGCCAGTGAGACAGTACTGTCCCTATCACAAAAGCAGGGACAGGGTTTTGAAGCTGATTTGCAAGGGTACTATATTGCACATCACCCGTTTCACAGACAATGCACAAGCCTTCATAAAACATTCAGGGACATTTAATGGAAATACACCAGAAAGTGAACCCAAAAAGGCACTCAGGATGTTTTCCTAGATGACCTAATGTTCCCTGAATATTGTTGTTAATGAAGTTTTCTTCAGCCAACACTTTTTCTATTCCAGTGGGATTAAGCACACCTTTGTGGTGTGTTTTCCTCGAGAAGAAGCCAGGAATGTCTATAAAATGTTTATAAACAGCAATTTAAAACAAGATCACATGTGTATACCTAACCAAAAGTACTCACAGTCATGAGTGGTCCCCTCCCACCCTACAGTCCTGCCCTCAACAAACACAAGGCTAGATGCCAACCCCTTATGGGATTGATTGCCCTGCCCTATTGGCCATGTGTCTCAGTGTCTCCATCCCCCTAGACACCTGAGGAAGTTCAGTAGACCCCTACCACCTCAGTTTCCAGTTTTGGGGTAATGAGGATCCATTCCCATGGGATAGCCAAGGGGGGTAATTTTCAGGCAGGGCAGAGGCTTACAGAAGGTCTCAGCCCCCCTTGGAATGCTGCCTGCTCCCTGGGCTATGGTCCAACACAGGACTCTGGCCCCACAGGACAAAGCATTGGAACAGGCTACCCAGGGGGGTTGTGGAGTCTCCTTCTCTGGAGACCTTCCAGACCCGCCTGGATGTGTTCCTGTGTGACTTGGTCTAGGTGATCCTGCTGTGGCAGGGGGATTGGACTGGGTGATCTTTCAAGGTCCCTTCTGATCCCTAATGATTCTGTGATTCCATGATTCTATGAAACAAAACCATAAAACAACCAAAAACCTGAGAAAGACAAATTCATACCAAAGGTGTAATACATCCCCCGTGGCATGATAAATTGTTAGAATAAGTGAACTGTTTTGCATTTGTCTCGTGGGCATTTTTTTAGTTGTAAATTGTCACTCTGTGAAAACAACTTGAAGATTAAAAAGTGAGATGATTCCTCCTAAAGTTCTTTGTATTTTTTATGCCTTGGATCTAAAAAACAGAGAGTAAATAATTTTGTCCTTCTGTTTGACTTATTAATACCTGCCTGGAAGGCAGGTTTATACATCATACCTATTTTGAACACTTCGAACTCCTTCCACAGTGTGTTTTCATCTGTTTCCTACCTTCTGAACATTCATTACTTTCATAGCAAGAAATCTATATGAAGACATAAAAAAGCTTCAGAAGAATCTTTGATTCCCAATGCAAAACTTCCTAAGACACTAGAACATATTATTGGAATTATTGCTGAACTTGTGGTACCTCTGCAGAAATCAAAATTATTTGTATTTCCATGTAAACGTGTTCATTTTTCTTTCTGTATATTTATCAAAGCTCTAGAAACTGTTGAAATGTCTGGACATAAAAACAAAAAGTCTAATTTGCACAATACACTCCACGGAAAAGCCTGCATTTACACTTATTTAGAGCTTTATTTCTCTTTTTAAAATGGAAATTAGAATTATTTTAACATGGTATTTATATTTAAAAATCAATGTTGCTGTCAAGTCCCCAGCTAGCTAGCTAATCCCAATCAATGGGGAAAGATCATCAGGAATGAGGACTTTTTGAACCAAAATCTAGTGGAGCCACAACGATTAGAATGAACTATCAGTATAATCTACAATCTGAAAGCTGTATCCTGGGGGCCAACCCTTCTTTAAAATGTTATCAAGAAAGTTTTGAACTGTGACTAGTTTCTCCTTTTGCTTGTAGAGTAAAAAGAAAGCAAATTAATCGTCAGCAGACTATTAGGAAAAGCCTTCTTGGCATGAAGTTCCACCTGCCAGATATCATAGAATCATGGAATCACCAGGGATTGGAAGGGACCTAGAAAGATCACCTAGTCCAATCTCCTTGCCACAGCGGGATCACCTAGACCAAGTCACAGAACAGAGCATTACAGACTGGAAGCAACCTGGAAAGATCATCCAGTGCAATGTTCGGTACCGCTGTCATGTCAGCACTAAATCATGGTTCTCAGCACCACATTGACACATCTTTTAAAATAGTTTCAGGGGTTGGTGACTCCACTACTCCCCTGGACACCCTACTCTGATGTTTTACAACCTTGAAAATGAAGACATTTTTTCTAATATCCAAACAAAACCTCTCCTGCAACAACTTGGGGCAATTGCCTCTTGTTCTATCACTCATTACTTGGGAGAGGAGACTGACACCCACTTCTCTTCAACCTTTTCTCAGGTAATTGTAGAGAGCAATAAAGTCTCCCCCAAGCTTCTTTTTCCCTAACCACTGTTTCCTTAGTTATTTCATACAACACTTAGACTACAGAGCCTTTACCAGCTTCATTGTCCTTCTCACGACATGTTTCAGCACCTCAATGTCTATCTTGTAGTGAGGGACCCAAAACTGAACACAGTATTCAAGATGTGGCCTCATCAGAGCCAAGTACAAGGGAACAATCACTTTCCTACTCATGCTGGCCCCTCTGTTTCTAATATAAGCCAGGATGCTCTTGACCTTTAGGACAAAAGGATAACAAACTCCTGTGGGAGCTCTACCTTGACACCCCATGCTGCTGAGTGGAGGATTGGCGTCTGGACATCTGCATCACAAGCAGCCATGGGCACAGCAAATCACCTTGCAATACCCTGATGTCACGGTCTAACACTGTGCCAATTGTTTCACTTAACCGTACAGAAACTAGACTCTTGCCTTCCAAAAAACCCAGAAGGAAGAGCATAAACACAATTACAGAAACACAAGTATTGAGACCTTATTGTGAGAGAAACAACTGAACTCCTCCTATTTCCTGCCTTCCGTTAGGCTGCAACTTTGAAAAACACCAATGGTGCCTAGGTCTCCTCCTAACCCAACACCACCCCTCGAAAGAAAACTAATCCCCGCAGGCAACATGCTAGTTATTTTGAGGAAAAAAGGAAAAAATAAAGAAGAAAGGCAAAGCAGCTACTTATTACAGGGGAAAAAAGGAGGGTGTGGGAAGAGAACCTGTAGCAGCAGCCCCAACAATCGTTATCCTACACAAACCCCTGGAGAAGCAGGGAAGAAAAAAGGGTGCCAGGGGAAGAAGGTGGTGAGACCTCCTCCCCAAACTACCCAGATGAAAACTCTCATTACTCTGTTTCTCCGAGAGAGCTTCTTGCTGTGGACCTGGACACTGCCACATTTCTGTCCGCCCAACCCTATCTTCCTCCTGCCTGAAGGAATTCCAACAACTGAGGGAGGTGTAACTCCGTGTATGCTGGAAGAGCATTTGATGCAGGAATACTAGGAGACAAATGGGGTTTCACCAAACCCATGACACCTGGAAACAGAACACTGGGTCTCATTTTGACATGACATAGTTTCCAGATGATGAGCAGAAGGGCCAAGGGGAAAATCACGGGATTTAGAAAACATGGACTTTTGAGACTTCAGAGCAGATAGCCCCCTGCCCCTTAGTAAATCATGATCTCAGCATATATAGGAACAGGTGATACTGGACTAAGGATGAGTTCAGAGCTTACCAAGAACAGCTTCCTTTATACACAAGACTGTACCGCATTTTGAACAGAGAACCTGAATTTAGAGTTCCTCTCTATCCTCTTGTACAGAGATACTTCCCTGGCACTTTAGCTTGTTCATGAACGCTCCAATGGCAGAAGGGTGGGGGTCAGGAGGATGGAGCAAGGCTCTTCTCAAGGTCAGCTGGTGATAGGACAAGGGGCAGTGGGTGTCAGCTGGAACAGAGGAGGTTCCATATCAATATCAGCAAGAACTTGTTCCCAGTGAGGGTAATGGAGCATTGGAACAGGCTGCCCAGGGGGGTTGTGGAGTCTCCTTCTCTGGAGACTTTCCAGACCCACCTGGATGTGCTCCTGTGTGACTTGGTCTAAGTAATTCTGCTGTGGCAGGGGGGATTGGACTAGATGATCTTTCAAGGTCCCTTTCTACCCTCAGTGATTCTATGATTCTATGGAGGTGCCTTCAAAGCAGGCTTTAGAGAATGTAGGCAGCCCTAAGGGAAGGAAGGTAGAAAAGAAGACCTTGTGTTCTTTATATCTACAGGGAAAAAAAGGTCTTGATCTGTAAGAAGTCCATGTTTTTTAATATTCAAAAGTAACATAAATTATTTAATGAATCATCCTGAGAAACCTTCGAAGCCTGTATCCCTTCTGCCAAAATGACCTTTGCTCAGTAATGGCCTCAGCTGTGAGCGCAGTGAACCTGCTACCACACGAGCTGCCACACAGAACAAAACTAAGAATGCTAAGTATTGCTGTCCCTAGGAATACTTTAACCAGCTATGAAGCATTCACCTTTCAGGGTTCCACTTCCGTTTCCATCACGGTAATCACAACACTCCCACCATCCTCAAACCTTCTGGAGCTTTGCAGTAGGAATGGTAAATGAGAACTCCCAACCTCATGAAATAATTTCTGCCTCTGGCATATCCATGAAAAGTACCTTATCATCATTTAGTCCATTACATCAGCTTATTATTTTACAGAGGCCGTTTACTCCTGATAGTAATACCTCACCACTGATATTATTATCTGCTTCAGGAAAACAGGGGGCCCTGTTTGTCAGACTTGATTACTCAATGTGGCTCGAAGGAAAATCCACATTTTTAATTTGATTAATCTGTTCTTTATCTTCGAGGAGGCAGCTGAAAATGAAATAGGCTGTGTCTGCCAGTAGCTGCTTGTGGTATTACCTTGCACTCGAGTTTTCTACTTGGTTATTTTTGCTTTCAGACTGAAGTTTTAATTTTTATAGACTGTGATCTCAGCATTAGTAGTTTAATAAATCAGCAAGAAAGGAAATAATGAAAGAAGGCTAAGGACTGCTCAGAGAATAAAAGAAAACACAAGAACAGCTTTCCTTATTGCTGGCCTTTAAGGTGAATGAGCAGTTGAGATTGTCCCTGCTCAGAGGTAAAATAGCATAAAAATACAGCGAATGAAAAAAATTGTAGGAAGGGTTATACTGTGCCCTCAGATGCACTCGTGGGACTCCTATTGACTCTAATCCGAGCCAGATGCCAAACTATTGTGGCAGAATTTAACCCCGAGCAACCTTTCCAAGCATCAGGCAAATGTGTAGTTTCAGACACACAGCTCCCAGAAGAGGGAGAGGTTGCAAGTGCTTTGCTTCACTTTCCAGCCGTGCTTTTCTGCACTGGAGACCTCTCATTGGCTTAAGCCTGAACTTCACTCCTAGACTGCATTCACAGGATGTTTACCACTCCTAAGCCCTCTGCGATATATGTCCCCCTCTGAAACGGAGTAGGAACTAGATGATCTCTGAGGTGCCTTCTAACCTCAGCCATTCCATGATTATGTGGTTCTAGAGTCAGAAGTACCTAAAAATCATTGCATTACATAAAAAGAATACTATCATCCTTCTGAAACACCCATCATGCTTTTCATAGCCACATCAAAAACAAGCAGGTTCATGATATGGTCTGGGTGACCCTGCTGTGGCAGGGGGATTGGACTGGATGATCTTTAAAGATCCCTTCTGATCCATGATGATTCTATGATATAAAAACACCTATCCCTTGTGCCATGCATCAGATGGAAGTGACTGAGGCCAGTCAAATTAGCAGAGAGTTTATTCTTTATATAAATACTCTTGCAGTTAATTCTGACTAGCTTGGACTCAGAGATATGGATTCTTGAGCAGAATATCCTACAAATTAAATTCTACCCACCCATTTTTAGCCTCAATACTTTCCAAATAAGGCATTTATTTCACATACATATTACCCTAAAATGTTTGAACAACCTGACTGAAATTTTCCATGATTAAATCCAGCAATATATCCTGAGCCAAGACAACCCAGTAATCTGCACAGAACCTTTCAAGCATAGATTACATATGTCCAGCTGGGAGCTGGGGTCTTGGCACTAAATGCCAGACAACAGGAGGATTACAGACCTATCACAAAAGATCCTAAGAAAGGTAACGCCTGGTCGGAGGCACACATGAGGCACGTGCCTAGAATAATCTTAGTAGTTGTGGAAAAGGAAAGCAAGATCTGTAGTGATATCTATAAAATCAAAGCAGATACATGACAGGTAAAGTGTTAATAAGTTTAGGATACCCATGAACAGAATAGTTTTGGATAAGCAGCAGAAGGCGCAGATGCTAGCCAATTAGTCTTCTCCAGGTGCCCTGACCAGCTTATCAATAATTTTCTCAAAATACCTAAATTTATTCATTTTCCCCCAAGAATACTGCATTCACACCGACTTAGGCATTTTACAGGATTTGATGTGCAGCTTTTCCACCTGTCTCCGTTGCTACTGACAGTGTACGTGTCTTTTTGTGCCTCTTCTCATACTGAAACGATGTTTAGGAGCTGGAAATCACTAAGTATGCAGGTACCAGCGAACAGATGTGGGAGCTAAGTCCTCAGGACTATGTCATGAGTCATTATCTGAAGACAGACCACTATTGCACAGCTTTATGAATATGGCAATATTTAAAGTAGTTTCTAAATAATTCTTCTCCTCATTTAAACTATGAGCAAAATTAATTGTTCAGTCTTTAACTTTTCATGCCTAAAAGCTATTAACTTCAAAACACCCTATCTATTTAATTCCCAACTTCTCCATTTGTTCACAGAAATAAAGTCAGATGAGCCACATAATCTTGTAAGTAGAGGCAATGAAAATAAGCTTTGTGTTCTCTAAGAAAGAAACAAACTCAGATATGCCAAGAAAAACAGCAGAAAGGTTCCATCCTTCAAGTGCATGAGAAATATTCCTGATATGCTAAGCTTTCTATTGTTTTGTTAGTTAATGTAGTCTTTCTATGCAGGAAGTAATGAGTCAAAAATAGTGATTTATCATAGGCACAGAAGATATATTTGATCAAACAAAGTAATTTATCAGTAAGTCTTCCTGAATTATGTACAGACTTACATAATGTTTAACAAGGAATATATATATTAAAAGGATGCTCTGTCCCAGATAAAGTATTTGATGATCATCTCATCTTTCTACTCTTAATCAGAACTGAAATAATTTACTGTCAATCTTCCTCATACAGATTTTTGGTGAATGAAGCCAATACCATATCTAGCTGGTATTTTATAAAACTTCAGACTTATAAAAACCTTCTTATCTCTGTGCACACACATCCAAGTAATATTTTTTCTATTAATCAAG
Source organism: Upupa epops (assembly GCA_013397515.1). Lineage (NCBI taxonomy): Eukaryota > Metazoa > Chordata > Aves > Bucerotiformes > Upupidae > Upupa > Upupa epops. Next base: position 544,863 of record VZRI01003405.1, read on the forward strand.
CTCTCTTGGTAGACTTTGGTGCAGATATGGTAGTGATTCTCCCCTCCTCCCCCAAAAAGATATTAATCAAATCAGCAACTCTTTGCTAAGTTTTTTGTTGTATCTTTCATCAAAATTTTTTTAAAACAAATGGTTTCTGTCATTGTGATTTATACCCATAGCAGCTCACAGTAAAGTTATATTTGCTGTGTAAACTATCTAACAGCCAAACCATGTCAACAGCCTGGGCAGTTTGACTACCGAGTCAAGACATGCTGAATTCAAAGCCCATGAGTTTGTCAAGATCTCAGTCTGGCCTTGAGGCAGCTTATGTTATGTTTTTTCTACCTGGTTTTGGGGGTTAGAAGACAAAACCTGAAGGCAGGAACTGAGGTTTCCATAGATACGTGGGGGAAAGTGGGTACCACACAAGGGATGCCAAAACTGCATTAGCCAGCAGGACACGTTTGAGCTCCAACTCCTCTTGGCAGTGCAGAAACTCACCTCAGGGCTGGCTCAGGAGATCATGTTGTTCCTAGATGAAAAGCTACCTATGCATTTCATTTCACCTAAGCATTGAGACTAGCCAGTCTCGGGGGAACAAGCAAACTATAGTAGCCTTACAAGGCTTCAGTACGTGATTCACAGAACTGGCAATCTCTCACTTGCCTCTTGGCCACTATGTGTTTCCTACATGATGACAGGCTTGCACAAATAAAAGGCAGGCCACCATACTCCTCCTCCCCAGCTCAGGTGTAGGTTGTCCCCAAGGAAGTCTACTTCAGGCTATTGCACACACAAAACGTAAGGAACTAATGTTGGCAGATACAATTTTTAATCTCTGAGTGATCAGAGAAACTGTGGTAGATATACCGAGATGAGGAGAAGTAAACTACATTCCAACACCGAGATGAATACCTAAAGGACAGAGATGACTTTTCAGTACCTGGCAGAGGTAAACATTGACTTCAGGATGTTCTTTTCTTTAGGCAAGCACCAAAAGACACATCCAAGGTGACTAGTGTAGCTCCTCACATAAACACCAGTCTCCTGATCTTTATCTTTCCCTCCCATTTTGACTGGACAGGTCAGGCTGCCTGTGGGACATGATGCAAAATAAAATGAAAGCGTAACACCTAAAGAAAACTCAGGCAGCGTGGGCAGCATCAGCACTGCCTCTGTGCCGGGACCACAAGGACTAGAGCAATCTTCCCATGCCAATTGCAGCTTTGCTGCACAAGGTATATGAAATTCAAAACCTACTGACAACTGCAAGTGCTAAAGAAGTTCTTTTTCCAGACTGCAAAAGCTTTGGAAAAAAATCTAAAATACTCTTTTTTGAGAAAAAGAAAGAGACAAGAAAACCATGAACCACTAGCATTTTTCAACCTGAAAAATAGGTTTTAATTTCATTCGTGTTTCTATCACCTCTTTAAGAAGGACACAGAGCTGCTTGAGAATGTCCAGCATAGAGCAACAAAGATGATGAAGGAAGTAGAACAGCTCCCTTACGAAGAAAAGCTGAGGGAGCTGGGTGTCTTGAGCTTGGAGAAGAGGAGGCTGAAGGGTGACATCACTAATCCAATCCCTAATGATTCTATAATCTTCACACAGTGTCTTTCTTTGGTTCAACAGAACCTTTGAACTTCTGCAGTTCAGTTACACTGAATTCAACTCAAGTCAATCAGTTTAAATCACAGGGTTCAATTGTCATTACACATTCCTACAGGTTTTAACCGGATGTAACGTGAAGTAGCATAAAACACACTTCCAACTCTAGTCTTAAAAACAATAACAAAATTAGGTGGTTTATCTTTTTGGAAGCTTCTGGCTAAAGGCATTTAAATAAATCAATATCCACAACAGGAAGCACAATCTTAAAGTAACTTGTAATACAAACAGACAGAACAGCTCAATAGATCTGGAATACAAAGTACATTAGTCATAATGGACCGGCTGGCACAAAGTCAAGAGTCACTTGCTGCATTTGATTTTTAGGCTTAATGATAAAAGAAGACCATTTGCATTAAAAATTGTTGATTAAATTAAATATAATTTATACCATTGGAATTCACCATCCACAGAAACATTGATTACTCACACAACTTCAAGATATTTTCAGAACATTCTGGAAAATTATAGCCCCAGAAACCCACAAATTTTCAAGCTATTAAAACCATTTCTGAAGCATCGAATGCAATCTTTATTCTATTTTCTTTTTGCAATAATAACAAATACAATTTTTTACCTGATGAGTTCCTCTGTTCCTTGATATGCTCAGTATCCCCATCAGACTCAAAAGTGACTTTGCCCAATTCACAGAAAAAGACTTAAGGGCATTCGTTGATTATTGGCTAAATATGCGCCAGCAGTGTGCTCAGGTGGCCAAGAAGGCCAATGGCATCTTGGCCTGTAGACAGCAAAAGTAAGGAAGTGATTTTCCCCTGTACTTGGCACTGATGAGGCTACACCTCAAGTACTGCGTTTAGTTTTGCAGACCTCGCTACAAGAAAGAAAGTAAGGTGCTGGAACAGGGCCAAAATAGCCACAAGGTTGGTGAAAGACCTGCAGACCTGGTGTCATGAGAAGTAACTGAGACAGCTGTGACTTTTTAGTCAACAGAGGAAACAGCTGAGGTGAGACCTTATTGGTGTCTACAACTCCCTAAGAGGAGATGGTAGTGAAGTGGATGTTGGTCTCTTCTCCCAAGTAACAAGTGATAGGATGAGAAGAAATGGCCTCAAGTGGCACCAGAGGAAGTTTAGTTTATACATTAGGGAAAACTTCTTTACTGAAAGGGTCATCAGGCACTGGAACAGGCTGCCCAGGGAGTTGGTGGAGTGACATACCTGGATGTGTGCAAGAGTTGTGTACATACAGAACTCAAGGATGTGATTTAGCAGTAGACTTGGTAGCAGCTAGGTTGATGGTTGGACTTGATGATCTTAGAAGTTTTTTCCAGCCCGGATTATGATTCTCCTAAAAAGATTTTTCAATTCACATCAGCTAACTGATATCAGCACAGGCGTTTTCTTCCTTCTGCTTGCTGCTGGCTGACACCAAGCTTGAGCTTTCTTTCAGAGAGGGAGAAACAGGACCTAAGAGTAAAACTAACCCATCTGATGTGGTCATTCTGAAAGGATTCTTTTCAGTGTTCAGTGACTTCTAAAACATTTCTGAACTCTTAAAGTAAACATAAACATTTAAAAGCTAAAATGAAAATGACAATTTTTAATTGATTTCTAAAGCAAATACCTTGCACAGGGCAATAGTGACCACTTGCAAACTTTGAGGTCTGAGATTCCCAGGGTAAACATTACGTGTTTGAGAACCTCACGTGTTTGAGTCTTGTTCCCCTAATTCAAGCTCTCCCCTAATTCGAGTGCCACATTGTGACTCTTGCGTAAAAGGCCAAAAGGGAGATTGGCCAGATGAAAACTTTGATAAAATATACTCCTCCAGGAGCCTTTCAAGACACACTGTTCTCTATGGTAGTGTTAGAGAAATGCTATCTCAAGCAGTAACAGATCTAGTATCTGTCATGAAGAGAGAGATTTGCATGTAGAACTCCAGTTCCAGACCACCATTGCTATGATGATACAAAGACAAAAGCCCTCTCAGACTAAAGTTTCCCTTGTTAAATGAATTGTTTACAGGAAATAATTCTCTGTCTATAATTGTTACTCGTTTTTCTGGTACATTTTGTTGGTGTCATACAAGAGAGGAAGTGTTCCTTTCTACTCTCCACCACACTCTTGTTGTTCTGCAAAGTTTCTCTGCTTCTTAGAGTTGTGGCTGTAAAGCATGCCAACATGGGTTTTGCTAAGTTCATCTGAGAGAAATATCCGTGAAAAAGCATCAGAACCTCCTGCTTTTGTACCATGGAGGCACAACAGCAACCTCCCTTTGCCAGGGAGGTTGCCAGGAGCAACCTACAAAACTTGCAGCACTAAAGTAACCACAGCAATGACATTTTTCATCACAAGACTATTTTCTACTTCCAGACACCTCATAAATACTAATATTTACCTTTCCAGAATTTCATGTGATCACAGGGCTCACTTCTTTCTGCTCAACACATCAAATGGTTTGACACCCATATCTTTCTGTCACAAAGGATGTCACACGCAACGCGCTGGAGCACAAGCTATGATTTTCTTTTGTAACTCTTATAATCGAGAAAAAGTTTCTCCCTTAGTTTAACAAATCCTTCAGGGATACTCAACACAACACATTTAACCCAGTGTTAGATATTATGGACTGTTTTAAAATGCTTCTTACACGCTTCTGCTTATTTGTGACGTATTTGAATGAGTGTTTAGCATAATTAAATGTCAGTTATGTTTGTCCTGCTTTAGAATTCAAGCAACCATCTCAAAAACAGAACTAAAAAATAAATCATGTTCAGCAAGAGCACAAATCAGTCTTGGAGACTGATAAAAGGTGTTACTAATAATAATGGCAAAAGATCCCTTGCACTCTCCCTCACTCGTTTGCATACTGAAAACTGCTGTTTAGGCTTCAAAAGATATAATTCCTACCACTTCAACACAAAAAACTATAGGATGGCAATTAAGGCTTCCAGTTGAAGACAACATTTTTTTTTTAATCTAGGATGAATAAATGACAGGTATTTTCTGTTTGACACTTTTTAAAATTGGAGGTGACAAACCCATGCCTCCACTTTCCCCTGTGAGTAGTTCTTACTTAAAACTTCAAAGCCCAGCTATTTCATAAATCCAAACCATTTTATATGCTCAGAAAGTTCTCATGGGTAAAGCAATGACTATTTAACTTATAAAATTGCAGTGGAACTGACTACAGTTGATATGCAGAGGTAATGTTAGATCTCATAACCACATTCACTCTAGATTAAGTGAATTGACCAGGTAAGAAAGAACAAATGTCAGACCCTGTCAGGTACCAGGGTGTTTCTCCTCTGGCATTTGTGGCAGCTGGGTTTCCTCACAGAATGGCAACTTTTGCGGCAGTGATGTCCTATACAGATGTGTGAAATGTTTTGAAGTTGTATGGGTCACATATATTTACCCGTTAGGTACATTTGAATTACACATGGTTTGTATAAGGAGACTAGAACAGCACTGAAGTAGCTCGCTACGATTAAACTGTTTGTATGATTTGACTTGTAAAGCATTGTACTTCTTTGTGACCATAGATATCTAGTCCAGAAGTATTTTTATTGTCTCCCAGACAACAACTCGAATGAAGATGTGCCTTCATGTTTCCATGCCAAGGTATGTATCTCATTTTTCCCTTTGCTAAAACCATCCTCAGTGCTGGCAAATTTCTTCCCTTTCTGGAAGCTTCCACTTTGGAACGATTAGTCATCTTATTTCTTAAGTACCTGTGGTTTTAACCCTGCTACAAAAGGCAGGGACCGCTATACCCCCTCAAAATAGCCTCCCTGAACCTATTCCTTAGTGAAGGCAAAAAAAAGTTGTATACACAACTTTTAGAATTACATCCAGTCTACCATTTTCTTGGGTTTGCTAAACCACAATCCAATAAATCAAACCTAATTCATATCTGACATTTGAGAAAGGACTTCACTGCAATTTTCTGTATGGCAGGCTCCTGACTATTTTTTTCCCTAGGGTCCTTTGAAAATGTCTGCAAAACTGTTCTGCTTAACCTCTGTGATACTGTTAGCTGATAAACAATAGACACAGCGTGCTTTACTGCATTTCTCCTTAGGTGTGTTTGAAACTCTTCAGGAACAGACTGAGGGCCTTTATCAGTAATAATCTCTTCAGGTAGCCCATAACCAGCGAAAGGTTATGTCACAACTCACCTCAGCAGCTTAAGTACTAATCTTGCGGATAGTGTTTGACCACCCCATACCAATTAGGCAGTTGCCTATACTTCTCAGGATACGATTCTTTTACAGATGAGAAGGAACAGACTCTAGCCTGTTAAATAATTCATGAACGTATGGTCAAGATATCACTGTAAATACTGTCAATTCAGTACAGTCCCTATTATGCTGAAAAAGAAATATCTGTAGGATTTGTTGTTTGTTTCCAAAGTGAAAAGTACTCCTGGTATCTCAACCAGCACCTTAACAGGCAGATCTCTCTTACATTAAACTCCGTGTAATCATAGTAAAGAATATCCTTCACCACTTAATATGATTATGAGAAGAAGTATAATGTGCTGTATGAAGAGAGAGTCTTTAAATATAAGGAACAATCTGTTCACCTGCCATGAATGTCTCAGATGGAGAACAGTTCCCTGAAATTGGAATAAGTAGTCTAATCTCAGCAGGGTTTTTTTCCTCAGTTTTACTGTATTCACCAAACCTTGTTGTTAATGTTTATAGAGCACGTTACAGAGCACACAGAGTCCCTAAATAACGGACACGTTTACCTTTGCAATCATTATTTCTTATTCACTTACAGATAAAATCTGTCTTGCTACATATTGATAGTAAAGGAAATAGTACCGTTTGTTCCTTGGTTGGCCAGCCGTCTCCTTTCAGACTCTCTTGCATCATTAAGGAAATGAAAAACACTTGGTTTTTCACAGAAACCAATTCAACAGGAGAAGCACCTCTCGGGATTTGTCAGAAATGGCTAGCAATTCTCATTTTCCTCTCAGTTCTCTTTTTATATAAAACTAGTATTTCACCTCTAAGGTTTTTCCTAAATCTTCACAGTGAAATCCACCCGCTGCCTGTAGAGAATTTAAATCTCTGCATAACATAAACATCATTTATCCCACTAGAATTCAGGCAAAGATCTTCCATATAGTAGTAATGCCACTGCATAGCCTGAACTTGTGTATCCATTGTTACCACTCTCATTAAAAAGAAATCTACCCTGCTTTTGTGCATCCCTTCCATTTCTGCTCTTTTTATTCTCTTCTTAATAGCTACTGCTCCACTTTTCTAAGACTTTTTTTACATGTCCTTGTCACCCATTTTAACATTGTCTAACCTACAGAAAACAGGCTCCTAGTTTTTCAGATTACGTACACCTTAGCTGTGACAAACCCATCATTATTTGAGCCTGACTTGACTTACATTTCCTTAAGGAGTAAGGACAGCACAAGACAACAGCATACAACTTCATTACTCTTTCACTTATCTGGTTGCTCCCCATCTCTTGATTTGTCTGCAAAACGAGCTACCCATGTCTCCTCTGATGGGGTAACACACAGTTTAGAGCTCTACACTTTCATCTGTGAAAAATTACACTCCCAGATCTCCCAGGAACACAGGAGCTGGGTGAAATTGACCTGTCCAGGCTTTTGGGGTTTTACTGGTGAAGCGGCTGGAACTTTTCCCATCTAGAGCTATTTAGGGAGGTGATGGTAGCCCTCACTCTACACTTGTGAGTCCACACCTTGAGTACTGTGTCCAGTTTTGGGTGCCACAGTACAAGAAGGACATTGAGGTGCTGGAGTGGGGCCGGAGAAGGGTAACGAGGGTTGTTTATGTCTAGAGAATGAGAGGAGACCTTATTGCTCTCTACAACTACATGAAAAGAAGTTGTAGCAAGGTTGGTACTGGTCACTTCTCCCAAATTACTAATGAGAGGGTGGGAGGAAATGGCCTCAAGTTGCATCAGGGGTGGTTTAGATTGGATGCTAGGGAGATGCTAGGATAAGGGCTGGACTTAATGATCCTGGAGGTCCTTTCCAGCCATGATGATTCTATGATCCTACTTCTAGGGGTGTAAACATACTGGACATAGTTTTTGCCTGAGCTTACATGTCAGTTCGAAACAATAGGCTTACCCATGAAAACAAAATGGTTTCAAACTGTATGACCAATGAAAGAGGATTCACTCTGGTAGATGTACTCATTTATGTATCATAAAGTGAACAGAGAAGTCTAGACCATCTGGCATCATGTCCTTGTGTATGTACTACCAACACACCTTGGGAGGCCCGTTCTCTCTGAAACTAAGAGGTGGCAGTTCAGTGGAACTAAGTCTTAAAATACCACCAGTTCTTTCCAGTGTAAATAATCCCACTTCTCTGGTTTACTTGTTCAACCCCTCATGGGAAGGTATTTCCACTCACATTGTACTGTCTTCTCTAACTGTGAGCACAGACGACTTGGTAACTTGCCTTTTTGAATGCGACTTGCATATACAAAGTCCCCATGTTCCAGGTTGCGTTCTTTGGATCACAGGATGCCTCTGAGACAAAAAACAATACTCTTCTGCCTAAGAAATGCCAGTCTGTAAATTCTAGGTCTCCCTGTGCCACCTGGTCAAACTCCATCTAATGTGTACCTGTGACAAGGGGAAGGACAAAAAGAGAACATAAAATCAAGCGCCTTACTGCAGGTAGCCAGGCCAGACCAGCATCTGTGTGAGTATAGGTGGTCAAAGTTCTAGGCTGGGATAAGGCAGTGCCTCCAAACCATCCATACTGAAAACCCTGCTAAGGTTTGTTCTAAATAACAGAATTAAAGAGGACACAGAATAAAATCATTATGAGCTTGGACAAAAACCAAATGTGATGTTTATTCTTTTTCTCATTGTGTTGATCCATTTTATTTTGCTACAAAAATAAGTGTTCTGAATCTAGATAGAAGTACAATGTAAACAGAGAAAATATATAAGAGGTGGCATACCTTTTTTTCCTGTCCTTTTCATTGAAATGGTAGAAAGAGTGAGCACTTTGCAAGCATCATGACAATATACTCCTGTCTTTTGCCAGGAAGTTGCATGATTGTGATGACCACTCCATTTACACTCAGCAAGTAGACCAACACTCTCTTCCATAGTTAAGGAAATTCAGCCTAAAGTTACCTCCTAACTGTTAGAGATGTTTTAAAATTGTAAATGCTGTTCCACAGAAAGCTGAGCCTTTAAAGAAAACAACTTCACAGAGAGAAAGCTGAAGGGAATACTGACAGCAACACGCAGACATGCTTAGCTGAGCAGAACTACCTAATTAAGGACTTTTCACCAGGTATGCAGCTCCAAAGAGATAATGAAGGAAGAAGTTAATGCCTTCCATATTTTGTAGCATGCATTAAGCTAAATACACACTTGTTACTGAGATTTGGTGACTGAGGGGGGCAACCATGCATACCATACACATCTCAATACTCGTTGCTACTTTCAGACCCTCACCCTTACAACCTAAGGGTAAATCAAAGTGTAGTATGACTGCAAGCTCAGTACTGGCACAGTTAGTAATTAAGTGGCTTTATAATGTACCATCTGCTTACACCTTTCTTACTATATATCTTCTGCAAGAATGATCCAACCCAATGGTTTGGTTGCCTAAGGTCTAATACATAAACTCTTGCTCTGTTTTCTATGCCATGGACATTAGACCAAAGCATAAACTTTAGTAACACTTCTTTTTGACAACAAAAGCCCTTCTTCCCTTCCTGGAGATGTAGTCAATGCCCTAAGCCTGTCAGTAAGAGGCATTGGACAATACCCTTAACAACATGTTTAAACTTGGTCAGCCATAAACTGCCCAGTCACTTAGGTTAGATGATGGTTATAGGTCCCTTACAACTGAAAAGGTTTATTTTATTCTGGTTTCTTAAGCCATTCCACCTAGGCTTGTTTCTGCTGTTTAAGGCAGCTTAGCGAGAGTCACTCTGAACTCAGTCCTGTTGCCCAAATATAGGCATTGAAAGTCATCCAAAGTTATAGTACTTCTTCCTCATAGAGGTCTCATATCCCTGGAGCACACTAGAGATACCTATATTTCAGCAACTTCAAGACAATGATAAAACATCAAGGCTTCGCATACATGCAGATACGTTACAATATGCTACACAGCTCAGTTCTTAACATTCCTCTATGAATCATTAAATATAGCTCAAGAGATTTATATTCCAGAAACAGGCTTAGGCTGGATAGTTTTTGCATATCCTGGGGGCATTTAAGAATTTTTCTGAGTTATCTTACCTAGAGAATGTCATTTCACAGGGTCACTCGTTGCATTGTTTGCACTTTCTTAAATGTAATTTTAATAAAAACTTGGAGAAAAGGAAATCTCTGCCTGTAATGTTCCTGCTACATAGTCCTGGGAATGACTCAGGTCTGTATAACTGCAGCGTGACACCTACGCTAGACACACTTGTTCTGGGAATGCAATATGAGGAAACAGGTGTCACCTCCAGCGGCAGTCACAGAACCTTGGCCTCAAATATGCCCGAATACAAAACTTTTCAATAAGAAACCAATAAAGATCTGAACAAAGAATACATTGTGCTACAAAGACTACATTCAATTCACTCAGGAAATACAGTTAGGGATAACAAACAATGGATCCTAATAAAACAACACTGCACATCCTGTTTTCTCTGCAGCGCTCAGCTGTCACTGCTTTATGCTGCAGTAAATTCAACAAAAAATCCATTACTATCAGTCTACAATTACTGTAAACTAATTAAATCCACATTTCAAATTGGCTGTGGAATGAGAATCTAATGTTTCTAAATAAACTTAAAAATAGAATAGCATAGCTAAAAATTATACATCTCTTATTTTTACGTCGTCACATGTTCCGTTCATACTTCATAACATAGTGCTGTAGCGGGTAGAACTACTTCCTCTTCAATAAACCAAGAATTTCAATTAGCTATTATTAGCTATTCTAATTAGCTATTATGGTGCAATGTTTCCTAGATGCCTTACTATTGTTTTTTTCAATGACAGTAAAAAAGAAGGTAATGCAATATTCCTCTGACACAAGTAATCAGGATCATACCTAAAAGATAGCTAGGTGATAGCTATAGTCCTTGCCTATAAGTATCCTATCCCATTCATTATCCCTAGAGGTAACCTTATAAAGAATGTGACATTAGGAATACTCTAAAGGAGTGCTGGTGGCATAAAACAGGCCAGGAGATGCCAAGAACAGTAAGAAACACAAATTTCCTATGAACTTAAGAAAAGTGAGACTTGAAAGGAGACAGAAATCATGTAGATAGACTGGTTGCTTATGATATGATTTTCCAGTGAATATTTGATTCTAAGTAAGAAGCAATGTGTGACTTTTAAGGCTGTGTGTCACTGGCTGCATACAGAATAGTATGGTTTTAGCTTTTTGTCTTTGTTAGTCTGTTTTCTCACTTTGCTTTAAAATGGGCACATCAGCTTTTGAGGGATAAAGACTCCATTAGAAATGTTTGATGCAACCTAGGGCAAGCTTTTCTGTGTAAATTCTGAGGATACAGAAGCCACAACAGTCAGAAGGGAACAAAATCTTGTCTCCATGCAATTCACCTGTTATCCAGCCTTCAACCATCACACAATAAACTAGGCTGATGTGCTCGCAGCTCAGAGCCCACAGAGAGCTAAGTTTCTATAGACCTCGGTTAGGACAGGACTGTAGGCATGTTCTGAGATGGCACGTGTGTCATCTGAGAAATGAAATCACACGTAGAGCATGAAAGCAAGAAAGCATGCTTACATTCACTTATCTAACAATACATTTGTTATGTTCCTGTTGAGTGGTGAGAACCACTTATTATTTCTGGCAGAACAATACTTTCTTACAGAAACTTTCCCCTCACTTGTAAAGAAGACAGCTTCTCTGTCTTGAGCACAAGGATTTCAGCACACTGGATCTGCTCCCACCATGGGGAGGCAGACACTGGCTGGGCAGGTGCCTCGTTGGCAAGTTCTCACAGAGTTCAAGCAGAGCAAGCAAAACTGGACCACTGTGCATGATCAGGGTCAGACATCAGACATAGAGCAGCATTTGCCAAGTCCATCCCCAGCACCAAGGTGGGTCTGAGTGCAAGCCGGGTAGTCAGACAGAAGCTAAAGGTCTAGAAATGGGGAAAAAAGAGGTAATAAAACCACAGTGCCAGGCATCAGTTTTTTACCTACAAGAGCCACTTGTCATTAAACAGGAGAGCTGTGCTCCACAAGAGAGTTAAGAATATTTTATAAGCTGTTTAAACAGCACAATGTTCTTAGTGTGAAAGATGCTGATGCACGCACCAAAACAATTAGGAATACTGACTGATTCAAGTTACTGAAAACTAGATAAATATATCGAGCCTTTGGGTAATTATTTGACTTTATTCTTGTATCGAAAATTACTATCTACTGCACGTGACAGCTTGTCAGAAATTATCAGGGTCAGACTTGTACACTTAGAGGTGGCATTCATTTGCCTGATGCAGCCTTCCATATGTGCTAATTATTAAGATTTTGTCTATGGTCAATGTAGAACTGTCTATCCAGTCAAGCAGAGACACCATTCTTTTTATCCTGAGTTCATACATAAAACAGCTAAGTGGAATCACCCCAAAAAAGGGCCTATTTCCTTTCATCAGCTACAGATGGATCCTTAGGAGAACAGTTCACATACAGATGAGTACACTTCTGAATTTGGAAGAAACAACTATGGCTCTACAAATCACATAGAATCATTAGGAAGGCACTTTGAAAGATCACCTATTCCAATCCCCATGCCACAGCAGGATCACATAGACGAAGTTGCACAGGAACACATCCAGGCAGGTTCTTAACCTCTCCAGCAAAAGAGACTCCACAACCCCCCCTGGGCAGCCGGTTCCAATGCTCCGATACACTCTCTGGGAAGAGGTTCCTTCTGATATTGATATGAAACCTACTCTCTTCCAGTTTGCACCCGTTGCCCCTTGTCCTTTCACCAGATGACCTTGAGAAGAGCCTGGCTCCATCCTCCTGACACACACCCCTCACAGATTTAGAGACAGGAATGAGGCCCCCCTCAGCCTCCTCTTCTCCAAGCTCAAGAGACCCAGCTCCCTCAGCCTTTCTTCATCAGGGAACTGTTCTACTTCCTTCATCATCTTCATTGCTCTATGCTGGACATCCTCCAGCAGCTCTGTGTCATTCTTGAACTGGACACAATACTCCAGATGCAGTCTCACTAATGCAGAGTAGAAGAGAAGAACCTCTCTTGATCTGCTAAACACCTCCCATCTGATCCCCCCCCAGGATGCTGGTGGACCTATTCACCACAAGAGCACATTGCTGGCTCATAGTCACCCTGCTGTCCACTAGGACTCTCAGGTCCCTTTCTCCTCCACTGCTCTCCAACAGCTCAGTCCTCACCCTCTCCTGGTCCCTGGGGTTGTTCTTGCCCAGATGCCAGACTCTACCCTGACCCTTGTTGTCCCTCATTCCATTTCTCTCTGCCCAGCTCTCTAACCTGTCCAGGTCTCACTGAATGGCAGCACAGACTGCTAGGATGTTGGTGACACCACCCAGCTTTGTGTCATCATCACAAAAGAACATGAGTTATTCCCTGAAAATGGGATTGGCCAGTCACAGACACACTACCTGAGACAAACCTTACTCAAATAATAATTTTAAAATATACACTTCAATAGTTAGGATTGGGTTCCAGATGTATAAAACCTGAAATTGTCGTCCACTCTGTGGGGAGATCACTCCAAAACATGAATAAAACATATTTGTGTGGTGATTTTTAAACCATAAACAAGATCTCTGGGTATTAAGTTCAGAGAGTTTTTCCCCTCTCCTGTATGCAAATAACATGAAGTGCTTTCCACTGATTTGTTCTATTTATCTGAGAGAAAAATATACTTCCCCTTGTATGTGTGATTGTAAATAATAGACAAAGATGCTGTGAAGATAATAAAAATTAAGATGACCCAGAAGCAGGAATGTATTGAAGAATAGGCACCTAAAACACAGTAGTCAGACATATCCATTCCTTTGATTTCACTTTTGCACAGTCACTAACCAGGTACAGAGTTTTGCTTGCTTACTTCATATTTCTAAAGTACTTCAACATGTAAATAGGCACAGTTTGACAGAAACATCTGCACTGGCACCAACACATACATGTATTGTGAATGCCAGCTTTGAAAACCTCCCACCAGCTACAGAGTGTAAAAAAAATTGTCTATTTTGTTAGGTTTGGGGTAAAGAAGATTCCAAATATTTACCAGAATCTTCTAAACAAGACTTCTAGAAGAATGTAAATGACAAGTCAGCTTTGGCACTTCACATTCACAGTGCTTTAATTCAGAGCTGAAGAACTTCTGCTCTACTTTGGAGTCTATGATATATTCTCCCTGCCAATACAGCCAAGCAAGTCAGGCACCACATCCTTTATGCTCAGTGGGAGCTGCTAAAGATGACAATTTTTCGATGGCAACCACCACAGAAAGGACCAGTCATCCCTGTATATTTTCCAACTCTCATGCAGAGCAATGGTCCCTTCAGCACTGGAAGCATTTTGGAAATGTAAACACACCAGTGCTGTTTCATAAGTAGAAGTAAAACCATCTCAGCAACTTAAGTTCTGCAGGAATAGAAGGTCACTTACCCTCCTGGTACGCACAGAGTTACTGTGCTGCCAGAAGGAGTAAGGTGTGAGTACAGTCTGCAGTGTAGCTAGAGTTACCAAAAAGCCCATGAAAAGCCAAGTTCTGAAGTACCTGGACAACTTGTAGTGCCCCAGGAAACAAATCCAGAGCTAACTCAAGTATATTGAAGCTGTGTTGCATACATACACATTCAGATAACTACAAATAAGCAGTACTAAACCTCTATTCGTTGCTTTTATCTTTTAAGTCCAGAGCAGTCTAGTGAAGTACCTCCTTGACTAATCAACATTTCTACCATCAGTGCAATAATATAATTATTGCTCTATTTTTTTGTTCTGGCTCACTATGAAATAGATCAGCACCTCCCTTATGAGGAAAGGCTGAGGGAGCTGGGTCTCTTGAGCTTGGAGAAGAGGAGGCTGAGGGGTGACCACAGGAATGTCTCTAAATATGTGAGGGGTGGGTGTCAAAAGGATGGAGCCAGGCTCTTCTCAGGGTCATCTGGTGACAGGACAAGGGGCAATGGGTGCCAGCTGGAACAGAGGAGGTTCCATATCAATATCAGAAGGAACTTCTTCATAGTGAGAGGGTAACAGAGCATTGGGACAGGCTGCCCAGGGGCATTGTGGAGTCTCCTCTGGAGATGTTCCAGACTCACCTGGATGTGTTCCTGTGCAACTTGGTCTAGGTGATCCTGCTGTGGCAGGGGGATTGGACTGGATGGTCTTTCGAGGTCCCTTCCGATCCCTAATGATTCTCTGATTCTATGTACATACACTTCAAGTGAAAATCTTCACAATTGCCCACTGTTTTTTTTTCCCAATTGCTCTGCTATTCTGTGTATTGCTACACTTGTTTTAAATCTGTGCTCTCACTCGCAGTTATCGGTCAAACTGTTCAGGCTCTCTGATTTATGCATGAAACTGCAGAAAAGGTCCTGAGCAAAATAATGAACACGACTTCTTCCTCCCCACATACTCTGCATTTCTGGGGGGATTTCTCAAGGCATACAGCCATTGAAACTCCCTGGAGGCTGAGAGTTTATTAATGTTAAAAGAGAGCAGTCTCAGAGGGCAAATTGTAAAGTATGAATATTAACAAGGAGTTTTTTAGAAGTGTAAAGTGAAATCCGATGCCTAACCCACATTAAAAGTCAATAGGAATTAAGCATTTAATCCCATTAGTGTCTTGGAAAAGCTGCTTCTGAAAAGAATCTTTTATGCTGTCACTGACTTTCGAAGGAGTATTCTGAAAATTCCTGAGTTTAAACTTGAGTTTAAAGTTCCCTGCGTAACAAAAAGCAGCCAAAGGGTGGGGAGGTTTAAGCCAGACAGCAGCTGGGACAAAACATTAAACATCTATGAAGTGTTTTCACCCATCAGCTGTCCTTCCCTCATATACTAAACATCTCACCATGTGACGGCTGACCTCTCTTCTATAAAGACAACCAATCATCAGTGATACTACTCCCCCTTCCCCTCACCAGCTGTTTTCCATCCTTAAGCACTGCCTTTTGACAAGAAGACTTTTTTCAGCTCTCTGCATCTTCTTCCACTACTTTGCTTGCAAATCGCCTTTCCATATCATTTATTATTTGTTTATCAATGCTCACCCACAGCCCTCCTTAACAAAGGTATCCTACACTGCTCATAGGGAGCTCACTTTGTAGAGCTGTCTAGGCGAGACATTCCCATTTGCACAAAGCTTTCCCAGACATTGTTCTGTATTCACTCACTATAGTTGAATCCATGTGAGCTCGTATACGTCTTATTGTAAGACTGTTATTATTTAGAGCTCTGGACATGGAAGATATTTACACAACTGGCTGCTGCCTCATGTCAGTTAAAAGAATGTATGTACGACCTTCTCTGACATTCTCTGTTTGGAAGCCAAAGCTGAAAAAAGATAGCATGAAGATTAATCATCTAAATTCGTCATCCAAGGAGAAAGAAAGAGGATATACATTCACTACATGCATTTTTATGCTACAAGAATAGTATTTCTCTATTGTAATAAAAAGGTTTGTGGATGCTGAGATACAAGCTTTGGCTGAATCCTGCCCTTCGGCAGAGGAAGGCACAGATAGCCAAGCATGGTGCTCGGCTGAAGCACACCATTGCACTGCCAGAAAGCCCGAGAGTGGTCTCCAAGCAGCAGAGTATTGCCATTAAAGTGAATCAATCTATCAGGTTTCATACACCCGCCACCAAATAAATTTGTCAACCGAGAGCAGCAGGGAGAAAATTATACATCCAGAAACCAGAGACATCCCCACAGACTCAGCAAACCATACAATTCAAGACTAAGGTGTGCAGCCATAAAAGCAATGTCCCAGAACCTATCACCATATTTTCCACTCCACTTACTCCCTCTGCTGCATATTTCATTGATGATATATCCACAACTGTTCCACTGCTTGACAAACTGTGCTTGACTAGCCCTCACTGTGCAAGCAGGCACAGCTCCTCTTCATTTGTTGCTAACTATGTCAGTGAAGGATTACAGGCATTAACAGCGACACTAACGTTTTAGGAAAAGAGGGGAAGTTGTTGTACAGAGCCTGAGATAGGGACACCCTAGCCGTACAGGCACACTTTACATAAATAACATTTGCCATGTAGCTGCAGGAGGACTTACTGAAAATTCACAAGCATTTTTCACACTGTTCTCAAAATACTATCATCAAGAAAAAAATATCTCCTGGTATAATATGAAAAATTGGAAGCACCTAATTTTAAACAAAGAAGGGAAATTAAACTGATCTAATTTTCTCCTCGTTGTTTTTCTCATTTCATTGTGAGGGAAAAAAGAAGAGATGCATGTTATACAAAATCAATTGCTTTTTCCTATTTTTCTGTTCTTCCAAAGAAAGAAAATATAAGTTGATGACAGAGCAACTGTTTTCTTTGCACTCACCACTTAATGTTTTCCTCTATCTCTTTCTTTCTTTCAGTGAAAAAAAATACCCCTAAGAATATAACCAGAGCACAGGAGTTATAATTTTAGAAAATTAGTTGTTAAAAAGATGCTTAAGAAAAATTGCCTTGACTGAATTACCTTTTAAAGTTTGCATTCTATATTTTCCTGCTTTAAACAATCTGTCCCACTAAGACTTATCTCATAGAATCATAGAACCATAGAATCGTCATGGACTGGAAAGGACCTCAAAAGATTATCCAGTCCAACCACCCTGCCACAGCAGGATCACTCAGACCAGGTCCAGGAGGGTTGAAAAAGTCTCCAGAAAAGGAGACTCCACAAACCCTCCAGGCAGCCCCCTCCAGTGCTCCATCTACCTCCCTGGGAAGAAGTTATAAATCGGTCAGGGTTGGAAGGGACCACAGGATCATCCAGTTCCAACCCCCCTGCCATGGGGAGGGACACCCTACCCTAGAGCAGGCTGGCCAGAGCCTCATCCAGCCCGGCCTTAAACACCTCCAGGGACGGGGCCCCAACCACCTCCCTGGGCAACCCACTCCAGGCTCTCCCCACTCTCACAGTGAAGAACTTCCTCCTCACATCAAGTCTCAACCTCCCTATCTCCAGCTGTGCTGCATTTCCCCTAGTCCTGTGGCTCCCTGAGATCCTAAAAAGCCCCTCCCTTTATTTATCTGGATTACTATCAGAAGCTTGAAAAAACCCTGTAAGCTAACATTTTTTTGGAAGGGGAATGCAAACAAGGTATAAAACCAATGGTTTCTATCCAAGTGAATTAGTCTTTTGCTAAAATGCTGCAGATACCGATGTTTTCATTTTTCTGGAAAAGTAAAGAAATGTAAATTAAGGAAGCGTAAAGACGATACAGTATTATACATAAAGTATATATATGATCATAGAATCATTAGAGCTCAGAAGAGACCTCAAAAGATCATCCAGTCCAATCCCCCTGCCACAGCAGCATCACCTAGACCAAGTCACACAGGAACATATTTAATACTTGTAGTGCTGCACGGAATTGCATTATAACACAAATGTATTGGAAAATACAGCAAAACCTAGTTGCGATATAGAAATAATACAAAACAAATCTGGAAATCATAGAAATAGGTTTGGAAAATCCCGCAAAGAGATACGTTAAAATAAAATCATGCTCATGTGTTTAATCTTCCATATGAATTAGTCCACGTAAGTGAGAAATGTGGTGTCAATGCTCTAACACAAGTTTGAGTAATAGAGTATTACACACCAGACGTACCTGCAAGGAGGTGGAACAGCAGAAAATACTTGGGTAATTTTACAGTGCCTAATTGTCAGCACCATATTGCAGTTCAGAAGTAGGGATGCGTGAGATTGGGCATGGGAGCAAATCTGTAGCTAGTGTAAATTGTGATGGCTCCGTTGTCTTTATCACTGCTGACAGCTGGCACAGCTGCAAGACAGGTTCTGGTGCTATTGGCCTGCAGTTCTCTACTCAGCTGGGGATGCTTTGTCACAGCCAGGGGGGCCTGGGGGAACTCAGAAAGCACAGAATGGAATATTCAGGGCACAGTGGGACTCAATTAAGAGGAAATTAAAAGAACTGATTAAGTGTAGCTTGCCTAGGCATGCTGTTAAAGGGCAAGGGGAGGAGGCTTTGCTAAGGGTTGTGAGGCATGCTTTAGCACAACAAAAGTATGGGAAGAGGCCATAAAATGTGAATTTATCAAATAAAATGCAGCCTGAGATTTCATTTTGGTATACAAAATCATAACCAGTACCGGTTAATGCCAGACACTCTTTTTCTTTTGCTAGGAGACAGATAGGACTGTAAGGGCATAATTGCATGGTGAAGGAAAACAAACTTGAAGCAGATGCCATGTGTTCCATTTTGCTTTGCACAGAGCCACAAGTGTATGCAGGATAGCTTATGAGTCAGAGGCTGAAGCTTAAATTCTGGAGGATCATTCAAGAAACAATTACAGCAAATGGCATCCCAAGGGGATTAGAGTATTAAAAGAAAATGAACCTTAATAGAGTGAACAGACTCCACTTAGTCTCTGAAATTTATTGTGTTCATAAACCCCTAAGCAAATAGAGTAGCAGAAAGATAAAAGGTAACAGTAGCCCACCAACTGAATAATATTTCCTTCTTTGTCCGTGTTTGAGTCTAATTCTGGTCTTCACTTTAGTTGTTGAATGGTAACACAAATATTACATGGGTGTAAATACATGAGAGACATTTCAAGCTTTTCAGAATCTGCTTCAGGCAAAATTAACAAGAGCATTGCCTCTGAAATGTAGTGCTGCCGTTACTGATAAAAGAGCTAATACTACAGACTGAAACAGCTGGAGATGGTAAGTGAAAACTGAATTAAGGCTCAATAGTGTGAGTTTGCACACTGGAAGGAATTCTGGACAAAACCTATGTGTGGTCTCAGGTCTAATGGGTTCTGTACAGAACTCTGGTGACATGGCACTCAGTACCCCTTCCCTTGCTTCTGAGGACAGACACAGAAGTTCTTGCAGATAGAAGGGTCATATATTCTGCTGGAAGACCATTCACATATTCAGACATGCATGAAGCTGAAAGCCTTCACATCAAGCTTTCTAAGAGGTGTACATCTGTGTTTTCTAGCCCATTTATACCCCTTGCACCTTTGCTATAGCATGGCATTCCAGGAGAGTAGGAAAACAGGTATTCCACCTCCCATTGCCCCTGAGACAGAAAGGGAACAAAGAACAAAACCATTGCCCTGGGGCTGTCGAATCTGATATCCTGCTCTAACAAGGGTAGCACCACCTGCTTCAGAAGAAAACGCAAGACAAAAATATAATGACATACCCTCGAGAGAAAGTTCCTTTTTGCCCCCAGGCTAGTAGTGATTGCTTGTTCCTTGCTGTTCTCAGGGAGTTTTGCAATTCTCTGCTGTGCAAATGTAGCTCATGACTAATGGAGTCATGAATTCTGTTCCATAACTCAGGGCATTTCTATTATTCTTCAGGAGCACACATACCAGGGAACTTGGCACAAAGGTCTCCAAACCTGCATCAGAAAAATGCTTTGGGAAATGGGTACAAGAGAACATCAAGCTGTGCCAGTGTATCAGCCTGGATCTGAAAGCAATACAGTTGTGTTCTCCAGGTCTTATCAGTGCTGGGACAGCACAGAGACAGCCAGACTGTAAGGTGATGTAGCTGAGACAATACCAAGACCTAAACCAAAGGAAAGAGAAAACTAACCATAAATATTAATACATTTCTTTTTTATCTAGTCTGAGGTTGACTTGCAGTCTATCAGGATGATTTGGCCTGCCCCACGGACAACCGAGGGACATCTGAGATTGATGTTGTCATGCAATACATTGACTGCACTGCATATGCTGCCAGGGTTCGGCCCTGTGATAAAGTGAGCATTGCAATACTCCCCCAGCAAACCAAGTGCAGTGTTCTGTAGCGTCCTCTTCGATGAGTGCTAAACCTCACAGTGTCTCCCAATTGACAATTGAAAATAAGCAAATCAAACATATTAATAGATTTACACAGTTAGCAATTTGGTAACAGGACTGTGATTCACTTTAGCAAGCATAGCTGCCTTCAGTGGAAGATGAGACATGGGTAAGAAGGTGTTCTCATATCAGTAACCTTCCTACTCCTACCCTTCTATCTGTAACAGCTGTTTTGCTCTGAGTCTTCAAAGTGTTTTGCCAAGTCCTGGGGACTTTACAGCTGCATCTGGGATTACCATATGGCTGCTCTTCCCTAGATATAGAATCCTAAAATCATTAGGGATTGGAAGGGACCTCAAAAGATTATCCAGTCCAATCCCCCTGCCACAGCAGGATGACTTAGACCAAGTCTTACAGGAACACAGCCAGGCAGGTCTGGAATGTCTCCTGAGAAGGAGACTCCACAACCCCTCTGGGCAGCCTCACTGGAAAGAAGTCCTTCTGGTATTTCTATGGAACCTCCTGTGTTCCAGCTTGCACCCATTGCACCTTGTCCTATCACCAGATGACCTTGAGAAGAGCCTGGCTCCATCCTCCCGACAGTCACCCCTCACATCTTTACATGACGTGACATTAGTGAGGTCACTCCTCAGCCTCCTCTTCTCCAAGCTCAAGAGACCCAGCTCACTCAGCCTTTCTTCATAAGAGAGCTGTTGTACTTCTTTCATCATCTTCTCCAGCAGCTCTGTGTCCTTCTTGAAATAATCCCCAAGGTCTCCTTTATGGGGTTTTTTTGTGTATATAATTGATGTCTGCTTCTGGGCTGGAGGGGAAGGGAGTTTTTAAGTCCTTCCTTCTTCCATTTCTCAAAAACATATGAAAAAACCCAGCTACAGGCATGGCAGCAAGAAGTGTCAGCCAGCAAAATGGATAGTTAAAAGACTGGGCAGCAATGGAGTGCCTGAGGTCAGAAAGCTATGACTGGAGATTGAGGGAAGAAAAAGGTTTCAGCAACACAACATTTGGGGCAAATGGAAGCAACATTGATAGCCAAGAAGGATCACAGAAGACATGGTGCTCTGAAAAATAGTTATTGAGGAAAAGAGGGTAGTTCAAAAGTGAAAAGAGCAGCAGGAGTTTGAGAAGAGCTTGGTTTCGATGCCCCAATTGGCCTTACATAGATTTCTCTCTTCAGGACTCCCGCCCAGGAGTCTCTTAGTTTCCCCTCTCAATCTCTTCTTGCTTTTGCTACCTAGAATACACTACTTCTCACAGCAAGTTAAGGTGTTGAAAATGTAGCTGAGCACACTATTCTCTTCGTTTCATGAATATAAGCATCAGTCTTCACACATTGCATAGCAGTTGCTAGACAAGGATGGCATCTTTGTTGTCAGAAGGGCATTTATCAAAAATAGATTAAAATAATGAAGAAGTCAATTAGCAAGAGATACTCGAACTGAGAAAAGCAAAGCTTCCTTCCATAGCAACAATGGAGTATGGTGGGAGTGAAGCATCTAAAACTGAACTCTTCATGCCAGATTCATGCTGAGTAGTACCTGGCTCTGTGCAGTCAACAGGCTGGACTCCAGCCCATGTCTCTACAGCCAGGTCTGCTTCTAAGGTCTATCAGTGTCTGGTACTTAGAGAGCAGGGAACAGAAGGGATTTCCTTATAAGAAATGGTCTAGTTTGGTTCTGTCCTTAGTTTCTACACCCATGTCCGCATCCTTAGCACGTGCAGCATCTTGTCTAGGTGCATAATGAGAAACTAGGCATCATTTATTCCTTTGGTACTGATTCACTCAGGACTGTGTCAACTTACACCATTAAAAATCTGGTTCTTCCATTTTTTTCACACAACAATATATTCATAGCTTTCCTCCTTGAGTCCCAGTGCTTTTAGGACAACCCCCTCCTTGCCCTTCTTACTCTTTTCTTTGTCCTGTGCACACAATTTCCAGTGCCCTACTCCCAAGATTGGTAAAATCCCCTCTCTCCAAGCCTGAATTTTGTTAGATTGCAACCATCCCCTCAAAACGCTGAATGGAGCCTAAGACTTGGTGTCAGCTGATGCGCAGCAATTCCACATTTCCAGGTGGGCAGTCCTGTTTGCTACTTAGAGGAAAACATTTGCCAACACTTTATTTCATAGCCACATAGCTTATAACAAACTAAAGATAGTGCATAGCTTTTCTACATGCAACAGAATTCCGCTGAGAATTAAGATGTCAGGAATAATTTATACTCCCTCTCTTTTCTGTGCCCCCGAGTAGACATAAATAACTATCAGACATCCTGCACAGCCCTCACCCTATTAGACACTGTTTATTAATATCTGTTAAAATTCATCTTTTTTTTATCTTCTCCGCATTAATAATTTTAAAAGGTGATGTGTTTGTCGTTAGTGCTGTATGACATGCACTAGAAACCCATTTCCTCCAGCTTTAATCGCTAGCAAATTGCATTACAGTGGCATCCTTTGGGACTGCAGAGTTTTGGATACATCAGCATTTCCTTTTACCTCACCCATTTTTTAGCATTTCCCATTTTTGTTCCTAGAATTACACATTGCAATGGCTTGAAGCTCTGCACATGATATCTGAAGTCACGCATTTGGTTCTCAAATATTCATATGTGTCCTTCCTTACCTTACACTACAGGAAAAAATGAAAAAAGAAAGAAACCCCTCAGACAGTTGCAGTGTAAGGCTTGAGCAAGGTGCTCTTGTGGCCAAGAGGGCCACCAATATCCTGGGGGGGAATTAGAAGGGAGATGGTTAGCAGATCAACAAAGGTTCTTCTCCCCCTCTACTCTGTACTAGTGAGACCTCATCTGGAGTATTGTGTCCAGTTCTGGGTCTCTCAGTTCAAGAAGGACACAGAGCTGCTGGAGCTGCTAGAGCAACAAAGATGATGAAGGGAGTAGAGCACCTCCCTTATGAGGAAATGCTGAGACAGCTGGGTCTCTTGAGCTTGGAAAAGAGGAGGCTGAGAGGTGAACTCATTAATGTCTATAAATATGAGAGGG
>VZRI01003405.1:569355-583994 GCA_013397515.1 Upupa epops
ACCTTATGACTCTCTATAACTACCTGAAGGTAAGTCATAGTCAGGTGGGGGTCAGGCTCTTCTCCCAAGCAACTAGCCAGGACAAGAGGGCAGAGACTAAAGTTGTAACAGAGGAGGTTTAAGTTGGATGTTAGGAAGCCCCTCCTCATGGAAAGGTTGATCAGGCACTGGAATGGACTGCCCAGGGAGGTAGTGGAGTCACCGTCCCTGGAGGTATTTAAGAAAAGACTGGATGTGGCACTTAGTGCCATGGGCTAGCTGATGCGGTGATGTTAGGTCATAGGCTGGGCTGGATGATCTTTTCCAGCCTCAATAATCCTGTGATTCTGTGACTCTGTAAGACCACATTCAAACATGTAAATATTTGATTACATATTATTATGCAATTCTACATACTGCTCTCTGAAGGAACTCCAGGCCTGTGTTTGCTTGGCACAAGCAGAGCAACAGCCAGTGATCTGAATTTGCAGAGCAGTATGGATACAATTCCATATTTTATAGTTCAAGAGTAACTAAAGGCCATATTTTGATGCATATGCTCCCCTCAGCAAAGCAAGCACTGTTGACAGTGTTCATATCTATGAACAGAAGGAGATCGAGGACAGGCAGAAGGGTTAGTTTTTCAGTCATGAAATATGCTCAGAACAAGTAATGTTTATTCTTGTGCTTTCAGAACCTTGAGACACATTGTATTTCCTGCAATACCAAACCTGCTGCAACTTCAGATGGTTTCTTCACTGCTGATGGAAAAGGGATAAAGGAACCCACCATTCAAGAAGGACACATAGATGCTGAAGGGTGTCCAGCATAGAGCAACGAAGATGATGAAGGAAGTAGAGCACCTCCCTTATGAGGAAAGGCTGAGGGAGCTGGGTCTCTTGAGCTTGGAGAAGAGGAGGCTGAGAGGTGGACTCATGAATGCCTATAAATATGTGAGGGGTGGGTATCAGGAGGATAGAGCCAGGCTCTTCTCAAGGGCATCTGGGGATAGAACAAGGGGCAGTGGGTGCAAGCTGGAACAGAGGAGGTTCCCTATCAATATCAGCAGGACCTTCTTCCCAGTGAGGGTACTGGAGCATTGGAACAGGCTGCCCAGGGGGGTTGTGGAGTCTCCTTCTCTGGAGACATTCAAGACCTGCCTGGCTGTGTTCCTGTGCGACTTGGTCTGGGTGATCCTGCTGTGGCAGGGAGATTGGACTAGATGATCTTTCTAGGTCCCTTCCTATCCCTAATGATTCTATGATTCTATATAGTGGCTGGCCTGAAGAGACTTTCAGTTCTTATCAGACCCTAAAAAAACTGAGGGTGCTCTATACATGTCAGACAAAGGAAAAATCTCTAACTCTTGGGCATAGAATAGTACCCAACAATGTGGGCAAACAGCAAAGGAGGGGGAAAATTCAACGAAAGCCTGAACAAGCAAACATACTCTCTTTATAATCCCACACAGCTCTGTTCTGCAAGCTGCACTACTATCGGGAGCTAGGGGATCACAACCACGTACAAAGATGCTTTGACAAACAGTAACAAACAAAGCTTCTATTGGAGACTCCAATGGCACCTGTGATAATTGGGTTTTAACTTATTGTGAATTTTTTCTTATCCCAGGCCACATTTTCTTGAATTGGCTTTTTCTTTTTAATATAAAATAATATTTCTATTATTTCTTACACCATTTCTATTGTGTTCAAAACCCACATAACACAAACAAGAACAGGGACAGCAAGAGTGTGCTCTGGAGCAGTGACTGAGATTCAAGATCATCCACCACCAGAATCTAAAAATTGAAACCAAGGAAACAAAAGGCAACTGCACTTTCTACACTGGTGTGTAAATCAATAGTAACCCAATTACCTTCACTATAATTATTTTTTCATGGAGGCTGAGCAGATACACCAGAGACAAGAAATAGCATGAAAATCCATCTCAGAGAGACGTTTCAGAAGACTTTTGCTCATAAGTTAACAGTTTATTAGCCAAGATCTGGAGACTGGTAGGACATGGATGTGAATAACAGGGACATACATGGTGCCAGGAATTAATTTGAATGAAAACTGCAGAGGAAACAAAAATGTTTGTGTCATGTTTGTGTCATTTCCCCTCAGTTCAAGAAGGACACAGAACTGCTAGAGGGTGTCCAGTATGGACAGCAACAAAGATGATGAAGGAAGTAGAACAGCTCCCTGATGAGGAAAGGCTGAGGGAGCTGGGTCTCTTGAGCTTGGAGAAGAGGATGCTGAGGGGTGACCTCATGAATGTCTATAAATCTGTGAGGGGTGGGTGTCACGAGGATAGAGCCAGGCTCTTCTCAAGGTCATCTAGTCATAGAACAAGGTGCAATGGGTGCCAGCTGGAACAGAGGCATATCAATATCAATAGATATTGATTAGATATCAATATCAGCAGAAACTTCTTCCCAGGGAGGGTACCAGAGCACCTGAACAGGCTGCCCAGGGGGGTTGTGGAGTCTCCTTCTCTAGAGACGTTCCAGACCCGCCTGGATGTGCTCCTGTGTGACTTGGTCTAGGTGATCCTGCTATGGCAGGGGGATTGAAGTAGATGATCTTTTGAGATCCCTTCCAATCCCTAATGAATCTATGATTCTATGATAACTTGTTAGCTGTCCCCATGAAATGCAGCACATAATACCTGCCTTCCCTCTGAGCCTGAAGAACCTTGTGCTGACCACTGCTGGAGGCAGCAGAGGAAGGTGGAAGGTATCACAGGCCTGAGCCAGCGATGCAGTTCAGCGACTAACATGAAGCCTGCAGTGAAGAAGGCACTATTCCTCTTGAAGCCTTTCTTTTAAACATTATACAGAGCTACTCTAACTCTCCAAATGTCTCATCATTATCTCTGATCTGAGGGGGGGATACACTCATTATCCTGCATCCAAGTGAATAAAGAATATGAAGAATGTATGTGGGTGCCCATCTGTCACTCTGCTTCTTTTCCAGACCCCATCCTTCTCATCTTTCTACGCAGCTTTTGAAACACTAAGCAATTCCAGATGCATTTGACAAGAGAGCAAGTCCCAGCTGTTTGAGACAGGGTGACTACATGTCAAGTAATTTGACATCAGCTTTCCAAGGCAGAACAAGCATCTTTCAGTGCCTCTAGTTTCCTTCAGCTGGCAAAACACCAAGAGGGATCTACATCTACCAGGTCAAATAAATCTCAGGAGATGGCTGCCTTCCCACCAACAGTTCTTCTGGAGTTGTGGTTAATAAGAAGCTTAAAATGGGAAAAGATCCTTGAAAGTCTAACATGACAGAATAGGATTACTAGGGATACAAGGAACAGGTAGTTGGTGACAGTAGTAGAAAGACAAGTGCAATAGAAGTCAAATTTTCGCATACTCTAAGGGGACCCTGTGTCATTTGCCTTACTTGTAAAATATGTGTGCAATACCTTTGTCTTTCTGTAGTCTGGTAGGCTGGTCAGGGATAAGCAGGTTATGGAGGAATGCTAACCAAAAGCTAGTAAACCTACACAGAAATGCCAGGACTGGATCTTACTGTGAAGAGAGATTGAGTATCATCTGCCTTGGGTCAAGTGTTTACCTGTACTGTCTCCATTAAATGTCTAGCACATTGGACATCACAGGAACTGTCAGGATGATTAACTTGTCTAAGAGAGCTAAAGGATCCCTTAAAAATAAGGTGTCAAGTTTCTGAGGGTGATTTCACCCTGGGTGAAAGTATGACCTCATGATTGAAATTTTATTTTCTTTTCTCTGCAGCACCATAATTACATCAGCAACCCCAACAGCTCCCACGCAGAAATACAGCTATGTGCATATGAAAGTGATCATGTTCGTACCCTCTCAAAGCTGAATATGTCTCTCACTTGATGCAAATAGAAAACCCCCTGCAATTCTGCATACAACTTGTATTTCCTTAGCACAGGTATTTCCCAATCACTTCTGGAAATAGGTCGCAGGGTCCCATCTTATTTCATGCATTAAAAATGGTTATGGTTTGATTTGAAAAGCCATTTTTCTAAAGTCACTAGCACAGAACATTGTTTTATCACTGCTCTCGACAGCATTCTGAAAAATGAAGATTGGCTGCTGCTCTATTGCCTTTTTCCCTCCCAAGCACAGCAGTTCCCTGTCATGTATTTTTATGTTCCCAACCTGATCATTAGAACGGACAGGAGTTTAATAACAACTAATTGCTCATTTTATGCTTAGTATTTCTATGTAGGAGAGATCCAGACTACACAGTATGCAGCACATCCTGCATTTGTTTTGCTGCTTTCTGACATCCACTGAGCCAGCAAATGTGAAGTAGCTATGCTTTTACAGAATCATCCTCTAGAATTGGAGTGGGGGGGGAGAGGGGAGGATTAATCTGCATGGCATAATTACTTGTGCATACATGCCTGTACCTTTATAATACACATATTTCTAGATTATTTTCTATATTTATGAATTCAAAATTCAGGTAATTGTTGGAGTAAAATGGTCAAAAGGTCTCACTAAGAACCTGCAGCACAGGTCAAGTCTTGCTCTGAACCCTTGCTGAGGGCTGTTTCCAAGGTAGCAAGTGGTAATGAAGTACTGGCTTGCTGAGCTACGAAATTAAAGGTGACCAGACATCCTACCACATTGTTGTTTTAGACATGATTCAGAAATAAGCATACTTTAACCATGCTAACTTGATAGACAGCTCTTGGTCTGATGCTGATTAGAAATCATAGATTCATAGAATGTAATCATAGAATTATTAGGGATCAGAAGGGACCTCAAAAGATCATCTAGACCAATATCCCTGCCACAGCAGGATCACCTAGACCAAGTCACACAGAAACACATCTCCAGAGAAGGAGACTCTACAACCTCCCTGGGCAGTCATTTCCAATGCTCCACCACCCTCCCTGAGAAGTTGTTCCTGCTGATACTGATATGGAACCTCCTCTGTTCCAGCTTGCACCCATTTCCCCGTCCTATCACTAGATGACACTACGAAGAGCCTGGCTCCATCCTCCTGACACCCACCCCTCACATATTTATAGACATTCATGAGGTAACACAGCTCCCTCAGCCTTTCCTCATAAGGTAGGTGCTCTACTTCCTTCATCATCTTTGTTGCTCTATGCTGGACACCCNTTCCTCCTGCACTGCTCTCTAACAGGTCAGTCCCCAACCTATCCTGGTCCCTGGGGTTGTTCTTGCCCAGATGCCAGACTCTACCCTGACCCTTGTTGTCCCTCGTTCCATTTCTCTCTGCCCAGCTCTCTAGCCTGTCCAGGTCTTGCTGAATGCCAGCACAGACTGCTGGGGTGTCGGTGACACCACCCAGCTTTGTGTCATCAGCAATCTTGCTGACACAAATGTTATGAAAGGTTTGAAAGACTATAGAAGTGAAAAATCATCCAGTATTTTGAATAATTCCTTGAGGTTTCTATCACGATTTTGTTGATTCAGTCATCTTCAATGGTATACCAATTTGCCACAGGAATTGCCTGCAGAGAGTTAATTTCTTCTCTTTTAACTCTGTCGTTTTCCTCCCTCTTACTCTATGGCCTGGTGTTGCTATGACACAATCAGATGCTTGCAGATAACTGCATTAGCAGTTTAGAGTCAGCCAGGGCAATGACCCAATCTGGCTGCAGGTGTATCCCAAGACACAAACCTCACGCTCAGGGTCACTGGGTGATAAGAATTGCTCCAATTTAGCCCCAGATCCAGTTTAACTGTAAACAACTTAGTGTCCTTTCCTGAGCTCCCCAGAATCCTACCATACTACAGCTCCTTTTCTTGGTGCCAGGCATGTCTGATTCAAACCCAGGATAAAGGATTTAGCATTTCATAGCAGACATAAACCCTCCCCTCTGTGCTCTGATGGAATTCTTCTTCTCTTCCCTCATTACACAGTCACAGGATCTAAAATTAATTCCACTGGGGAAATCAACAGACATGTACATGAAGCAATCAGATTTGACAGTCTACTTCATAAAACAGTGTTCTTATTTGCTCATGCGTATTATATAGGAGGCAACCTCAAGTTTTATAGAAACACTGAATTTATTTCTCATTGCAGCAGCAGGGAATTCAGCAGTGTTATCCTTCATGCTGCTGTGTGCCCCTGTTTAATATGCCTCTACTCAGTTCCTAATACTTTTTCAGCCATTCGAGGACCTGAAGTAGCTGGTGAGGTAAAGAACTTAATGGTATTTCTGTGTGGAGGATATTCTGTGTGTTCATTAACTCCATGGCAAAGTCACCCAATAAATTGCTCTACTGGTTCCCACTGCAGCTTGAGTCTATCTTATGCAACCTTGAGATTTGTGTCAAAAGCAAAGGGCTTAATCTGAGTGATTAAGTATTTACTTCTCAGCCCAAGAGACACATTGGTATTGCTTTCTATTTGTTTGTAAAGAAATACTCTGCTGGCTGCCAAGACACGAGGACATTACAGGCTTCAATCATAATTTTAAGAGCATTTCTTTGTTTACATTTTGTTGTCCCAAAGGTGATCAGCTCTTTTGCTAGAAGGTTAATTTGTTGTTCTATTGCAAGGTTCTGGGATGAACTTTAGAAGGATTTGAAATTCCTCTGTATCCACAAGCAGCACTTGTAGGCAGTGATTTTAACACAGGCACATGACAGCATTTAAGCTGTGGCAGTAGTGCTGATAGTCTGTCTGCACCCTATTGTCCTGCACTCCTATTTACAAAGTTTTCACCAGACTTCTTTCACTGATCATAAAAAAAATGCTGAACCATTTGCTGTCACCTCAGCTCAATAAATGAAGATTTCTGGGGGGAGGTAAATCTAAAAGGTCTGTGGCATTGCATAGTATTTTTAAACAACTGCTATCTTCAAAATCAAGACTAGGTAGCACAGAGAACATTAAACGATAATATATCATTGTTCCTTGTGTCTACTTTTTAAACCAGAGCTGAGAGATTACAAACCTACTCTAAATTCACTGGTATGCCAAGAGTCACTTTTGCACAACCACCACTTTATATTCTGTTCATCTCTGTATGAATAAATGTGTTGGGAACCTTCAGCTGAGCTGAAATATGTTTGTACATCTTAACTACTGCTCATCATAAAAATCAGGTCAGAGCCCTGTCATTCTCGGAAGTAAATTTGGGCCGAAAATCTCAAAAGATATTCTTGAATTTTATGCTTCCAGTTGTTTTGAAATAGTCCAAAAGCAGATATATAGAAAAAAAATAAAATGAGAAATCAGACAATCTCTCTCAAAGGCTCAAACTGAACTGAACTTCCATTCTAAGTGAAGGCTTCTATTTCATATTCAGTATTCATATATCTTGAAATATTCTGTTCTGAAAGAGCTGGTTCAACTTTAAAAAATGTAAGTGGTGTAAACAGTTGTGAAGTAATGACAATATATGTTACAGGTAAAGTTTTGTGATTCATATTCCACCGAGGCACACTGCAACATTATTTTAAAAATAATCAGAAAAAGTATTTTCTAATTCAACAAGACTGCTTATCATCTGCAGCCTTATACTCTCAATCAAAGCTGGAGTCTATTATTCTGCAGGAAAACACTTCACCTGAAGTGCTTCCTTGTACCTTTTACTTCGTTTATAATTTACAACTCCAGGTTCGGAAGATTTCCTGTAAAGTGCATTCCCCTGATTCACAACTGAACTGAACTTGCCTAGACTGGGGAGGCGTTCTTTTAAAGGCAATGATAATGGATTGACATGAAATCTTCCAGGGACAAAACTGCCATGCCTTACAAAAAGAGGCTAGGAATCACCTAGATTATTGCTCTGTAACCACATAGAAAGTCACCTTTTCAAATTTTACTTAAGGGAATCATAGAATCATTAGGGATCGGAAGGGACCTCGAAAGACATCCAGTCCAATCCCCCTACCACAGCAGGATCACCCAGACCAAGTCACACGGGAACACATCCAGGTGTGTCTGGAACGCTGGAACATCTCCAGACAAGGAGACTCCACAATGCCCCTGGGCAGCCTGTTCCAGTGCTCCAGGACCCTCCCTGGGAAGAATTCTCTTCTGATATTGATATGGAACCTCCTCTGTTCCAGCTGGCACCCATTGCCCTTGTTCTATCTCCAGATGCCCTTGAGAAGAGCCTGGCTCCATCCTCCTGACACCCACCCCTCACATATTTATACACATTAAATGTTTTATCTTGAAGAGGATAAACAAAATGTTTGCTCTGAAAAGAATACATGCAAGAATTTAGGTTGAGCCACTTATTAAATAAAGAACAGAAAGGAACCAAATCATTCATCCAAAAGGGCTTACATTAAACTAACAAATGCCTGGATCTTTAGGTCCTTCTTTAGTTTTCAATCAAACAAATGCTCAAAATTACAGCTGCGATGAGATTATTCAGACTCAGGTAGACAAAATCAGAATCAGAATGGTTTGAAACAAAGGTTAAATAAAACAAACCAGATCCTCAGCTTTTACTAAATGAGTATTCATTTACTCCAAGCAATGTGCTTTCTCTGTTTCGTTTGTTCTCTTTCTACTAAACCCCTGCTGATCCATGAAAAACCAGGTGTGAATCTTGCCTCAGAGAAAAGATGTCCTGTTCATCCCACAGAGAAGATAGATGCAGAGCTGGGATGGAGCTAGAGACTGCAGTGATCAGAAACACATCGCCCGACATTGACTTACACTGTAGAATTGAAAGTCCTATACAAAATCAATGAGTAGATGGAGAAAAGCACCTCAGAAACAGTGCTAGAGACTGAGCAGAAGCCCTGCACTCCAACCATCTCTGAGGGCTCATTTCCAAAAGTGCTTTAGTGAGACAGCTGAGGCAACTTAACATTTAATTTCTAAAGGCTCCGGTGAATGACAGTCCTACCTCTACCTCTTCCTCTTCTCCTCTGCCTTCTTCCACTTTTGACTATTACTCGATTGTCCAGGGATCAGCTCATTTCAGTGAAACAGTACAAGTGAGCTCGATTCCCTAAAATCATTTTGTCGCTCCTTCAGCTTTCTGCCAAAACAAAGCATTGGTCTGACAAACTGAAGAGGTCATGAATATGAGTAGAGAGCACGAGAGGGAAGAAGCAGCAGGATGACCCCTTTTGCAGAACCAAATTATTAAATCAACACTCTGTTCCTGATCAATGTTCAAGGCCCTGCATGCTCAAGCCCACAGAGCTGGGTGAAAATAGGTGTCTGGCTAGTTCTGTTACACATTCTGAATGGTGAATTTCACTGTGTATTTTATTCAGACCCTGAAATTCACACAGCTCTAGGATTCGGCAGCTGCCTGATGAGACCCTGAGGACTGCAATTTTGGACTTTTCAATCCTAAGGGCAGTATCTGAACAAGACGGAGTCCTATAGTCAGTAGAAGTTAAAACTTCATTTCAATAACAATACCATCAGATATTGCAGTTAATCTAATTGTATTTCTGAGGCCTTCAGCCAGCCATCATCGTAAGAATGCAGTGCCTCAGTGAACATAGTCAGGCCCATTGCCACCCACCATAAGCAAAGCTGATTGTTCAGACAGTATGGAACTAATGACTCTCTCATGTAACTCATGAAAGGGTAATAAAAGAGACAATATAATGAGCATGATACAAGTATCTAGAGAGAGAATAATTAATACCCCTTCAGATAGCTTCTAAATATGGAAGAGAGATGCAGAAAAAGCAGTAATTGTTAGGGTGATGATGCAGGAAGCATCAGTATTAAAAGTCATTTAGCCTTGGCAGTGCTAGGTTAACAGTTGCACTCGATGGTCTTAGAGGTCTTTTCTAATCTAAATGATTCTATGATTCACATTGAGTTATTTACAGACTCTACACTATCAACAGAGAAAGGACAAGATGACTCTGTGTGATCATGTACTTCTTAAGACATACTTGATTCAGTCTTGCTCTGCAAAGGGAAAAACACATTGTCCAGAGGTATTACTGTTACTCTTGGGATGCACACTCAGCAATTACACAGTCCACCTGATTCAAAGAACTCACACTGGGTGTCTGCTCTGCTTAGAGTACTTCATCACTGATATGTTCTTTTTAGGAAGTTCAATCTATATTGCTTCCTGAGTATGTACCTTTACACGCTATGTGTGGCAGTGAGCTGGTACAAGAATCTCAGCACCTGGTAACAACGTGTAAGTAAGCACATGTGTGAGAGCCCGGTTCATATGCTCAAATACCCACTGAGAAAAAAGCCCTAAAGATCCCTATTTCAAAGTCCTGACACCTAGGAATAATAGCCCCAAGTGATGCTACTGTATATTGCCCAACAAATTTTACCTTGAGATATTTTTTACTACTGCATTCTCATACACTTCCTCTCTAAAAGATGGAACACAATTTTGAAACGACATATGATAAAACTGCAGAGAAACACCCACCTGGATTCTAGGCGCAAGCAGCTGCATGAGCCATCTGCACATACCATATGCTTAGTGCTTGATTTAGGGTGAATTAACAAGGATTGGAAGTAGTTTGCATAACTACAGCCCAGTTAAGAAACTGCTGTCCTTCACACTCTCTTGTGTTTAAATCTCCCTTCAATTTTGCTGTGATGTAATTTTTTTCTCCCTCTTCTCTTGATAGCAATCAGCACATATGAAGATGATGAAGGAAGCAGAGCACCTCCCTTATGAAGAAAAGCTGAGAGAGCTGGATCTTTTGAGCTTGGAGAAGAGGAGGCTGAGGGGTGACCTCAGGAAAGTCTAGAAATAGGTGAGGGGTGGGTGTCAGGAGGATGAAGCCAGGCTCTTCTCAGTGTCATCTAGTGATAGGACAAGGGTGCAAGCTGGAACAGAGGAGGTTCCATATCAATATCAGCAGGAACTTCTTCCCAGTGAGGGTACCGGAGCATTGGAACAGGCTGCCCAGAGGGGTTGTGGGTCTCCTTCTCTGGAGATGTTCAAGACCCTCCTGGATGTGTTCCCGTGCTACTTGGTCTAGGTGATTCTGCTGTGGCAGGGGGATTGGACTAGATGACCTTTCGAGGTCCTTTCCAATCCCTAATGATCCTATGCTTCTATGAATAAAAACATTATCTAGCCCTCACCTGGAGTAGATCAAACACTGCCTATTTGCCTCCAGTCTCAGACAAACTTATATGTTTGGTGATTTTGAGACACCCCATTTTATGCAATGTTTTAATACTCTTCTACTGCTCTTTTCTAAACAGAAGAAAATGTATAGACATTGAATTAGTTGTTAATGAAATCAAGAGCAGCATTCCTTGGCTTCAAGCCATGCTTCTCTTTACATGCTGTGAATAATCCTAAGCCAGTTTTCATAACACTGCAGCTTTACCATCAGGTTCCAGAATCTAAGTTGAGGTTCACCCAAGAGTTTGGAAGCCACATGTCAAAGTTGGCTCAAATTTCACATGAATGCAGATCAAAAGCTTCAAGGGCCCTGAAAGCATAGTTTAAAAAAACAACTCAATGGATCCCATGTAATGTATTTTGCATGCAGAGTTTTACTTAAATCCCAAGTGTATTCAGCAATGTTGGAGTATGAATACATGTGAACAGAAGCCAACAAATTTCCTGTTAGCTTTGGATTCTCTCTCTCACACCAATATCAAACATGGGTTTTTTTAATTCCACCAGCTGGGTTTGTACCTTGCTGGCAACATCCTAAGCCCAAGAGATTTCCAAGGGCTGTAGCTGCATTTTCAAGGGCTGAAACTGCTGCATTTCTTACTCTGCATGCAGACTAACAGCATATTGTTGACACCTCCAGAAACGATAGTACTAATTTTCCTATTGGAACTAGTAGTCCAGCTACAAAACATCTTAAACCTGTATCTACAGTTCATGCAATACCTATTAGTAGTTTTGCAAATGAATAGAATATCCATAAGATACACAAAATTTTACATCATTTCAATTCTTGCTTAGTTATTTAGTGTAAAACCAAAGCAATTAAACTCCATACAATAAGGATAGACTAGACAGGCGAAATACTGTATAGTAACCATGCCTCCTCAGGCTGGTGTTAACAAGATACAGCTGTGGGTTTTGAGGATAAACGCCTTGAAGATTGAAAAAGAAAGCTGGTTGGTGCACATTAAAGAGACTGAAGGGAAAAGCATGTGTGTATGGGTATCTAGAGATACAGTATTTTGAAAAACTTTCAAATGCTAATGTCAGAAATCTTCTTTGCAAGAACTTCACCAGAAGCAGTCACCAGTCACACGGACGTTCAAAAGTGCATGGATCATCTAGCTGTGTAGTCCATGTCATGTGCTTGCGATCTCTTCAGTATTGTATAAGATTTCCTGCTCTTCATGGCATTGTATTGATTTGCAGCACAATATTGCAGTGTACAAAATCTCTCAACAGAAAGTTTCAGTGGTTCTCAGCATCTTGTAGAGAATAAATAGTGCAGCACCAACTGGTTTTGCTAGTAAAAGCAAAACTTGGAAGAATATTT
Source organism: Upupa epops (assembly GCA_013397515.1). Classification (NCBI taxonomy): domain Eukaryota; kingdom Metazoa; phylum Chordata; class Aves; order Bucerotiformes; family Upupidae; genus Upupa; species Upupa epops. The sequence goes on from VZRI01003405.1 coordinate 581,759, forward strand.
TTTAGTTTCCGTGATTTTATCCAGTCACAAATAAAACTCAGCTCCGCAGTGGAGTGACTTCAAAACACACAAAATTCAAAAAAATAATTGGTTGGAGGAAAATATCAGGTAACTCATGTCCAAGTTGCTCGATCATTTCTTCTTAGTCAATCAGATGATGATTTTAATCAAAAGGACTCTTAACAGGTTCTCTCCTGCTTCGTGGTTTTTTCTAGGGGTAGTGTGCTAGATCTGGACCTCAGACTTGTCTTGGCAGCACAACTTGCTCTGCATGCCAATGAGATATACTTTTCAAGTCTTTTGAAGCCAGATCCCTCTTTCAAAAGAAAATGTTAATTCTGTTAGGCTATGTACAGCTCAGTAATACCAAATGGACTCATCACTTGTTACCCCATCATTATTCTTCCAGTACCTTACACTTCATTGAAGCCTGCCGTGAGCACAAAGGACACAAGCATCCATCCCTCATCTCTGTTTTCTGATCCCTAAACATCCACTCTGGATGTCTGCACAAGTACTTAATGTCAAGACCAATGCATTTCTCATTATCACATTAGAATCAACAAGTTGACAAGCAGCTGCAGGTGATGACTGCTACTGAGCTGAACTGTTCCACAGCTTGGTTCTTGGCACTGCTTTTGGTGCATGGGCTTTCAGCAACTGGTAATGGTTGATTGTCACGTTGAGAAGGTTCAGTTTGTTCTTTCACATGTATTTGGGACTCCAGCCAAGATTTTTAAAGGTAAAATCCTGAAAAGAGTTAGGCATTTCCATATGCAAGGGCCTGAGCAAATGCTTTAGAATCAAAATGATTGTGTTGATTACAAGGTAAGGATATCCACCTTACCTTTTAAGATTCTAACATTTCAACTCCCTGTTATCTTCATGGCACAAAGCGTTGCCTACAGTCTTTAGGCACTGCAGGCTGTGCTGTGTGCAAGACAGAGACTGTGTTATCCTGGACATAGAAGATACATGTGTGGCCCACTGCCCTTTCTTTAGCAAGACTGGACTGCTGAAGTATTTAAGAACAGAGAGACAGACATGAATGATATAAATGTCCATGCCCAGACTATCATCCTATAACTACCATCCTAACAATCACATTCAGCTGATAAAACAGACCCCCAGCCATTTGCCTGGACTCATAACTTTGTGCAGACTAGCAAGCCTGTAGAGCTCAGCGGCTAACTTGTCTAACCTGCTTTGATTCAGATTCCCTCCTTGGGTTCTTTTGATAACAGAATCTATCACCTGTAACAGTGTCATCTACTTTCCTTTAAAATGCCCTAGAGAAGAATAGGCCACTTGTTGCTTTCATACAAGCTCTTAATTGTTCCTCTGTGATCATTTCATTAACAGTTGCTTAATGGTTTGGGTTTATTTCTGATAGGACCTGTCATTTAATCAAGTCAATTAACCATTCTCAAAAATCTGTGCATTCGAATTCAAGTTCTGATGATGCAAGCACCATCAGAGCAACACCTCAATTAACCAAACAACATGGAATACTTTAACACCAAATCAGGCACCAGTTTCATGCTTGAGAATAGGGAGGGAAAATCTGTAACCTGGTTAATGTTGAAAACCTGTGGCTCAGCCACTTGAGAACTTGTTCAGTCATGTTGGCTCCCCCTTCTTTAGTTCGGGCAATAACTTTGTCTTCCTGTTCAACTTGGACTAGGTGATCCTGCTGTGGCTGGGGGATTGGACTGATCTTTTGAGGCCCCTTCCAATCCCTAGTGATTCTATGATTCACACAATTTTTCACTTAATAATTTTTTTCAGTTTGCTCACATGTTACTCATTTTCTCAGATTTACTGAAATGTTTATTTCTTTGTTTTCTAGACAGATTGTTTAACATTTTAAATGACTTCTGCCTGTTATTCCTCATACAATTAATTTCTCACATTCATGCAGCACATCACTCTTTTTTTTTCTGCTGAGGAAGCACTGATCTACTACAGGTAGGAAAGTTTAAAAAAGGAAACAGCGCTCCTAATTAGTTGAACAGAACTGTCATTTTCTTGAGAAAGCAAAACTTTAAGGACTACTTTTACGATAAAAATACATTTCTTCTTGACAGAAAACTGCTTAATGACAGGAATCAGCAGGGCTTGTTCAGGGAGCTTTCAACTAGACTAGAAGATGGGGTTGTAGGTGGCTGTGTACCTGTGGGGAAGTGCTCTGGTATTGATGAAGATCAGGAGCTTCCCAACTTCCTAGGGTGAAATC
>VZRI01003406.1:1580-14681 GCA_013397515.1 Upupa epops
TGCTTCCCACATCCCAGGAGACCCCATCCCAAACATCAGGGCTGCTCCCCATATCCCAGGAGATCCTCATCCCAAAGATCAGGGCTTCTTCCCACGTCCCAGGAGATTCCAACACACACTGGGGCTGCTTCCCACATCCCAGGAGACCCCCAGCCCAATGATCAGGGCTTCTTCCCACATCCCAGCAGACTCCAACATAAACTGGGGTTGCTTCCCACATCCCAGGAGACCCCATCCCAAGGATCAGGGCTGCTTCCCACATCCCAGGAGATCTCAATCCCAAAGACTGGGGCTTCTTCCCAGCCCTGCTGGAGCACCTGCCGCAGATGGACTGGGTGCCCTCTCCAGAGGGGCTGGGGACCCCCACAGCAGGACCCCAGGGCCAGCTGACGCTGCTGCCCTGCCCTCCTGCCCACAGAGTTTGCGAAGCTGATTCAGCTGCTGTGGACCTCATCCCCCAACGAGAGCGTGAGCCCCTCCGAGTTCAAGACGCAGATCCAGCGCTACGCCCCCCGCTTCGTCGGCTACAAGTACGGGGTGTCGAGGGCGGGGGGTGTCGGGGGGCCGCTGAGCCCCTGCAGCCGCTCAGCAGCCCTGCCCTGTGTCTCACAGCCAGCAGGATGCTCAGGAGTTCCTGCGGTTCCTCCTCGATGGGCTGCACAGCGAGGTGAACCGTGTGCTGGTGAGGCCACGGGTCAGCACGGACACCCTGGACCACCTCCCGTGAGTGATGGCTAGCGGAGGGACCCCACAGGGCTGCAGGGCCAGACCGGGGACAGCGGCCACATGGGTCCCCCTGGGCTGGGTTGTAGGGTCTGGCAGCCCCCAGGCTGCAGTCAGAGCCTCTCTGTCTCCCCGTCTCCTGCAGGGATGATGAGAAGAGCCGCCAGATGTGGAGGAGGTACCAGGAGAGGGAGGACAGCCGCGTCAGCGGTGAGCGGGGGGCTGTGGGGACTGGGCTGAGCTGGGAGCAGGCTTGGGAACCAGCGTTTCACCCCGCTTTGTCCCGTCCCCATCAGACCTCTTTGTTGGGCAGCTGAAGAGTTCCCTGACCTGCAGTGAGTGTGGCTACTGCTCCACAGCCTTTGACCCCTTCTGGGACCTGTCCCTGCCCATCCCCAAGGTAAATGCTCCCCCAGTGACCCCCAGTTCCCTGCCCCACATGCTCTGTCCCTAACCTGAGCTGTTCTCCCCCAGAAAAGCTACGGGGAGGTGACCCTCATGGACTGCCTGCGGCTCTTCACCAAAGAGGACGTGCTGGATGGGGATGAGAAACCGGTACGGGGCAGGGGGCACAGGACCGGGCCCTTTCCCCCGACGGCAGTGTCACGAGGACCCTGGGCTCAGTGCCCAGCTGGTCTGGCCTCTAGCCTCCCCCTCGTGCTCAAGCTGTCTGTCTCCCCCAGACCTGCTGTCGCTGCAAAGCCAGGACGAGATGCACCAAGAAATTCAGCATCCAGAAGTTCCCCAAGATCCTGGTGCTTCGTATCCTTCAGGGAGAGAGGGAAAGGGATGGGACTGGGTGGGGAGGGGGGTGGGATGTGCAGGGAGGTGGCCAAGCAGTTCCTTGGGGGCTCCTTGACTCGAGTGCTCAGACCTGAAGCGCTTCTCCGAGGCCAGGATACGAACGAGCAAGCTCAGCACCTTCATCAACTTCCCCCTGAAGGACCTGGACCTGCGGGAGTTCGCAGCACAGAGCTGCANCATAGCACCGGTCTCTCGTGGCTCCGTGCTAGTGAGGGGCAGCAGCTGGTGTGGCTGAGCTCCCCAAACCCCTTGCTCCCCGCAGACCACGCTGTTTACAACCTCTACGCTGTGTCCAACCACTCGGGCACCACCATGGGGGGCCACTACACCGCCTACTGCAAGAGCCCGGTCTCCAGCGAGTGGCACAGCTTCAACGACTCCCGGTGAGGCTGCCTAGGGGATTGGGGGGTGGCTGTGGGGCTCCCATCCCGGTGCCCAGGGCCATCCCGGTGCCTGATCCCCAGTGCTCACAGCACATCGTCTCCCCCTCTGTCCCACAGCGTGACCCCCATGTCATCCAGCCACGTCCGTAGCAGCGATGCCTACCTGCTCTTCTACGAGCTGGCCAGCCCGTCCTCCCGCATGTAGCCAGCCCTGCCTCCCTGGGCATCCCTTGGGCCACCCCTCGGAGCCGGATCCCAAGGGGCAAGCGGGAGGCGAAGAGGACCGACCCCACGGGCTGCTGCGGTGGAGGTGGCCGGGAGGAGACCCCCCCCAGGAGAGGACATCCCAGCTCTGCGGCACCGAGGAGGGCAGAGCCCAGGCAGCTCCTGGTCACTGGCCAGCTGGCCTGGGGGGTTGTTTTTTTACCTTGGGGGTTGGTCGAGTTCCTCTTCCCCCCCCTTTTTTGGTTGCTGTGTAATAAAAACCCGAGCGGGGGACTCTGCGGGCAGCTGGCTGCTGCCCCGTGGACTCACCAGGACTGAGCACTCCCTTCCTGCTTGGCCATCCTCAAGGATCCGTGAACTGCTCCCAGCACTTCCAAACCTCCTGGCAAAGGACCCTCTCGCCCTTCAGTTGCCTCCGGCTGCTCCATCCCCGCCGGCTGAGCCCCAGGCTCCTGGACAGGAGGGAGGAAAACGCTCTATGGAATTGCTATGGATTTCTAGCGGACTTCACCCACCGTGGAGCATCCTGCTGCATCCTGGCTCCTCCAGGGACCTGCGGGGGGTGATGCTCCGGGGCTGGGGTGGGGGGTTTACCTGCCTCCTCGTACAACGGTGCCTTAAACCATTTAGGGGAGTGGGGAGACCGTCGGGGTTGCACAGGACCAGTGAGCTGTGAGGGAGAGGGAGGGGAGGGCAGTGGCTTTCCGGGACCATCTGCGCTCGGGGTTCCCTTCTCGCTGCAATGGGACCCCACCCCGGGTGCCTGGGGGTGCCCGTGTGTCGCGTCGTCCCCCTCCCAACCCCGCTGCTCTGTCCTCCAGCTGCCAACGCCAGTGGCCTTTCTACCTTTAATTTATCCTCCTCCTCATCCTGAGGGGAGGAGAGACGGGTCCGACCCAGCACAGCCCCAGCCCCAGCCCAAGAGGGCAGGCTGTCCAGCCTAGCGCCCCATCCCGCTTCACCCCTCGCTGGGCTCTCACCCACCACAGGGCATCCCAGTGGGGCTGGGGGCTGCCAGGGGGGCTGGGGCAGTGCTGCTGCGGGGCAGGTGGGTTGTTTACTGTGTAAGCAAGACGGGTGGGCAGTGTCTCATAGCAGGGAGACGTGAGCAGGAATAAACTCGAGCTCCAACACAGAGCCCAGTGCGGTGCCCTACTTGGACTGGGCAGGGGAAGGGCTGCGGGGCTGCTGCTGGGTGCCAGGGGATGGCTCAGCGGTACCTCAGGGTTTGTGTGGAGGGAGAGAGACCCAGTGCCCAGCAAACAGAGGGAGGTTTTCCTCCTGCAGAGCTCCCCAGTGCCCACGCTTTGCACCCAAAGCCTCTCAACAATGGCCCCTTTCACCCCTGCTTAGGGAGGGAGGTGGGCAGCAGGGCATTAAGGGGCAGCAGGAATGTGGGTGGCCCCATGCCAGCGGGGTGTGAGGGAAGGGGAGGCACATTCAGCCCGGGATCCCCAACACAGCCCCTTCCACGCTGCCCTTCACCAGTGGGGCAAACCAGTGGTACCTCTGTGACCCCAAAAGCGGGGTCCCCACTGGGCTGGGGGTCCCCACTGGGCTGGATGGGGCACATCTTCCCCTTTAAGACATCGGTTCTCCATGCCAGAGCCTGACCTCGGCATCCTCAGCTGAGCTGGATTAACGGGGCGAGGGAAGAGGGGCCTGCAGAGGGGACTGGGGCTGCCGGGCTCACGGGGATCCCAGCGCAGCCCGCACGGCCCTTGGGGTTCTGTGGGGGCACCTGTAGGCACAGCTGGTGCTGCCATCCCATTGCATCCCACCCCAGCCACCCCACTGCGTGGAGCGAGGGTCCCTACAGCACCCCAGTGCCAATGGGGGCAGCAGGGGAGGAGGAGCGGGCGGTGGGACGGGCAGTGGTGCCAGGGGACTGGGTGAACTGGAGGGGGTGTTAGCCGGTCGGCACTGGGAATCGCCCGCTGCCATGAAGGACTTCACTGAAATCACTCTCTGCCCGGAGGCGCTGGACCACAGCAAGGTAATGGCTGGGGTTTGGGGGGGATGCTTCGGGGTCCCCAGCCGGCCCATTGCTCCCCGTGCTGCTACTCTCCTGCAGACCGAGTTCTGCAACCCCGTCTTTGAGGGTGAGGAGCCCCAGGCAGTGCCAAGCAGCCAGCACCCACCAGATGAGGATGGGAGCAGCCCTGCGTCGCCCCAGGACGGCCTCGGTACCCACCTGGGGGTTTGTACACAGCCCCCTGCCCGAGGTCTGGGGGCAGGGTGGTGGGGCCAGTTCCTTGCAGGGGACTGGGGATGCTTAGGGGATCCACCAGCAAATTAGGGACAAGAGGTTGGCACAGCCAAAGCTCAGGGGGATGGCGGGGAGGGGGGTACAGCTGGCAGCACCCCTCTCTGTCCCGTTCCCTCACTCCCCTGCAGGGCAGCAGCTCTGGGTCGAGGCAGGCTGGCGGTACCGGGCTGACTGCAAGTTCACGTGGCTCTGCGTGGCCTTGATGAGCATCATCCTCATCTTCCTCATCGCCCTCCTGCTGGGCATCATCATCCATCGTGAGTGCCCCAGCAGGGAGGGCTGGGGTGGGGGGGAAACAACCAGCTCAGAAGGGAGAGGGGCACAGCAGGGGCCCCCATCCTGCACAGGCTCTGCCCCAGACACAGGAGCAAGAGGGCTGAGACCTCAGTTGTAAGGCACCAGCTCAAGAAGGATGAGGAGCTGTTGGAGGGGATCCGGAAGGCTGGAGCCCCTCTGCTCTGGGGACAGGCTGAGAGGGTGCAGGGGGGTTGGACTGGATGCCCTTCGGAGGTCCCTTCCAACCCAACTCTTTATGGTCCCCACCTCCACAGAGCTGACAGCCCCGCAGTCCCCCAGTGCCCTGGTTGCTGCCCTGCCTGCCCGGGGCACTGCCACCAGCACCACAGCCCCCACCCCAAGGGACATCCTGGTCCCTGAAACTGCTGCCACCCCATCCCAGAACTGGCTTCCCACAGGAGGCACAGCAGCGCCCGGTAAGTCCCGTGTGAGCTGGGTGCCAGGCCAGCCATGCCCTGCAGCACCAGCTCATGCACTGCTGTCACCCCGTGCAGCCTGTGGTGGGACCCTGCGGGACCCCGAGGGCTCCTTCAGCTCTCCCAACTACCCCAGCTCCTACCTTCCCAACGCTCTGTGTGTCTGGCGCATCGTGGTGAGCCCTGGCCTCAGCATCCAGCTGAGGATGGACTCATTCAGCGTGGAGGGCACTGCCTCCTGCCTCTTCGACCGAGTGGAGCTCCATGAAGAGCAGGGGATCAGTGGCCCAGACTCTGCCCCAGCTGCGGGTGGCCCAGTCAGGTAGGGACCCTCTCAGCGGGCGATGGGGAATGGGTGGCATCTCTGGGGGTGAGCAGTGTCCTCTCGCTGTCTCCCCAGGTTTTGTGGCAACGTGATCCCCCCGACCTTCAACAGCCTCTCCAACCAGCTCCAGGTCACCTTCGTGTCCGACAGCAGTGTGGGTGCCCCGGGCTTCAGCGCCCGCTACCGCGCCGTAGCCCCCAGTGACAGTGAGTGCCCCCATCCTGGGTCCTCTTGCTGCCAGCAGCACTCTGGGGTCACTGGAACAAGAGAGGATGCCCAGCAGGGTGGCAGTGCCAGCCTGGGCAGCACCCCTGTGCTCCCCACAGAGAGCTGTGCGTGGGATGAGCATCTCTGCGACCAGGGGCGCTGCCTGCGCCCCGGCTTTGTGTGCAATGGGTTCCACGACTGCGAGGACAGGAGCGATGAGGCCAACTGCAGCCTGAAGCACAAAGGTGGGACAGACCCCCCCAGCTACAGCCCCCCGGCACCCAGCATCTGGCTGGAGGGCACTGGGAGGCAGGGCTGTAGGAGATGAGGTGAAGGAGAGGGGTAAGGGGTACAGCCCTGTGCGTGTGTGCGTGTCTCTGCAGAGTGTGGGGGACCACTGACTGAGCTGGAGGGACACTTCTCCACCCCAAACCACCCCCAGCCATACCCGCACCAGCAGGTGAGAGCTGGCATGGAGGTGGGAATGGGGTGAGAGTGGGGCAGGGCGAAGGCAGCCTCCCACCAGGGATGGCTGGGGGTTGCTCCTGCCTGCTGTCACTGGCTGCTCCCTGCCCCACAGCTCTGCCTCTGGCACATCTTGGTGCCCCTGGGCCACGTCATCGACCTGCACTTCCACAACTTCAGCCTGGAGTCGCACGAGGACTGCAGCTTCGACTTCGTGGAAGTGCACGACAGCGCGGGCACGGGGGCTGCCAGCCTCATGGGCAGGTGGGGGCACCCTCTACTGCTGCCAGCCTGCCTGCAGTGAGCTCCCCTGGGGAAACTGAGGCACGGGACAGGCTGGTGAGAAGAAGCCAATAGCGTTTGGGAGCCCTGCTGCCCTCCCTCCACCTCATTCCTTGCCTCATGACCCTGGCAGGTTCTGTGGCCACCAGCTGCCACCTACCCTGACCTCCTCACGCCACGTCATGACCGTCCTCTTCGTGACCGATGAGGGGGTAGCAGACAACGGGTTCTTTGCCACGTACCAAGCCCGCAACGGCACAGAGAGTAGGTGGCCAAGCAAGGGCATGGGTTGCCCATGGGGGGCTCTGCAGTCCCTGTCTCGGGGCTCTTCAAGGCCAGACTGGTTAAACTGGTTAGAACCCTGGGGAAAGCTGCTCTCACCCTGTGGGTGACCTCGCTTGGAGCAGGTATCTCGGTATCCCAGTGCCCCAGGTTGGGAGGGACCCCAGGGGTCACCCAGCCCAACCCTTTGAGCTAAAGCAATCCAGTTTCACTGAGCTGCCCCAGCGCCCTGTCAGGCTCCCCCTGGAGCTGGGGAACCCACCCCTTCCCTGGGGAGACCATCCCAGTGTCTGGCTGCTCTCACATTTCCCTCTGGAGTCCAGACCTCCCCATCAGCACCCTTGTCTTTTCCATGGGATCCCTGTGAGAGGGGAGTCCCCATCCTCTTAGCAGCCCCCCTTTAGGCACCTGGGGATGAGTTCCCCCCTGAGCTTTCTGTGCTCAAGGCTGGGCAAACCCAGCTCTCTCAGCCTTTCCCCTTGCAGCAGAGCTTGCAGCCCTCTGCTCACCCTCATGGCCCTTCTCTGGACCCTCTCCAGCCTGCCCACAGCTGGAGACCAGAACTGGACACAGAGCTCAGGATGTGGTCTGAGCAGTGCTGAGTAGAGTGGGATATTGACTGCTTCATCTCTGCTGGCAGTGCCCTGGTTAACGCAGCCCAGCACCCTGCTGCCCTAGATTTCTGATCACTTTATTGCCCCATAACCCTACTCACTCCTTTGCCCTATAGCCCTCCTCACTCTGTTGCCCTTCAACCCTCCTCACCCTGTTGCCCTATAACTCCATGAGCACAGGGCCAGGAAGGGCTCCTCTGCCCATAGGGACCAACCAACCCCTAGAGGCTTCCCCAGAGCCCCCAGGGGGTATCTGAGCCCAAGCCCCGCAGCACTGGAGTCCTCCCTCATCTTACAGAGACCTGCAGCCCCGCGGAGTTCTCCTGTGGGAACGGCGAGTGCCGGGCGCTGGAGGCTGTGTGTGACGGCTGGCACGACTGCCCCGATGGCACCGACGAGCTCAACTGCACTGGAGTCTCCTACCCAGCCTTTGGTGAGTGGGTGAGGGCCACCCCTGGGTGCTTCACGCAGCACCCTGAGCCCTCCTGGCCCAGGGGAGGTGCTGGCAGCTAGCCCTTGGCTAGCACCTGCCCAAGGCACAACTGGTGGGCATCCCCACTGGTGCCCTGTGGCAGGGTCTGTCTGTGAGCCCGTGGAAGTGGAGATGTGCCTGGGACTGGGCTACAACGACACCTCTTTCCCCAACATCTGGTTGGCCATCCCGGACCAGGAGGGAGCTGCCGAGGTGCTGCAGGACTACCAAGTGAGCAACCAGGGGTTGCCTGTGGCTGTGCCCACCTCAGCCCACCCCGTGCCATGCTCACCAGTGCTCTCCTGCAGACGCTGATGGAACTGGCCTGCTACCAGCACTTCCGTCTCCTCATCTGCAGCCTCTTCGTGCCCAAGTGCACCCCAGACGGGGGGGTCCTGCAGCCCTGCAGAGCCGTGTGCCTGGCTGCCGAGCTGCGCTGCCAGCAGTCCCTGGGACTCCTTGGCATCCTCTGGCCCATCAACTGCAACATCCTGCCCGACTCCAGTGACCCCATCGAGTGCTTCCAGCCCTGATCCAGCAGGAGAGGAGGAGCAGGGTGGGGGGAAGCAGCCTGCCCAGAGCAACCCCTTCCACCCTCCTCCTGCTGCAGATCCCCAGTTGCTGGGGTGATTCCAACCAGTAGCACCCCAATGCCCAGCTCCTCACCTGCCCGGGGTCAGGCCCTCTGCTCAGCACTCAGCTCGGTGCCTGGGTGCTGTGAGCTCGCCCGCAGTCCCCAGAGAGCAGGTGCCCAGCCTGGCTACAGGGAAAGGTTTGTGCTGGAGGGGCTGTGCCCACAGAGCAAAGTGCCCCTGCCAAGCAGCAGGATGCTGGCACTAGGGTTGGGCAGTGCTTCCCCATCCTCAGGCCACCCCAGGCTGTGCATGGTCCCAGCCATCCACTGCTCTCAGCCCTCAGGCAGCTGCCAGCCTGGCAGAGGAAGGGTTAATGCCCCCCAAAAGCAGCCCCAAGGCTGTGCCAGGGTGAGCCAGGCTGCAGGCAGGGGAAGAATCCAGGGCTGCCAGTGCCCCACAGCCCCAAAGCCACCAGAATAAAGTGTGAGCAGCCAACAACCCCCCCACCAACCCCCCCCGAGCTCCTTTGGGGAGGGTCTGTGCAGCTCCTGCCAGATCCCAGGGGAAACTGAGGTAAAAGGAGGGGACGTGGGGCTGGGGTGGATGGGTCTGAGCAGGAATGGAGGGGCACAGAGGGGGCTGCCTGTCTGCAGTGGGAGGGGGCTGCTGGCTGTGCCCTCGCTAGGCTGGGGGGCTTGCAGGGTCCCAGAGAGGTGGATGGGTCTGGGATGAGGTCAGGCTGGTGGCCCCTTGGTGCAGGGAGTGGTGGCCAGCAGGGAGTGCTGGCTGAGCTAGCCATTCCAGCTTGAGGTCACCCTGATGGCCACAAGGCCTGGCAACACCCTGTGGCCACAAGACAACTCCCTACTAGCCAAAGACAACAACAACTTCACACCTTGGGGAGAGCAGCCGGCGGCTCCCTGCCAGCAGCCAGCCTGGCCCTGGACTTCCCAGGGCAGCAGGGTTGAGCCAGCAGCACCACCCCACTGCACTGGGCACTGGCAGTGCCAACCTGCTTCCCGCTGCTCCATCCCACCCTGAGCACCAGGGGAATCCCCTGCCCAGCCCGGCTCACTGGGAGCAGTGGCTGCAGGGCATGAGGAGCCCCCTGAGCCGCAGGACACCCCCCTCTCCCTGGCATCTGCCCATGTCCCTTGGGCACGAGTTCAGGCAACCTGGGCAAGCTCTGCCTCGTGTCCCAGTCCCCTGGGACCAGTCCTGCTCCTGCCTCTGCCCGCTCAGCCCCAGCGCCCTACCAGAGCACCCCACTGGGTACTCCTGGGGTTGGCACTGCCAGCCTGGCCACCCCCTCACCACCAACCCCCAGGAGCTCCCCGTTCCTTCGCCCTTGCTGGATCCCCCCCCTGTCCTGTTCCCCTGTCCCCCCCCNCCCTATCCCCAGGACTTGCCCACCGTCCCCTCCCTGTGCCCGCCAGCCTGTCCCGCTCTCCCTTCCCCCCTCCCACACTGCGGGATGATTTCTCTTTTTCCCTGGATTTGTAGTTTTTGGCTCCCAAGGCCCTCGATTTCCTTTGGAGTTTGGGAGGAGAGACGCGAGGAGGAGGAGGAGGAGGAGGAGGAGGAGGTTTTAGGGTGGGGAGAGGAGAAGCTGCTTTTCCTAAGGCCTTGGTCAGAGAGAAGCGGCAGGGAAGAGCCTCAGCCCTTCCACCCCGGAGAGCAGCAGTTGGGGATCACTCGCAGTGAGTGGGGGCTCCACAGGGTCCTGGCTCTGGGGACTGGGTGGAGGAGACAGACTTTCCTCCTCCTCTTCCTCTCTGTTGCAGCAGAGGGGGAAGAGAGCAGCTTTCCCTGGGTAAGGCCATGGCGAAGGGGCCAGCACGGGCTCTGTGGGAAGGGCTGGGGTGGTCCTTGGCATCGGGATGGTCCCGCACAGCCGGGGGATGCTGCAACCCCACAGAGCCCCGTGGAGCCGGCCGGGTGTGGAGCAGAGCAGCCAGCAGCAGGGCTGGTGCCAAGGGCTGGGCAGCGAGGTGCTCGCTGGGCTGCTGCCCTGCCACGCGATGCAAGAACCCACAGCTCACTCCCCCCTCTCTGCTCCACAGCTGCACCCCAGTGCTCCTGGCACCTCCTTGTGCCCCCATCACTGGGCATCTGGGCTGATGCAGCAGCTCCCACCCCAAGCAGCTCCCACCCCAAGCAGCTCCCACCCCAAGCAGCCCCCACGTAGGGGCTGTAGGGCCCTGTGGGGTCACAGCCAGCTGTGGGGATGCTGCAGCAGCAGCTGTAGGGCCCTGCAGGGTCACAGCCAGCTGTGGGGATGCTGCAGCAGCAGCAGCTGTACGGCCCTGCGGGGTCACAGCCAGCTGTGGGGATGCTGCAGCAGGTGCAGCCATTCAGACCTCGCTCAGGGAGCAGCTAAAAGGGGGAAGAAGGGAGGGTCAATCTGCTGCAGACCCCTCCTCAGCACCCACTCCCCAGCCCTCTTTGCTGAGCTCTCCAGAGCCATCACCCTTCTCTGCCCCATTCCAGCCCCTCCACGCCAGACAAGATGAAGCAGCTCTTCCTCCTCCTCCTCCTCCTCCTCCTCATCCTCGGGCTCATTGGCAGCTCCTCGCAGATTGAAGACAACAAGATCCCCGGGCTGTGCTCAGGGCAGCCGGGCATCCCGGGGACCCCCGGCTTGCACGGGGGGCAGGGTCTGCCGGGCAGAGATGGACGGGATGGCAGGGACGGAGCGATGGGGATGCCAGGGGAGAAGGGCGACATGGGCCCTCCTGGTAAGAACCGAAGGGGACCAACCCCCTGCAGCAGCTCTGCCATGCTGTGGGCAATGCCCTCCTACCCAGGGTGACCCCTGGGTGCTGCTGGCACAGCCCCACCTTCCCAAACCAAGGGCAAGACCTGCAGAATCACCCCTTTGATGCCACCTTTGCTCCTGGGCTGGGGGCTTCTCCAAAGCAGGGGTGGGATGGGTGGGATTAGTAGGAAAAATGTTCTCACTGAAGGGGGCATCAGGCTGCCCAGGGAGGGGGGTGACTCTCCATCCCCGGGGGGGTTCAGAAGCCTCTGGGATGTGGTGTTGGGTTTGAGAGTAGAGTAGGCTGTAGGGTTCGACCTGATGATCCTAAAGGTCTGTTCCAACCTGAATGACTCTGATCCTCCAGCTCCCCTCTGCTGCTGAGCCCTCAGCCCCCCCTGGCCACGACGGGCATTCACCCACCCTGCTGGGATTGGGCCTGGCCAGGGGGAGCTGGGATGGTGCGAGGGGTGCTGGTGGCATCGGCTGCCAGTTAACCTTTCCCCTTTCCTATTGAACCAGGCGCTCCCGGCCCCCGTGGGGAGACGGGCAGCCCTGGCACGGCCGGCCGGCACGGGGAGAAGGGGGCTCAGGGCGAGTGTGCCGTGGCCCCCCGCTCCGCCTTCAGCGCCAAGCGCTCCGAGTCACGCAGCCCACCCCTGGCCGACCAGCCCATCCGCTTTGACGTGGTGCTGCTCAACGAACAGGGCCACTACGACCCCGCCACGGGCAAGTTCACCTGCGAGGTGCCAGGTCTCTACTACTTCGCCGTCCACGCCACCGTCTACCGCACCAGCCTGCAGTTCGACATCATGAAGAACGGCCAGTCCGTCGCCTCCTTCTTCCAGTACTACGGCAACTGGCCCAAGCCCACCTCGCTCTCCGGGGGAGCGCTGGTCCGCCTGGAGCCCGAGGATGAGGTGTGGGTGCAGGTGGGTGTCGGGGACTACATTGGCTTCTACTCCAGCGTCAAGACGGACAGCACCTTCACCGGGTTCCTCGTCTACTCCTACTGGCAGAACTCCGCCGTCTTCGCCTGAGCCAGCCCCGGTGCCAGGGTACTGGGCTCCCAGTGGTCCCCGGTGCCCTGGGCAGGGTGGCTGTGTGGGAGCAGGGGTATGGGGAGTCGGTTGCTCTGCCCAGTGCAGGGCGGGAGTAACTCACCCTGTGCCACCCCTGGGGTGGTGGGGGCGTTCTCTCGGGCACTGGGCAGAGCAGCTGCGCCAGGGAGCTGCAGTGAGCTGGTTGCTGTATGTTACCCAGCACAACCCCCCCAGCACACAGCCCAGCCCCCCCAGCACGGGCACAGCACCCCAGCCCATCACCCCGGCTTCTCCCCATGGGCAAAACCAGCCCGGGCTGCCTGGCCGCTGGCACGGCGAGGGGCAGCTGCCCGCTCCCTGCCCTCCAGCCCACTCCTCCTCCTCCTTCGTCCTCAATAAAGGGCTCCTCAGCCACATGTGTGCCCGTGCCTGTGTGCCAGCACCACCCCGCGGGAAGGCTGTTGCAGGCTGGGGGGCAGTGGTGGTGCCCAGGGGTCGTGTTGGACCCGGTGCTCAGGGGCAGGGGTTGGGGTCACCTGGCAGTGCTGGGTTCAGGGTTGGCCTTGATGATCCTGAAGGCCTTTTCTTCCCACACAGAGTGGGGAGGCCCTGGCACAGGCTGCCCAGGGAGGGGGTGGAGGCAGCATCCCTGGAGGGGGGTTCAACACCCGGGCAGCCAGGGGGTTGAGGAGCTGGGGGAGTGCTTGGGGGTTGAGAGTGAACGGTTGGGCTTGATGATCTCCCAGGTCTCTTCCAGCCTGGATGGTTCTGTGATTCCAGATCTCTTCCAAGCACAGAGTCCCTGGGATTCAGGGGATGGAGGGAGCGGTCGGTGCTGCCTCCCGCAGCAGCAGCCGCTAGATGGAGGCATCGACGTCTCTTAGCGAGGGATCCGTCCCCGCAGCCTCGGGAAAGGCAGCGGAGCTGGGAGCACCCCCCTCTCCGGGGAACATCCCCCCCA
>VZRI01003406.1:32291-42476 GCA_013397515.1 Upupa epops
GTGAGGGTGCGGTGCTGGGGGGTGTCCCCACGTGTGTTCAGTGTGCAGCAGGGGGGACCCGACGGGCTGCGCAGCACCCACCCCCTTCTTCCTTCTAAGGAGGTTTCTGGGTTTCTCTTGGCTTTTTTCACGCTTTCTTTTTTTAACCTTTTTTTCCAGTCCTTTTTCGCCCTCGGGGTTAGGGGGTGTTTGGGGAGGGGGGGGGATGCATTTCCTGCCCTGCCCTCCTTCTCCTGGAGCTAGGAGTGGTCCCGGTGCGCTAGATGCTCCCTGGCCAACCCCACTGTGGAGGTGGCCCCAGACACGGGGGAAGCCCCTGCTTTGGCTGAGCAGCTGAATTCCCCAGCCAAAGGCTGTTCCCCCATCCCGGGAGCCCCCTCCCCACAGCCTGGAGAGGCTTCCATTGGTTGGCAGCATCGGGAAGAGGAGGGGAGGGAGGGGAGGTGGTTTGCAAACCCAGCCATGGGGAAAGCTCGAGGCTTCTCAGATGATGAGGGGTCACAGCCAGACCAGTCCCAGGTGGGTTGGAAGAGGCTCCTGGCGCTGCTTACGGGGGGCCTGAGCCCACCCTGGGGCTGCTAGTGCCACCCTGGTACCAGCTGGTAGAGAGGGGTCTGGAGGTGTTTTCCCTGTGGTGTAGTTTTCCCTGTCCTGCTGCACTTGGCTGGGTGCTGGGGGTGCTTGGGGCTGTGTTTGGGGGTGCAGGGGGCCAGTCTGTGCTGCAGCAGAGTTGTGGCCCCCTCCCCATCCCCTGCACAGTGAGGTCAGGGCTGGGGCGGAGGCTGCTGGGTGCTGCCCGCTGCAGGGCTGGGCATCTGCTTCTGCTCCTCATCACTCTGGGGAAGAAGGAGAGGTGCAGGTGACCCCTCCTCCTTGGGAACTGGGGCACCCCCCCCAGCTCCAAGGCAGAGCAGGGCAGCCTGTGCTGGGGTCTGCTCTGGTTCCCTGAGAAGAGAACAGAAACCTCCAGCATCCCCTGTGTGGCTGCAGCCCCCCAAGGTGCCCCCTGCTCTCACCGCTCCGTGTCGGGGGGCTCTGTGCAGGGGGAGGGCTTTGCTCTGACACTGCAGCCACACTCCTTGACAGCTCCCCACACACCTCAGCCCCCCAGGAGGCTGGCGGGGCGGCTGGGCTACTTCCCACCCCCTTTCCTCAGCCCTGAAAGCAAATCTTTGTTCTTGTGGAGCTTTGGCAGGCGGCCGGCTGTCCTCCAGCCAGATGGAAAGGCGCAGGGGCTTCTCCTGCCTGCCCCGCTGCCTGCTGCAGGCCACCTCCCCAGGTCTCCTACTGGAACTGTGCCAGGCTGGAGGCTGCTTGGCACCGCCTGGGGCTCAGCTCTGCGCCTGGGCTGTTCTCAGCATGGACCGTGGGTCACCAGCCTTGCCCGGGTTCCCTCAGCAAGCTGCTGTCTGCAGCCGTGCCGGGCACAGGGGAGGATCACCGTGTCCACGGAGCTGCCTGTGCCAGGGTGTTAGTGCCCAGTGCCTTGTGCCCAGGGTATCTGTGCCCGGTGCCTCTGCCAAGGCGTTTGAACGCGGTGCCTCTGCCCAAGTGCTTGCACCAGGGTGTTTACACCCAGTGCCTGTGCCCAGGCTGACTGTGCTCAGTGCCTCTCTCACCTGCCCACGTGCCTGGCAGCCTGCTGTGGGTTCTTGGAGCTGCAGGAGGGAGCCCAGGAGCTCTGTGCCCCATAGCTACCCCCACTGCGCTGGCCATGGGTGCTGGGATCCAGCCGGACCTGCAGCAGATGGAGGAGGCAACGAGGCCCTTGCAGGCAGGGAGGGGTCTGCAGCACCCACATCCCTCTCCTCAAGGGCAGCGGATGGGTGGGAGGGACGAGTGCCTCATGCCAGCCCTAGATGCCAGCCATTCTCCAGCTCTGAGCTCACGGGTTCTGCTGCTTCGCTGCTGCACGAGGGCTCTCATGCCGAGCGGGTCAGCGGGGCGGGACGGGATGGCAGCTCTCCCAAGGGCTGGCTCTGCTCTAGGAATCATAGAGAGGGGGGCAGTAAACCCTGGCCTAGGTGCCTGCAGCCCAGCTCCACGTCGGGTGCAGGGGGTAGTGAGGGCACAGCCCAACCCCAGGCTTGCCCAGCTCTCCGGGCAGCGGAGCGGTGGTGGAGCAGGACAGCAGGTGCCTCTGGTGCAGAGTTTTCTCTTCCTCCATGAGCTCAGTTTCCTGCTGCGTGTCCCGGGGGGCGGAGGGGGTGCTGCTTATCTCTTACCTGTTATCCTAGCACCTCCTTTCCTGTCCAGCGCTTTGCTCACCCCGTGCCAGCTGCGCTGTGCCAGTGGCACCGGTGACAGCCCCGAACTGGCTGTTGGAGTGAACTGCGCTGTCTAAATCCCCTGAGCTGGGGTCTTTGCCGTGGCAGAGGGACTCCTGACTGCGTTTTGGGGCTCTGCCACCACAGATCCCCTGCTGTCAGAGTGTTTTATGGGCATGACGTTGCCCTTTGAAGTCACCCGAGGCTGTTAGCGATGGGCACTATCAGGGGCTGTGTTGACACAGCTGCCTCCTCCAGCCTCTTATCCCCAGCTCCCATACCTGGGCTGCTCTGGGTGAGGACCCGCTGCCATCGCCCACCTACAGGGCTCTGTGCCAGCCCGGACTGTGCAGACCCCCCCTGTTGCCTTGGCCAGGCGGGCAGTGCCATGCGTGCTGTGACGCAGCCCTTGTCTCTGCTGTGCCCAGCTCTGGCTGCTTTGCCCTGGCCCCTCAGGAAGCTGCTCTGCTCCCTGTCCTGAATCGATAGCCATTACCTTGTCCTGCTGCTCTGGAGCAGGGCCAGGAGCTCCATTACCGCTGCGGGCGAGTGGGCAGCTGGGCTGGGAGGAAGGTGGGTGCTGGGGTGGGCAGGGTTTGCTCATCGGGGTGCAGGGCACCGGTGCCACCCGTGCTGTGAATGAGCAGCACTGGGTTTGCTCTGTGGGCAAAGGGAGAGGAGCAACGAGGGGCTCTCTGTGGGGCAGATGCTCCAGCTGCTGGGTTTGGGGTTCCTGCCTGGATAGCACAGTCAAAGCGCTGGGAGGTGCCCAGGGGTCTCTGCCTCCCTGAAGGGCTCTGTCACCTTGGAGGGGGCAAAGAGAGCAGCAGGCAGCCCCGGTGGGCTGGGACAGCCCTCCTGAGCCACTGCCCCGTGGTGCTGTGGGGGAACACAGCACCTCATTGATGCCCAGCTCCAGGGGGGCTGCATGGGCTGGCGTCAGGACTGTGGTCCCAGGGCTTGGGAAGGGGCAGCCTTTGTGCTGTCGGCTTCAGTCTGCACCCCCAGCCTGTTCTCCTGCCTCTGACACCTCCTTGCCTGGTCCTTGGGGCCAGTAAGGTGTGGTGGGCACTGGAGTGGGATGCTGGCTCACACTGGGGCTGTGGGGCTGTGCTCTGGGGGGTCAGAGGGGTCAGTGCTGCCCTGGGCTCACATCAGTCTGCCTGCTCACAGGCTGTGGCAATGCAGCCCCTTTCCATCCCCATCCCAGGGGGAGGTGATCTGGGGCTGAGAGGTCCTGCTGCAAGGCTGGGATGCTGTGGGGAAGGCAGCTCTCCTCCAGCAGTGGGCTGCCTGGTTGTCTGCAAGCACCCTGGGGACTTGGGTGGCGTGAGGGTGGCATCTCGTGCCCGCTCTGAGGACAGGGTTGGTGCTGGGAGTGGAGCTCCTGGTGGCTTTGCCACTGGGCTGGGACACGGAGCCTGGAGGCTGCTCCCTCTCTGGGTCAGATGTGGGGGTTCCCAGTACCTCCCCCCACAACGGACTCCGTCCCACAGCTGCAGCCAGCGGGCTGGAGGTCTCCACGCCAGCGGTGCTCGAAGTGGAGAGCGAGGGCACCGCCAGGATCGAGTGCAACTTCCACATCCCCAACAACGATACCTTCTCCTACATCACCTGGTCCTATGTGAGTGCCCGTGGGTGGCAGGGAGGGGTGGGCTGGCAGATGCCCCAGGGCTCGCTGCCAGCCTGGCTGTGACCCCCTCTCTCCGTGCAGATGGACCGTGGCAGCTTCGTGAGGCTCTTCCACATCGTGGGCAGCGAGGTGCAGCAGCAGGAGGGCACCGACCCCCGGATGTCAGTGGGGGAGGACTGGGCCCTCTCCATCAGCAGGGTGACCCTGCAGGATGCCAAGACCTTCGTGTGCCAGGTCGGGGCGGGCAGCCACGGTGTGGGGGAGGACCGCACCGAGCTCCGTGTCTACAGTGAGTGATGGGGCACGAGGGGCTGGCAGCGGGGCACCGGTCCATCCCCGTGTAACCCCCTCGGGATTTCTCCTTCCAGAGGTCCCTGAGGATCCCGAGATCACGGCCAACCCAGCAGGCATCTCGGTGCAGAGCAGTGAGAGCTCACAGGTGAGGAGGGGGAGCTGCCAGCCGAGCCAGGCTGCCCCCTCCCCACAGGGATGTGCTCAGGGCTCTCTCTGCCGCCGCAGATCGCCCGGTGCGTGAGCAGGAACGGCTTCCCGGCCCCCAACATCACCTGGCACAAGAACGGGGAGCAGCTGGAGGAGAATGGTGAGTTGAGGGAGGATGGGGAACTGCACCAGCCTGAGCTCCTCACTGCTGGGGGCTGGCCAGCCCGAGGAGCCCAGTTGCCCGCAAGGGAGCTCCTGGGGAGTTCACAGCATCACAGAATGTGAGGGGTGGGCAGGGATCTCTAGAGAGCATCCAGTGCAACCCCCTGCCAGAGCAGGATCCCCTAGAGCAGGTCACACAGGAACAGCCAGGCTGGGGTTGAATGGCTCCAGAGCAGGAGACTCCACAGCCTCTCAGGGCAGCCTGGGCCAGGGCTCCCCATGGGCTGGCAACAGCATCTCTATCCTCTGTCGCTTCAGGGAAGGTGAAGATCTCTCTCACCCGGACCCGAGAGTCCAGCGGGCTGTACACAGTGACCAGCACCCTGTTCACCCCCGTCACCCGCCAGGACCGCAGCTCCCTGTACTACTGCACCGTGCACTACCGGCAGCAGGGGCGAGCACGGGCCACGGAGTCGCAGAAGGTCAACATCACTGTGTTCTGTGAGTCAGGGGCTGGGGGAGGTCTGCTCTCTGCTGCCTGGCATCGCAGAGCGGGTCTGGGCACCGACCCTTCCCGCTCCTCCCTCCTGCAGACCCCGCGGAGCACGTGAAGCTGCAGGTGATGCCGTCCTCAGCGCTGGTGAAGGAAGGGGACGACGTGAAGCTGGTCTGTGAGGCTGACGGCAACCCAGCGCCAGTCTTCACCTTCTATAAGAGAGGGGTGAGGCTGGAGGGGCACCGGGGCACCTCTCCCTTGGCAGATATCTCGTGTCCTGGCTGGACTGTCCTGTGGAGGAGCTGGGATGGAAAGGACCTGTGTGGGGACTCAGTGTCGCATCCTTTCCCCCCTGCCTGCAGCTGGAGGACAGCTGGCAGGACCTGTCGTTCCTGTCGGACACCAGCAGCGGGGTGCTGAACCTCCACGATGTCAATAAGAGCAGCAGCGGCCTCTACAAGTGCCAGACGCTGGATCTGGATGACATGAGACAGCTGGAGAAGGACGTGGAGCTCGTTGTGAACTGTGAGGCGATGGGACGGGACCCTGGGGACCTGCTGGGGGGGGTGTCGCATCCTTCCTGCTTACCCTGCACTGGTTTCCATCCCTCTGCCAGACATCGAAGGGGTCCAAGTGAGGATGGAGCCACCCTCACCGCTTCGCGAAGGGGACAGCGTGAGGCTGAGCTGCAATGCCCACAGCCCCGTGGCCCTGGACTACCAGTGGAGGGATGCCAAGGTGAGCGGGAGTGGGTTTCTGTCCTGGGGGAGAGGCCGTGGGTGGGAACCTGCTGTCCAGGGCCCTCTTCTCCAGGCCAGCAGTGCAGAACCACCAGGTCTCCTTGGTTGGAGGGGACCTTTAAGCTCAAGGAGTCCAGCACCCTTCACCCAGCTGTCCCAGCCCCCTGCTAAACCCTGTCCCTGAGCTCCAGCTCCACGATGCCCAGGGATGGAGATTGAACCCTCATCCTGGGCAGCCTCTAGTCTGACCTGAGATCCTTTCTCCTGATTCTTTGGGGTTCAGTTCTCCTCTGTCTGCTGTCTTCAAGATCTCAAAGTGCTTCTGACAAGTGGGGGAAGCAGGGAAGTTCTGCAGAGCTGTGTGGGGCTGCATTGCTCAGGGGTACCACCCCAGCTCTCCTTGCATCCCTCTCCCAGACCTCAAAAGCCCCATAAAATAAAGCACCTGGAACAGAAGGGGGGAGAGCAAATGCCCCCAGATGCTGAGGACCCAGACCTCGCTCAGTAGCCACAGCAGCATCCCCTGAGTCTGGACTGAAGTGCTAGGGGAAGGAGTGAGAGGCAGGAGCGACAGAGGTTTGTCCAGTTCACTTGAACATCAGGATCAACCCTGTGAGGCTCAGCAAAACCCTGCTTGTGAGGAGCTGACAGCAAAGCCAGCACTGCCAGGGCCCCCCTAACCTGTGGGCACCACTAACCCGTGGGTACCCCTGTCCCTGAGCACTGTCTCCACACGTGAGCTCATCCCTCCAGGGCTGGGGACTCCAGCACCGCCCTGGGCAGCCTGTGCTGATGTTTGATAGCCCTGGGGGTGAAGAAACTCTTCCTAAGAAGGTCCTGTGCTTCCAGGCTCTCTCCCTGCACAGGAGACAGGGCTGAGCTCCTTCGGGGCGGCTGCAGAGCCTGGGGGAACTGGGCGCAGAAGGGTCTGGTGCTCAGGGCTGAGTGCTGGGGCCATCTCCTGCCAACAGGGCAAGAAGGTGGCAGATGGGAACCAGCTCTTCTTGAAGAACCTGACCTTCGAAACCTCCAGCAACTTCAGCTGCAGGGTGCTGGCCCCAAGCGTGCCAGGGCTGGAGCAGAGCAAGCAGGTGGCTGTGGCAGTCCAGGGTAAGAAGTGAGGGGTAGCAGGGGGGGCCGTGTGGTCTCAGAGCCCTGCTGGAACGAACCTACTACCCCCCCACACACCCCCGTGCCAACCCAGCACTGACCCTTGACGTGTGCCCTCACGCCAGGGAAGCCGCGGATCGTGGCCGTCAGCTCCCCGCTGTACGTGCGGCAGGACGAGGTGGTGAACCTGACCTGCAAAGCCATCGCTCACCCCAGACCCTCCGTCCGCTGGAGCATCAACGGCACCGTGAGTGCCCCGCTGGGGAGGAGGCTGCGCTCTCTCTCTCGGTGGAGGCTGCCCCTGCCCTGTGGGCACTGAGGTCCTTCTGCTCTGCCTCCTCACCCCGCAGACTCACGAGTACACGGAGAACAAGCACGTGGGCAGCAACCTGACGGTGCGAGTGAGCCACGACCTGCTGCGGGTGGGAGCCATGTGCAGGGTGTCCAACGAGCTGGGGGTCAGCGAGGAGCACATCCAGCTGCTGGGTGAGTGCTGGGCGCTGCCCCCTGTGCCAGGGCAAGGATCAGTCCCGCTCTGAGGGGGTCTGAGGTGCTGCTCTAGCAGCCCAACTCCTGTTTCTCTCCCTCCCTCCCTGCTCTCCCAGTGGAATCCATCAGGAAAGGTCAGTCTGCCCTGCTCGTGGAGAGGTGCCAGCGGAGGGAGTCACCTCGGGGAGGGGTCTGAGGCTGCTTGGTGGCTCTTGCATTGCATCTCCCATTGCTTGAGGAGGGGAATGGGGGCTCTGTCTGCTTGTCCCCAGCCTGCAGCCATCTAGTGCAGCTTCCCACAGCCCTGATGCCCTACAGGAAGCCCCCCGAGGGCCATGGCAGTGGGAGCAGAGTCTGTCCACACAACCCCCCTGCCATCCCTCCACCAGAGTGACTCTGTCCCCACATCTGCACCCTGCAAAGAGCTGGGGATGCCCTGGGAACCGGGGTCCTGGGGGTCCTTTCCCCTGCCCCCCCACGAGGCTGCTGCTAATGCAGAAAGCACCAGGGATGGGGGTTGATACCTCCTGGTCCTTCCCGTTGTGTCCAGCTCAAAAGTCGCCGGAGAGCAAAGGGGTGATCATCGTGGCCATCATCGTCTGCATCCTGGTGGTGGCCGTGCTGGGCTCTGTCATCTATTTCCTGCACAAGAAAGGCAAGATCCCGTGTGGCCGCGCTGGGAAGCAGGACATGTAAGCACTGCCCATCCCTCCGGGACCCCTGGGGGACAGAGAGAGGGGCTTTGCCATCACTTCATGCTTCCCACCTCATCGCACCCGCTGCGGGGAAGGAGGCACTGGGGCAGCACCGGGGCAGGGGGGCTCGGCAGCGCTTCCAGCTTCCCGCAGCCTGGGGTCTGCACTGCTCTCCCCCATCCCGGTCCCTGCAGGGAGGCGGCGAGGATGATGACAGGTAGAGCAGCTAGGGGATTCCTGGGCACCCCAAAGCTCCCTGTGTGAGCTCTGGAGCCCTCTCTGTGTCACCTCCCCACCGCATCCCCAGCCAGCGCAGAGCAGCTCCTGGGACGAGACGGAGCCGTGGGGCTCGTCCGGCATCGTGCCCTCCTTTGGGGTCCCGCAGTTGTCTCAAAGCTTTGTCGCCTCCCTCCCCTAGCACAAAGCCAGAGGCTCGTAAAGACAAGATTGTAGTTGAAGTTAAGTCAGATAAACTGTCCGAAGAAGCGGGGCTCCTGCAGGGTGCCAACGGGGACAAGAGACCTGCAGCTGACCAGGTAGGACCGAGCGTCGTGTGGGGCCAGGGCTGCTCCCGGGGCGGGAAGCAGAGGTGAGGAACCTAGGGGTGAAGCTGCTCTCCTCTCCCTGCGCTCCCCACCCTGCATGGGCCTCTCCATCATCCATCACCAGCGCTCAGGAGGGGCTGCGGGAGGGAGGGGAGGAGGTGTAGCCCTACAGCTCTGTGCAGCGAGGGCGCAGAGCTGCGCTGCACTGCCCTCACGCAGCTCTGCTCTGGCACCACCACCACCACCCCCTGGCACCTCCTGGGAGCTCAGTGCCTGCTGCCAGCCTGTCTGGGGCATGTGGGGAGCTGTGAGAAGGAGCCGCAGAAGCCTCTGTGGCTGGGAGCCAGAGCGGAGGCCGCAGGAATGGGCCCTGCCCCAGCATCTCTGAGCCAGAGCACTCGGGAGCAGGATGGGATGAGTCTCCAGGGGCGGGTGTTTACCTCCTGCCTGGGGGTCTGCAGCAGCTCCTGGCAGTGTTCCTGTGCTGAGGCTGGGCTCGCTGTGACTGCTCATCCCACTGAGCGATGGGATGTGGGGCTTGAGATGCTCAGGGAGCTGCCAGCTTCTTCCTCAGGAGGAGAGGCTGAGAGAGCTGGGGTTGCTCAGCCTGGAGAGGTGAAGGCTGAGGGGGTTCTGACCGATCAGTAGCTGAAGGGTGGGTGTCTGGAGGATGGGACCAGGCTCCTCTCGCTGCTGGCCACAGGGCACTGGGCACAAACTGGAACCCAGAAAGTTCCAGTTAGTGAGATCCCAGAGCCCTGGCCCAGGCTGCTCAGAGAGGCTGTGAGGTCTCCTGCTCTGGAGCCGTTCCAACCCTCCTGGGCTGTTCCTGTGGGATCTGCTCTAGGGGATCCTGCTCTGGCAGGGGGGTTGGACTGGATGATCTCTAGAGATCCCTTCCAATGGTTCTGTGATCCCAGAACAGCACCCACAGCTTGTGCTCAGCACCCTTTGCCCTGGCACTGGTGCTGACCCTCCCCATCACACTGGGGTCACGCAGATCCCCCCCTCCCTCCTCTCTCCAGCAGAGAACTGATGGGGTTTTTCCTCTCTTCACTTCTAACTGCTCTCTCTTTCCTCCCTCCTTCTGTTCCGGCCGGACTGCAGAGCGAGAAATACATCGATCTGAGGAACTAGAGAGGGGATCCACTCAGTGCTTTCTCCCTTCAAACCTTTCCTGCTCTCGAATTGCCTTGTCCCACCCCTGCTCCAGGACCTGGGCAGAGCGGCCAGAGACGATTCCTTGCATCGCAGGGCTGAACCCCAATGTGCAGGGGGTCACCCCCTCCACCCCGATTCACCCCACCCCGGTACCTCAGCCGTGGCCTTGCAGGTTGTCCGTGCAGCAGCAGCAGCAGCAGCAGCAACGCTGGATTCGCTTACTCTACTCTCTAGGATGGCAGTGACCCCATGAAGCAGCCCCGGGGGGACGGGTGGAAGGGTTTTGTTAGGAGGTCTGATCCCGAGTGTCGTGTGGGAAGGGGTTTGTTACCCCAAACGGACGGGGAAGAGCTGGGGAATGGCTTTGTTGGGGTGTCTGAGGCACCTTAGCTGTAGCATCGTGCAGGTGTAGATGGGATGCGGCGGGTTAGAGCGGGGTTTGTAGG
>VZRI01003406.1:42676-77206 GCA_013397515.1 Upupa epops
ATGTTGTTAGCGCTTTGCTTCTCCTTTGAAAGGGTCTGGTGTCGCTGGGCAGGGGGCACAGAGCAGCGGGTGCCCGTCTCTCTCTCTCAGACCAAGGGCTTTGGGCTGTCTGCTTTGTAGGGTGGCCTTGCTGAGGTGAGGGAGCTGCTCCCCTCTCCCCAAGGCATTTGGCTGGAGGGGGGGGTCTGCCCAGCCGCCTCAGCAGCAGAGCCCTCCCCAGCCATCAAACTAAGGACCATGGGGCCAGTCGGTGCCGTCTCAGGGTTTTCCTTTGTGCTGAGCAGTCATCCCCCCCCTCCACCCCGAGCTCAGAGTGACCCCATTCAGCCCTTTCGGGGGACTCCACAACCAAGCTGAGAGGAGAGAAGGCCAAGCAGCTCATCCTCAGCTCCCAGCCCACCCAGTGCCTCCAAGTCCCCGCGATCTCAGTGCTCTGCCGTCCCCCTGCCCTTAACAGGGGACAGGAGTGGGGGTGTCCCCTGGCCCCAGCAGCCTCCAGCGAGCCGTGAGCTGTCCTCGTGAGCTACAAGTGTTGTGGAAGCAGCAGCTTGGGGCTGGATTTTGGGTTCTATATGATATTCCGTGTCGGATTGTGTGTCCATTGCCAGGTTCCTTTGCCCTGGTCCTGGCCAGGTTGTGTTTTGGGTTTGGTTGGGTTTTTTTTTATATCTATGTGAAAATAAAGTTCCAGGTTCCGAGTTTGGCCTCTCCAGTTTGTTCTTCTTGGCTGGAGGGAGGGCTTTCACCTACAAAGAGATTCCAGCTGACAGAGCCACTAATAACTGCTAAGAGGACCAGTAACTCTGCTGGTAGAGTCGATCTGCAGGGGTGATACGAAAGGTATTGATTTAGGGGGGCAGAGAGTTGATCTAGAAGGATTTAAAAGAGAAATAAAATCTGTATGTAATTTATATCTCAAGATCCAGCCCAGCCCAGCACCCAACATCACCCCAGCAGCCACCCCAGGGCACTCAGGGCCACAGCCAGGCTGTCCTTCAACACCTCCAGACACAGGGACTCCCCTGCTGCCCTGGGCAGTCCAGTCCAGTCCAGGCTCACGTGAACTCAGGTGACCCCTTCGTGTCCTCATTTGACCCCACAGAGGAGCTTTGGAGGGATCATTTGAACTCACATAACCCCTCATGCCCTCATTTGACCCCTCAGAGAAGTTTTGAAGGGCTACTTGAACTCAAGTAACCCCTCTGTGTCCTCATTTGACCCCAGAGGAGTTTTGAGGGGTCACTTGATCTCCTCTATGACCTCGTTTGACCCCAAATTAACCTCACTTGACCCCTCCTGCTCTCATTTGACCCCCTCAGGGAAGTTTTGAGGGCCCCTGTGAACTCAAATGACCCCCTCGTGTCCTCATTTGACCCCACAGAGAGGGTTTGAGGGCCCACATGAACTCAAATGACCTCTCCTGTCCTCATTTGACCCCCTCAGAGAAGGTTTGAGGGACCATGTGAACTCAGGTGACCCCTTGTGTCTTCATTTGACCTAAATTAAGCTCAGGGAGACTTATTTGACCCCCTCCCCATCCTCAGTGAGCCCCCCGTCCTGTGGTTGAGGGAGCCCCTCGGCCCCACGAGTCCCCTGGGTCCTTATTTAGCCCCGATCACACCAGTTACCCCCAGATGTCCTTGGGATCATCCAGACCTTCTCCTTCTCACTGGACCCTACTTCATGTGGTGACCCCTCCAGTACTGTTTGGGGAGGGCCTGGGCTCTCCAGACTGACAACTGAAGGCTGGCAGAGCCCATCAGGGGGTCTCACCAGGGCCCCCCCAGTGTCACAGGCTCCAGCAGAGCCCTGTGTCCATCAGCAGTGTCTGGGCACGGGTTCCTATTGATTACAGACAATCAGTAGCTGCTGGACAGCTGTTCTCTCTGACTGGGCGATGGATCGGTGGCTCCAGACACCTCGTGCACCGAGTCACAGTCTTTCAGACTCTGCAGCAGGGTGAAAACTGGCTGAGAGAGGTTCCCTGAGCCTCACACACCCCCCGGGGTGGGCTGGGCAGAGCAGGACTGACTCCTCAGGATCTGCCAGAGCCCAACAGGCTCTGCAGGACCCACTGGACTCCCCCTCCAGTCCCTTCCCCAGCCTCGCTGCTCCTCTGCACCCACTCCAGCCCCTCCATCTCTCTCTTGCAGTGAAGGGGCCCAGCACTGCCCCCCAGGACTGGAGGAGCGGCCTCCCCAGTGCTCAGGGAGACCGGGTGGTCCCTGCTTCAGTGGGGAATGACTGATGACCTCAAATGTCCTCAGCAATTCCGTGCCTCTAAGATCTCACAGCTGAACACAAGGCGTGAGGGGGGGGTTGGAGCAGGACATTCCCTTCCCAAGCCCGAGAGAAGCAGCAGCAGGAGCCAGACCATGTGCTACAACAAAGGAAATTTTATTTAAAAATAAAACTTTGTGGGGTTTTTGTTTTTTACTGACAAGGGGGGGGTGAAGGAAATCCCAAACGAAGCAGCTCTTAGTGGGCAGAGTACAAAGGGTGGAAACAATTAATAAATAACATTAGTAGAACCTCTAAACATTAACAAACGCACTCGGCAAACAAAACGAGCAACTGGAAAACCAACTCTGAACCTTAAAGCTCAGCNTGGCTCCACTCCATCATCTCTGTGGCTCTGTGCCGGACAGAGTATTTACCTCCTGCTCGGTTTTACCTGCTGGTTTCACCTCATTCTTTACAGGTCTGGAAAGCACTGGCCACTGCTCTGACTGTCTGACACCAACGCCACCACAGGAGCGGGGTTTTTCTGTCTCTTTTTAAACATTCAGTGAAAAGCTCAACCTTTTCAGCACTGACACCGCACAAACAGGGCAGTGTCCTTCAAGGGAAGGGACGAGCAGTCCCTCTTCTCTCCTCCCTCCCCTGGTTTTGGGGAGCTTTGTGAAATGAAGTGGTTGTGCTCCCCGCTCACTCTTCACCAGGGCCCTGGCTGTTGCCTTTTCTCTTGCTCAGCTGAAACAATCAACCCCAAACCATGTACAGGAGTGACTCTGCCTCGGGATGAGCTGCAGCAGCATCACGAGTCTAGTGCAGCGAGCAACATGCTGGACCCCAAACCCGCCTGGCTGCCCCTGGGTGAGGGCACAGAGAGAAAACAAGAGGAGTGACGGCCCACACCCCACACAGACAGCAAACAGATCCCATGAGGGTTCTACCACAGCCCTGGCCAGGTCTCACCTCACTGGACTCTCCAGGAGAGCACTGGACTCCCCAGGTGAGCACTGGACTCTCCAGGAGAGCACTGAACTCACCAACTGAGCTGGAAACCCAGTGCAGAGCAGAGGGTTTCTGTGCCCAGCTCAGCTTCCTGCTCATTTTGTGGCCAGGGAGGAAAGCCCAGTGGGTTTTTTTTACCTTACAAGCAAACCCAACCCTCTCCTGCAGTTCTAGTCTTCACACAGAGCTTAGCGGAGCACCAGTCCAGCCTCTGGCTGCAGCAGGGGAAGCAGAGAACCTCCACAGCTGCACAAAACCGAGGTCAGAGCTGCGGTGCCAAGCACCCCCCTTGCTTGCCCCTGTTTCCACCCCTCTCAAAGCAGTCTCGAGCTCAGACCCAGGCTGCCCGGTCCAAGCTCTTCGCTTTCGCAGAGGGCTGCGGGTTGGTTGCAGGTCCAGCCTAGCGAGGCCAGACAACCGGGTCGGACTGGTTTGTTTTCTTCTTGTAAAAGTAGCATCGTGAAAGTGAACTTGAGGAGAGTAAAGATGAAGGAGGTGAAGGGAAATAAAGAGAAAGCTATCCGAGGCTTCACTTCCTGAAAGAACAACAAGGAAAACCCAGTGGTCAGTGCCCGGGGCGTCAGACACGGCCAGGACTCGCTGTGCTGCAGCTCAGCGGCACCAGCAAACACGGGTGGAAGTAGAAAAAGCCAAGATTTAAGTTTCTCAGATCAGCTGGAGACAGGCAAACAGTGCACAGACAGGATACATGCAGGAAAATCAGTGATACATGCCACAACGATAGCTCTCTCTAACCTCTAATACCTGCAACAGCACTCGTAGGACATCTCTTGGCACATAAATCCCACAGACAGGCCCGTGATGGGCGGACTGAACAGCACGAGCCTGTAAGAAAGGGCTGGGAGAGGACAGGGCATCACTACTCCGGTCACACACAGACAGGAGTTAAGGCTTTCTTACTGGCTGGACTGGGTTCTCGCACAGCCCTGGCAGTGGGGACAGTCACACGGCACCCTGGAGCTGAGTTTACACAGCAGGTCGCGAACAAAGCGGCTCCGAAGGCAACAGAGAGCCAGTGGCAGCGGTGGAGAGAGTGAAAACAGGGAAATAAAGCTGCAGTGCTCCCTCCCGAAGGGGGTTTCACCTGGTTCTCCAGCACAGAGCCAGGGAATCTCTCTCTCTCTCACACACTGGGACTGGTTGCTCAGGCTCACGGGTGCAACACACTGGGGTCTACTGGGAAAACACCCTGAGCTGCTCCATGCTCCTGCCCCGGCAGCACCAGTGCTGGACTTGCTTCTCCAGAGGCTCCCGCAGACTCAGTGGCCAGCACTCACTCTCCCACGCAGAGAACTCTCTGCACAAAAAGAGCAGGACTGGAGCACACCACCACTGGCTGTGGGCAGAGGAAAGGGAACCACTCTTCTCTTCATCAGCTTCTCTGCAGCTCCCAGGTCACAGCCAGGCCAGACCCTGCTCTGACCCTGAGCTCTCCCTTCCCCACGGACAGAAATCTCACCCATGTGCTGCCTCTGCAGGTTTGAGCCCTGTCCCCAAAATAGCGACGGGGGGGGGTGAAGGCCTGGAAGAGCTGTGGGAGATCTCCTTATGTTTCAGAGAGCATTCCCTTCGCTACAGAGAGGAGGGGAGTAAGAAAGGGACAGTTCACAGGGTTCCACTGCCTGGAACTCGGGCACCACTGTTTTACGGAGCTGTGGATGCAGAAAGAACCCCCCTCTGTCCGTAAAACCGATGCTCAGCAAACCTTGCAGGGCATTTCTCCGAGGTCTGGGCCCAGCTACCAGCCTCTTTAGAAGCTAAACTGCGTCCAAGAGCCTTAACCACCATCCCACCCATAAATCAAACTGCCTCCTGCTGCCCTTGAAGAGCCGCAGCAACGCTGGCCTGACTTCAAAAGGCTCCTCTCGGCGCACACTGAGCACTTGTTGGCCTGGCAGGCTGTGACCTGCTCTCCCCACCTGAATTAAAGCTTCTCCAAAGGAACCGCACGCTTCTCACCCATCGAGCGTAACTGAACACAGCTAGAGTCGAGCAGGCAAGTCAGGCTTTGCCTCAGGAACAGCAGAGCACTGACTCTGAGAGCCTCGGGACTGCTTTACGAATACTGAAGCGTCCCAGATCTGTCTCTGGTGAAACCTTAAGAGGATGGAAACGGGAAGAAGAGCCCCCTTCCCCGTGTTGTTTCGACAGCCATGCAAGGGAACTGCTGCAAAGCAGGTGAGAGACCTCATAAACACACGAGCTGCACCCACCAACTCCACACAAAGAGCCTGGCACAGGGACAGCCGGCTCTCGCTGAAGCTCTCGAAGGAGATGACGGAATGTGTGTGAAGGCCACTAGTCTGCGACAACCACCATGCAGTTAAGATAAATAACACAGCCTAGTTCCCAGGTGCAGCATTCCTGGAGAAAAGAGCCTGTGGGAGCGTCCGGTGCCTGCTGCTCCAGCCCAGCAGGGCCACAATCAAGTCTGAGCACTGGAGAACAAAACGCTCAAGGCTACGAGAGGAGAAGAAGAAGCAGCAGCAGCCAGTTGTTTGAGTGAGACATCAACTCTTCCCACTCTCAACGACAGGCAAATCTGGTGCTGCCAGTGCTTACGGCGAGAGGACCCGCACGAGAGAAACCCAGCTCCCAGCGCAGCTGAGATCAAAAGGCCTGAGAGAAGCGAGGAACGCGCGCCGGCCAGGCGACAGGGGAGGACTCCA
This sequence comes from Upupa epops, assembly GCA_013397515.1. Taxonomy (NCBI): domain Eukaryota; kingdom Metazoa; phylum Chordata; class Aves; order Bucerotiformes; family Upupidae; genus Upupa; species Upupa epops. The sequence goes on from VZRI01003406.1 coordinate 48,604, forward strand.
ATCACAAGCCCTGAACGCTATTATTACAGGCAAGAGGGAAACGCCACGGTAAACGGGAAGCAATCGACAGATTCTTCCAAAGCCTCCTATTTATTCCCAGCAGAAAGTGCCCTCCTGGCTGCTCCAAAAAGAAAAAAGCCTGAGCCAGCCACATAGCAGCGAACAGATCCAACCCGAGTACCATGAACCACAGGACACACCACAGCCACCTCAAGACCTTTGTTTCTCAGAGCATTCACTTAGAATTCACAGCACAAAACACTTCCCCCCCCACCCCTCCCACAGCCTCCAGGGCATCAGCTTGGGGATCCCTGGTTGCGATTCCTTTCTCTGCCGACACCCTGGAAATAAATCTGTTCCCTCCAACAAGAGGTCGGGGTAAAGGACTCCAAGACACACACACTGTATAAAACACCACTGCGCTCCGCTCCACTGCTTTGAAATCTGGAACCACGAAAACCTGATCACTGATTCTCTGTAAGAGGCAGGACCGACCTCGGCACAAAGTCTCTAAAGGAACCCCCTTCCCCTTTGGTGTGAAGCTGGGCGACGACTGCCCAGGCAGTTGGTCCACAGAAGCTGTAGGTAGGTGTGGAGGTACTGTGCTATGTGGCCACGTGTGCAGGGGAGGAAATGGAAACGAACTCCCGCAGGATATTCTTGGCCATTTCAATATTGTTATGTGCAATGACCAGGGCTTTCTGAATGTCCTGATATGAGTAGCCTTGGCTCATGAGGCTCTCGATCTCACTGGAGAGCTGCAGCGACGCGCTGGTCCCGCCGCTGGCCCCGCCTGGCTGGCAGCTCCCTGCTTTGCGCTCGGAATTTATTCTCCGCGGCAGAGGCTTCGGAGGCCTTTCTGGAACTTGAGAGCCATCTGTAAAACCTGGAAGGAGAAACGAACCGTTCATTGCTGGCAAGAGAGCAGGAAAGACACGGGACTGATAAATGGCCACTCCATCACCCAGTGGCAAAAGCCACGCCAGCCTGTCCTCTCACACATCAGCAGAGATTAGCTCAGCCTCCCCCCTCGTGCTGGAGAGATCTCTTATTAACTGGGAAGCCACATCAGGAGCATTTATTAAGGTTAAACAGAGAAAGATGGACCAGCTCTGTGTGTGTGTGTGTGTGAGCAGGGCTCAGGGATCAGCCTTAGCCTGGAGCAGCAGAGAGCTGCTGGATTAAAGCTCCCCAATATCTCATCTCCTAAAATCAGGCAGCACCCATCCAGATGCTGGTCGCTCCTCAAAGAACCAGCGTCCTCACTGAGGGAGCACAGAATCAGACCCATCAGTCACAACCCATCCACCACAGCTGCTCCAACAAGTGAGTGATGTCGTCTGCAGGGCCTGCTCCTCTTGTTCTGCCAACCCACCAGCAGCGCAGGGCCATCTACAAGGGCTGGCACTCACCCTTCACCTCACGGCTGGCCCTCTCACTCGCTCAGGTGTGCTACCAGCCAGCAGCCATCATGCCGACAAAGCAGACACCACGCACCCCACCACCTCCCTCCACGTGTGAATCCAGTCTCTGGTGATCTGTGGATTCCACTCTCCTGCACATTTCTTTCTTCCTACTTTGCAAATCACAAGAGACCTCTGTGCCCAGCGCTGACATCACCTTAAAGAAAGTTTCCTTTGTCTCCTCAAGGCACTCGAGATAAAGAGTGTTCGAGCAGAATGGCTGGCACACAACAGACCATTCTGAGCCCAAGAATGGCCAGTCAGTCCCTTCTATCGAGTGGGCGCTGCAGTGCTGCTCAGAACAGTGGCTTTGTGCAGCCTTTGTGCAGGAAACCCATGCGCTAAAGCTTCCTCACCGACCACAATGTGGTTCAGCTCCCTCATCCTCAAAGCACAAGCTTCTGACACATGAAAAGCTTTCTGTACGCTCCAGAGAAAGGATTAGCCCCCCCTCTCCCCCGAAATAGTAGTGGTAGGAGCAGGGGGAATGGTTTCCAGCTGGAAGAGGGGAGGTTGAGAGTAGAAGTCAGGAGGAAGCTCTTCACGCTGAGGGTGCTGAGACCCTGGACCAGGTTGCCCAGGGAGGTTGTGGCTGCCCCCCAGCTCCCTGGCAGTGTTCAAGGCCAGACTGGCTGGGGCCTTGAGCACCCTGGTCTGGTGCGGGGTGTCCCTGCTCATGGCAGGGGGGTTGGAACGAGATGCTCTTGAAGGTCCCTTCCAACCTGACCCACTCTAGGAATCTATGAAAATGGTCTCTGCCTTGGAGTGCCCCCACTTCAGAGAGCAGGGGTCCAGCTGACAGGACAATCAGGACCATCTTGGGGGTAAATGATTAAGAAAGTCTGCCCGAGCCTATCCCATCCTGGTGAGGCTCCAGCAGCAGCCAGCACCCAGCTCTTCCCCAGGTTGTCATTAGCAGCTCTCCCAGCTGCAAAGCAGGACAACAGGACTGTTCTTCCAGAGCTGCAGACACAAAGCAGCGGCGATGACTGCACTCAGTGCTCCGACTGGCTGGATGATGTGAGCTATTTCTGCCTCTCCTTATCCCTCTCAGCCACACTCGAGAGGCAGTGACACTCACAAAGTGAGACAGGGAGCAGGGGCAAAGGCTAAGCAGCTTCTCTGCACTGATCAACATTTCTCTGAGATGATACAGGGAAGCTAAAGACGAGGCTTTGGTTGCTCCCTCTGAGACTGTGCCTTGCAGCTACAAGGACAAGACGTCCTCTACTCTCCAGGGACAAAAACTTGACCTTGCTGAGCCACCGGGTCCCTGCTGACAGTACTGAGAGCCTCAGCTGCCTGCCTGGGCCACCTGCTGGCAGATGGCTGAGCCCAACAGAAGCAGTGCAAAGCCAGCCTCATCATACCAGACCAGCGGTCAGCAGCAGCCTGCTGAAGTCCTGCTTCATGCGATGTCATGGAGGAACACCGGCTTAAGCTCAGCTTTAAGCTGAGGCAAGGTTTTTCCTACTTGTGATTTGCCAGCTCAGTGATTAAATGGCCAAGGCAGGCCATCCCGGGTTGTAAGCCGGGCTGAGCACCTCAGATCCAGTGTAATTCTGCCCTGTAAACCCCGTTCTACAGCTTCCATCCAGCTGGCTGAGTGAGAGAAGTTCCAAACACAGACAGGAGACCCCTACGGCATGAAGAGTCGAGGTGCAATCTGACCTGTCGCAGGGTCACTCTCCAAAGACATCCGGCTGAAGGCAGGCGTGGCGTCGGAGATATCAGACAGTGTGCGCCGAGCGACAGCAACTGGGAGCGGTGGTTTGGGGACATCGTAGCCGTCTTCTTCATTTTCAGACTCTTCAGGGCCGTTGCTGGCAGTGGCTGCTGCCAGATCCCCTTCATCTAGAATAAGAGGCGCAGTCTGAGCTCTGGAGCTGAACAGAGCCTCTGTCTCTCAAGGCAGACTGTTCCCCTGTTCTCTACAAACATTGACACGCCACAGAGCTCAGGTTCCGCTGCCAAATCTCCACGCTGAGCTGAAGTGCTTTCCAGAAGGTAGGATGAGATGAAAAACTCTTCTGCTAGCTGTGGGCTGCCAACTGCTGCCCAGAAAACCCCCCGACTAATTAAGAAAATCTTCCAAACAGCCCTTTTTTTAACAACTACAGAGTATTTTTAGTGTCTTCAACACCCACTCACCGGAAGCGCTGACAGCCTCGAAAGCAGAGGACGCTGCTTGGGAGTGTATGTTGTACATGGCTTCGTACGTACACCCATCCGCCTGCTGGTCGCAATCTAAAACTCTGAGGGAGAGAACAAATATTTCCCTTCAATCAAGTGACAGCAGCCAACTGCCAGCAGCGAGCGGCTGTGACAGATTCTGCACAGAAGTGAAGTCCCCGCTGTTCTGGGAGAGCATCTGGAAAGGCTCCCATGAAGTCTATCCAGTACAATCCATCGGCTTCAAGGAGGTTAACTGATCCCAGCACAGCACAATCTTTTAAGGGAATCGCGGATCTTAGGTGCTGCTCTACAGGCTGAAAGAAGGGGGAGGCGGATACCTGGTTGCTTTAACACTGCACGAGGCTTCAGCAGTCAACTCCATTTACAATTAGCTCCGTTAACTCTAGATCTGGCAAACATCACGAGGGGAATTCAACGACCAGAGCAAGCAGAACCTTTACCCTGCTCAACTGGCCCAGAGCTGGGAGGAGGAAGCCCAGTTTACTCACCGTAAACTCTGAGTCATTTCCAAAGGCATTTTCAGCTCTGGTTTTTGTACAGCAGGACCTGGAGGCACCACGGGAAGGGAGGATGGTGACATGTACTCGGTGTCTTCATCGCTTTCAGATTGTTCCCCAGGAGGCAGTTTTGGTACGGGCAGTGGCCTGGAGGTGAAAGAAATGAGGTATAAACACCAGAAAAAACCCTGTTCACCAAACACCAGCTTGGTAAACATTTACTGCTCCTCATTTCCTAAACATTCCTGATAGAAACATCAGGGATAGCCATGCAGTATCAGGAACAAGCAGCCACCCCATCGTGGCTCTGTCTAAACAAACAACCTGGCTTGCAGGACTCGAGGGGTTGGCACACAGTCACTATGTGAAAGGGAAGCTGAGGGTATAGAACACATTGCATACCACCCACTTCACGTCAAGAGCAGCCAGAAGGGAATTAATGAGAGCTAACAGCAACAGAAGCCCTTTTCCACCTGCCCCAGCTAAGGGTAATGAGCAGCACTGCACCCCAGCCCTTGAGGATGCTGACTTCATCTGCTTCCCCTGGTTTGTGTCTCTTGTATCTGTCAGAGATTCAGCCTCAAGTGCCTGTCCCTGGCTCCAGAGTTTCCAGTTATCACCCTGCAAAAGAACATGACTGCTAGAAAACAACAGACCTGGCAGCTAAGGAGTAGATGGCGTTGGCAGACGAGGAGGGTTTGATTTTGGAGTGTTCGCACTCTGAGGTTGTTAGAGGACCACTGTTCAAGCTCTGAAAGAAAACAATCCCAAACCAGGAATCAGAAACACCGCACGTCCCAGTCGCAAAGCTGTGAGCCATCAACACAGCCTCTGGGCAACGAAGCAGCCTCGTTTATTCCAAAACACTTAGAAATCCAACGGTTCTGTGGCAGTTCTCCCTCAGTGAGGGTATAAACAGAGTGTTTCTCCTATAAAAACCTGTAGGAATTATCTATCATTTGAGTCTCCAGTGGCTTTGGCCAACCCAGCTACAAGAGGCCAAAAGGAAAGGACACAGCTACACTCAGAGACAGAGAGACAACCATGGAAGTGTCACTTTCTCAGCCAGTCTGGCTAAAAACCGAACGTGCTTTCAATTTTAATCCTGCTGCAGGTTTTAAAAGGGAAAATTAAGGTGTGAGGTCACCCTGTTTAGATGTCAACTGTGAGAAAAGGGCACTGGGAAGACTTAATTCCTTACAAATCCTCCACACCTCTGAGAGGCTTACTCACCGCTGGGTTGTCCAGGCTGAGGGTGCTCCCAAGCCGATGGCTTTCAGCTCTGGAGTCCATCTGAGAGGGCAAGGAAAAGGGAAGCGAGTGCCTGTTGGACAGTTCTCTCCCAGCCCATGGGTCGGCAGGGCTGAGAGCTACGGATGGGGCTTTTGGAATGGGCCTGGATGGCCACAGATCCGCCTGTCGGTTGGAGGGCACAGGGGGGGGTTTGTCCCTGGAAGGGCAGTCTCCCGGTGTGCAGGGCAGGGGACGGCGCTGAGGTCGACCTTCGGGGCCAATGGAATGCGGTCTGTCGGGAGGTGGCGGCGGCGGGAGGTCTCTGAGCGTGGGTGGGATGGGCAGAGGTTTATCCTTGTGAAGGGTACCAGGTGCAGCCTGGAATGCAGAAGAATGTAAGAGATTGCTTCACGAAGGTAGTTCAGCCATAAAACACGACAGGCAGGGGGGTGGGGGGGTGGCAGCAGGATGAGATTTGGGGTTCGTTTTATCTGCTTTCACCACAAATTATTGGAAAGAATGCAGAGATAACTGTCCACGTCTCCAGCAGTTAACCCTCCAGAGATCCCCCCTGTGCAGGCTCGAGGAGATAACACAGCGACTACGTGCAGCTACAGCCACGCTCTAAACACCACAGATTATTTTTCATAAAGGAAAAGAATGCTTAGAGCAGCACTGAATTGGATCCTCAAAAAATCATAGAGCCATGGACTGTGCCAGGCTGGAAGGGACCTCCCCAGGTCACCCAGTCCAACCTCCCTGCACAAGCAGAGACAGCTCTCCCCAGGGCAGGTTGCTCAGAGCCTCAGCCAGCCTGATCTTCAGTGACCCCAGGGATGGGGCCCCCAGCACCTCCCCAGGCAGCCCATTCCAGCCATCAACCCCCCTCCCATGGAAAGGCTCTTTTCTCATCTCCAGCCTCAATCTCTCCTTCCCCAGCTGGAACCCAGTGCTCCTTGTCCTGTCCATACAAACCCTTTGGAATAGACCTTCCCCTGCCTTCATGTAGCCCCCCTCAGGGATTGGAAGGTCAAAAGAAGGTGCACCCAGAGCATTCTGTTCTCCGGGCTGAACAGCCCCAGCTCTCTCAGCCTGTCTTCATAGCAGAGATACTCCATCCTGTGAACACTGTAGTGGCCTTCAAGTGGACCCACTTGAATCTATCTCCATCTTTCTTGTGCTGGGAGCCCCAGGTCTGGACACAGGACTCCAGGTGAGGTGTTAGCAGGGCAGAGTAGAGGCGCAGAATCCCCTCTCTTGATCTGCTGGCCACAGTTGTTTTGATGTAGCCCAGGATGGTGGGAATGAGTATCCCTAGAAATGGGTATTTTCTTCTGCCTGAACTCTCTTTTCATGATTTCCTTTCTTCAGTCCCACCCAGCTGTCAAGATCACAAGGCTGCCTGATCCCAGTCAATCAGAAAAGCCAGTTCATCTCTCCCAGCCCCCCAAATTCCCTTCCTTCATTAGTTTTCTACCTGACAAAGTGATTGATGGACAAATTTGTGAAGAACAGAATAAATGGGAGAGGAATACGATGCTTTCCCCTCGTGGGGAATGGAAGGAGAGTGGCCTAACAGGGCTACAGAAAAGGAGGAAGAGAAGGTCTCATCTGGAAGTACTTAGGGGCTACCCTAGGGAACATGCAGTGTTCACCAGAACGTTCTTCTTCCTGACTGCCCCACCAGAAAGAGAGACGAAAGGGTAAACAGTAAACAGTATCTGACCTTTGAAGTGGTCCCAGGGCTGGAAGCCCCTGGAGGGTTGGACACTCGCTGCTGCAGAAGGTCCAGCCGAGGTGGCACAGGAGGAAGGGTGGCCTGTGGAGCTACTGAGAACGGAGAAGGAGGTCGCTCAACCTGGAAAAGAAAAGAATGGGAAGATCAACAAAGAAAACCCAGCAGAACTCTTTTTTCTCTACAATGGCTTTCACTCTGTGAGTTGTTCTGGATTCAGGGTCACTGGTGGGAGTGAACAACCACAACAGTACCGATCCTACACCAGGAACTGAAGGCGATTTCACAGCTCAAGACTTGCAGCAAGCCTTGAAAATCCCCAACAGGCTGAGCTGTGGCACCCACACTCAGCACTGCACAGTGAAAAGGAGCTGCTTTGCTGCAAACCTGCCTTGCTGGGCCCGGAGCAGACAGGAGCTCCTCTTCTTTCCGACACAAGAGGGCACGATCTGCTGCAAAACCCTCTCATCTCTGCAAACTACAAGTCAGGGCTGTGGCTGCCACCACTAGTGTGCAGCAAACCCTCCATTTTTACCCCTGGAAAGCTGCTCCTCCACCTTCCAGATGAGATCAGCACTCCTTCTTGTCTTTTCCATAAGGTTTCTTTTACAAGCAGGTGCACAGTAGTGCTCTCCATCTCTGGATCTGTCTGAACTCACTACTGCCAACAAACGCAGAGCACCAGGGCGCTGCGAACCACAACAGGGTGTCTCACTGAGGAAATGTTTTGCTCTCCCACGCTCTGTAGACAAAAACTACCTCCAGGAATACAGCTGGCTTCTTCCTACGGGGTGGAAGCTAAACAGGAGCAGAGATAAACCAGCACAGAGAATTCTCTGACCATGAAATGCAGCCTATTTTTAGGGAACTCAACGATTGCTTGTGAGCCAAACTCAAACCTACTGCTCTACGCAGTAAAACAACGTTTCTGCAAGAGCAACAGCTAGTTCTAAGAACAAAGATGTTAGGGATCTGTAAAGACTGTCGGTGTTGAACACCTGCTGGCAGGAAGCAGCACGGCTGCGGTTACCACAGCTCTGGTGAGTTGCTGTATTGCACCTGATAAAGTGTATCAGACACCAGATAAAAACGTGACAGTTGATCTGACTTGCTCAGCAGAACAGCCTGTCCTCTACCCTGCCAGTCACAGAGTCACAGGGACCTTGGGAAGACTGGAACTGGTTCAGGGAAATGGTTGTACTGGTGAGGCCACACCTTGATAACTGGGGTCAGTTCTGGGCGCCTCAAGTCGTGAAGGACATTGAGGGGCTGGAGTGGGGGCAGAGAAGGGCAGTGAAGCTGGTGAAGGGCCCAGATACCCATACTGATGAGGAGAGGCTGAGGGAGCTGGGGCTGTTCAGCCTGAGGAAAAGGAGGCTGAGGAGAGAGCTCATTGCCCTCTACAACTACCTGAAGGGCCACTGTAGAGAGGTGGGGGCTGGCCTCTTCTCCCAGGTCAGCAGTGACAGAACAAGAGGGACCGGCCTCAGGCTGCTCCAGGGGAGGGTTAGGCTGGACATGAGGAAGAATTTCCTCACTGAAAGAGCAGTCAGGGCTTGGAACAGGCTGCCCAGGTTGCTGTCCAGGTTGGAGGTTGAGTAACCCCATCCCTGGAGGTGTCTAAAGATCCTTTAGATGTGGTGCTGAGAGCTCTGGGCTGGTGGGGAGACTGGCAGAGCGGGGTTATTGGTTGGATTTGATGCTCTCAAGGGGCTTTTCCAGGCCGAGTGATTTGGTGATGTATGGCTGGCTGTGCTCATCACTGAGGAAAATGGCTGAATTTTTGCTGATATGAACGAACTAGGGCTACTAAATCCAAAGCAGCATTGCCAAACACATGGGGAAGTGGTATAAGCCTAGAGCACAGTACAGCAGGCGAGCCCTTCCATCCTTCTAAGGATCTTTTCAAGAAGGATCAAAGACTTCAAAGTGGGATCAATACTGCTTAATACAACCGACAACATAAACTGATCCAGCAAAACTGAACCTAAACCCAGCTTTTCCATTCTGGGTGAAATGTTTCCTGTCACAGGTTCACTTGCACAAACCATTAAGGCTACAGTATGCTGGTGGAGGACACAGAGAGTTTGAACACACAGCCACACTGATGAGCAGACACTTACTTTGGTACCAGCGAGTTCCTTCATCATGAAGAGGGAATCATCAGCTCGGTCATCATCATCGTCGTCGTAATTAGGTGAGGGAGTTCCTTCTGCCCCTTGCCGTGATAATCCTCCTCCTCCTCTGGGGTCAAACGGATCTACTACAATTGGCTCTGTGCCTTTGATTTCACAGCGGCAGAACGGACACCCCTGGCCTTCCGATTCCTTTGGGGAAGAGAAGGGATTCGTTACAACAGCCACTGTGGTGCAGAGGCTCAACCTCCAGTTAATGACTGCACTGTGAGCACAGCTCTCTTCCTGCTGAGGAAAGGCTGAGGGAGCTAGGAAAACAAGAGCCTGAGGGGGACCCCATGACTGTTGATCAAGGCGGAAAGAGAGGGGGTCAGGAGGAAGGAGCCAGGCTCTGCTCAGGGGCACCCAGTGCTAGGACAAGGGGCACTGGGTGTCAGCTGGAACAGAGGAGGTTCCACATCAAGAGGAGAAGCAGCTTCTTCCCGGTGAGGATGCCAGAGCCCTGGAAGGGGCTTCCCAGGGGGGTTCTAGAGTCTCCTTCTGTGGAGATGTTTCAAACCCACCTGGGCTGTTCCTGTGCCACTGGATCTAGGGGCTCCTGCCCTGGCAGAGGGATTGGATTGGATGATCTTTCAAGCTCCCTTCCAATCCCTAACAGTCTGTGATTCTGAGATCAGTTATCTCCAGACTTGAAGGAAACAGTTTTGCAAAGAGAATCTACCACCTCTGTAAGAGACGTACACCTCAGATAGAAGAACTAGAGGCAATGTCTCACCTGCCAGGCGGTGAGGCAGGACGTGCACATCAGATGGCCACACGGTTCAATCTTCACATCCTTATCGTTCTCAGCACATATTTTACACAGCTGAAACGTGGAGCCCATCTCGCAGTACAATTCATATTGTTCCTTGGGGAAAGACAGGACAGATATGGTTGGTACTGTAAAATAACCAGGACTGCAGCTGCAAGAAACCCACTGGCAGGAATATAACCCCTTCATCCCAAACACAAGAACTCGGTGTGAATGAGAAGCCTGCAAAGATGTCACTAGAGTGAAAGCTGAACAACATGGGCTGCAACTTATCCCACCCTTTTGACAACAGCACGGGAGAGCTGGGCTCGAGAGATGCTGAATGGCTCCAAAGCCTGAATACTTGGCAGAACAGGGTAAAAAAGGAACTATCTGAAATGCTGCCAGTCCTGCCTCAAGCTTTACTGAACCACTGCAACCCCTTCTACTGGACAGAGTCCAACTGAGGGCTAGGAGGATGATGAAGGGACTTGAGCATCTTCTATATACAGGAATGCTGAGAGAACTGGGGCTGTTTAAGACTGGAGAAGGCTGACAGGGATCTTACTGATGTCTCTAAATATCTAAGTGTCAACTGGAAGGGGGCAGTTTCTTTTCTGTGGGGTACAGTAACAGGACAAGGAATAATGGGGACCAGCTAGAACACAGGGAGTTCCACCTCAATGTGAGGAGAAACTCCTTTACTGTGAAAGTGACAGAGCCCTGGCCCAGGCTGCCCGGAGAGGCTGTGGAGTCTCCTGCTTCAGAGCTGTTCAACCCCAGCCTGGCCTTTCCTGTGTGACCTGATTTAGGGGCTCCTGCTCCGGCAGAGGAGTTGGACTGGATGATGTTTGGAGGTCCTTCCAAACCCTAACACTCTATGATTCTTCTCATTCCTACCATTCAAAGCTTTCTGCACCCCGTGCACAACACAGCACAGCCTGAGCAACAAGCCTTGGGGCCACCATGTACGAGCAAACTGGGTAAGGAGCTAAGGAGGTTAGAAATAAGGCAAAGCTGAGTTTTATGGTGCAGAGCACCTCGCTCACCTGCGTCACTTTAATGTGGTCCTGAGGAGTGGGCTCACATAAGCCAGTCAGGTCGGGATTCTGATTCCGGCCATCAGGAAATAAGTAACTGTAAGGAGATGGGAAAAACAAAGATGAATAGATGTGAATCTATTCACACAGCAGTCCTTTTGAGGATGGTAGAGGACACAAAGAATGAAGGTGAGAAGGAAGGGGTTGGAATTTGAGGTAATCTGAATTCAAAGGAAGTTTTGGAAGGATTTAACTACTGGAAAACCCCCAAAGATGTAGTTTTTAAAATGAACAAGAAGTTCCTCTTCCTTCCCGACAGCAAGTTTTGATTTTAAACAGGATGTTAATGTCCCAGCCTACTCTTAAAACGTCTCAGGGTGAACCTGTCAGGTTTCATCAGTCGGGGTGGCTCAAATGAAGGACTCGAGTGGAAAAAAGCAGCTCTGAGAATGGAATACAGACACACAGCCCTTACTGCCTGCTCCTGCGAAGGACAGTGCAGCTCTCCAGCGCAAGAAATAGCTGTGTGAGCATTCTCGAGTGCCAGAGCAGTCGAGTGCATGAATTATTCCAGTGACACCTACGGGACCATTCACATGATTGAGCTGTTTTGCTGAATCAAGGTCTAAATCAAAAGGAAGAGCTGAAAGATGTCCAAAAGGGACTGAGTGATGTCTTGACCTCTGCAACCTGCTGCCTCTCCCGTGGAGCAGATGATGTGTGATGAACCCAGAGGGCACATTTTACCTCAGCACAGCGTTCGTCTGGATAAAGTGACTTACAAGCCTTCCCTGAAGCCATCGATCAGTGCTTGGAAAAGAGGTTTGTTGTGGGGGATTGTCTGAAGAATGTTCCCATCCGCAGTGACGTAGCCAATGGCCCACTGACCCAGGCGCGTGCAGCTCAGCCGGAAGATGTAACTGCAGACACAAAATGAAATGGAAAAGGAACTTCAGTGGGGACTGGAACAGGCTGAAGATTAAATTTTGAAGCAGAAGCCTCTGTCTGCCCTATCTCAGTCAGCAAATTAAAGCTGGGAGGAACCTGGTTTAGTGGGAGGTGTTGGAACTGGTCTAAGGGGTTGGAACTAGATGATCTCTGAGGTCTCTTCCCATCCAGATCGTTCAATGATTGTATGATTTCTAGCAGCTTTTCAGAGTTTACCCCCAGACAGATCACGGGAGAACTTTGCAGATAGGAACAAGAAAAACCTCCCAAGCACTGGCCCCCAAGGTGAAAGAAGCCCCAGCATCCAGAGTTATGGGCCCTATAGATACGTTTATGGTCCTAACCAGCTGCCATCTAGGCTCACTCTGGCTGTGACCGCCTCTGTATTCTGTTCATGCCTGACAACGAGGGGCGTGGGAGGAGGTAACTCACAACACGAGGGGATAACCTTCAAAGAAACCCCCAAGCTTGCGGGTTTCACTGTTTAAAGGAGGACAAAGAGCAAACAAGCCCAGTCTCCTCAGTCAGCACAAGAATGAGTGATGTTAAGCAAAACCAATGAAAACAGCCTCTGCTGCCAAGCACTAACCTGCCAGGTTTGTGAATGAATTTCTGAAGCCGGGCTTTCACCTCATCATACGTTAGGAATGCCATATAACCAGGGTGAGTCACCGCTAGGCTATTCCAGTTCCTGAGCAGAGAGGACCAAGGCTATAAAAACAACAAAGAAATGCATGAACCAGCTACTCCTAACAGGAATCAACACACACACAACGTTCCCCAAGCAAAGGGATGGGTTCTCTGGTTAAAGAAGGTTTCTTACGCTACCAGGAATGCAGTAGAGGAGCTAAAGTCTACATTTTCAGAAAGCATTTGAGTTGTCAGCCATCAAAACATCACCCGAGACAGAGCTTAATCAAACCCATAGCACATAAATACAAAAGGAGAAGTGACTGAGGTCACAAAAAGCTCCAGAAGGAATTCATGCTGCTTCTGCAGAGAAAATGAGTCACTGCTGAGGCAGGAGTAGAGATTCTGCACAGGATCAGAAACCATGACGAGGTCTGATCTTTAACACCGATTCCGATTTGACCTCAGGAGAGCGACTTCCCCTTTCTGTCTCAGTTTCACTGTGCGCAAGATGCTTGTGACTGGTCCTGAACCACCTAAGCTCAGAGGGGTGTGGCAAGGATTCCTGGCCAAGGCTGGGACGGGGATGAATGAAGCAGCACAGACGTCCTTAAAATAACTGCTTGGCTTGACCTTTTCTGCACCAGTTTAAAGCCCTCGCTTCTGAATGAAGTCCAGATCTCATCTGATTGTTTCCAACACTCTTGGTCAGTTTGCAGACGACACCAAAAGGTGTGGGAGTGTTGATCTGCTCAAGGGCCCAAAGGCTCTCTCCAGAGGAACTGGGACAGGTTGGATTGATGGGCTGAGGCCAATTGTCTCAGGGACAAGAAGGCCAAGTGCTGGGTCCTGCATTTTGCTCACAGCAACTCCAGGCACTGCTACAGGCTGGGGGATGAGGGGCTCAAAAGCTGCCCAGCAGAACAGGACCTGGGGTGCTGGGAGACAGCCGGCTTCATAGGAGCCAGCTGTGTGCCCAGGTGGTCAAGAAGGCCAACAGAATCCTGGCCTGGATCAGGAACAGTGTGGGNGGGTTTTTGCCTCTTCTCCTTGGTGCCTGCTGACAGCAGCAGGGGCACTGCTCTGCAGTTGAGGCAGGGGAGGGTGAGATTGGATCTGAGGCAGAGATTCTTTGCAGCCAGCGTGACTGGGCACTGGCAGGGCCTTCCCAGGGAGGTGGTGGAGTCCCCCTGCCTGGAGGTGTTGAAGAACCCTGTAGCCATGGTGCTTCCCGCCCTGCTCAAGTGGCAGCAGGGAGGGGGTCAGGTTGTGTTTGTCAGTCTCTCAGGTGTTGAGGTTTTGTGTCGGTGTGGGGACGGTTGGACTGGGGGATCTAGGAGATCCTTTCCAACCAGGTTTATTCTGTGATTCTGTCTAAAAGAAGGTGGAGGACACTGCATCCCTTGAAAACTGCAGCAACTCCGAACTTGCTCTTCATGCAGCACAGCTGGAAAAAAATCCTGAATGAGATCAGCTACATTGCAACACCAGGCATGGGAATTCTTCCTCTTGACCTATCTTCATTACAACCCACCCTATCACATGGGAAAAGGCAAGCCAAAGCCGAAGAATTAAGTGTTTGTTCTTGTAAAAAACCAGTTGCACCATCAGAAGCCGGGGTTTGAGTTTCAGTACTAGGAAACACCGTGGGTTAGAGTCTGACCTCCCATTAGCACCACTTCAGTCATACAGGCATCTCCTGTGCTGAGAACACAGCCACTCAGGCTGAAGCAGCTCAAAAAGCTCTTGAGTTTCCACGCTCTGCTCCATCCTGAACATCATCCCCCTCTCCGTGGAAAATCAATCCGACAAGGAAAGACAGAGCGATAACTAAGCTTCACATTTCCTGGCTCGCAGGAACTTGGGTCTAAAAGTGACCTTTGAAAGGGGAAAACTGATTCATGGCAGGGCACTGGATGTGCCCCGCAGCTGCAGAGTCTATTCAGCTTCTGCTTCTACAACCCGAAGGATCAAATCTGCTGCTGCAAAATGTGGGTCCCCTAAGCCTGGGCTGTGGCACCTTGCCTTTGGCATGAGACAGGGGAGGATAAAGAGGCCATGGCCCCATGAAAGAGCAGGTCCTAGCACAGAGGGGAAAGGTTAAGAGAGGCTGCGGCAGGGACAGAGCAGATTTAAACTGGATGTTGGGAAGAAGTTTTTTAGCAGGAGCAGGGGCTGAACACAGGAACAGGTAGCCCAGGGAGGTTGCTGAGGCCCTACCCCTGGAGATATCTAATATGAGGCTGGACAAGGCTCTGCTCAACCTGATCTGCTTGAGGGTGTCCCTGCTCCCTGCAGTGGGGTCGGAGTGGATGACCTTAGGAGGTTCCTTCCAACCTTGCATCCTTGAGGAGAAGGACTTGGGAGTGCTGGTACATGAAAAACTCAACATGAGCTGGCAGTGTTCGCTTGCTGCCCAGAAACCAACTGCATCCTGGTCTGCAAACAGAGAGGTGTGACCAGTAGGTCAAGGGAGGTGATCCTCCCCCTCTATTCTGCTCTCATGAGACCCCATCTGCAGTACTGTGTTCAGTTCTGGAGCCCCAAACACAGGAAGGAGATTGAGCTGCTGGAACAAGCCCAGAGGAGGGCCCTGAGGATCACTGGAGGGCTGGTGCCCCTCTCCTTTGGGGACAGGCTGAGAGAGTTGGGACTGTTCAGCCTGGAGGAGAGTTGGGGGGCTACAGGAAAGCTGGGGAGGGGCTGTTTCCAAGGGCTTGGAGTGGTAGGAGCAGGGGGAATGGTTTCCAGCTGGAAGAAAAGAGGTTGAGACTGAAGTCAGGACCAGGTTGCCCAGGGAGGTTGTGGCTGCCCCCCTCCCTGGAAGTGTTCAAGGCCAGATCTGGGGCCTTGAGCACCCTGGTCTAGTGGGGGTGACCCTGCTCATGACAGGGTTGGAGCCAGATGATCTTTAAGGTCCCTTCCAACCTGAACCACTCTATGATTCAATGAAAACAGGGTGCCAAGTATTAGAGCTGTTCAGAGCGTGGACGGCAAGATGAGCAAGCAAAGCTACTTTAGCACGTGCAACATTTACCCTGGGAACAGCCTAACAAGAAACACTCCAAGGGATTCCTGTTCCTTAGTTCTTACCTGAAAAAGTCGTGTAAAGATATCGAACTCAAATACTGAAATGTAGTCATTGCACGTCAGGTCAATGGTCGACTTCAGGGCCATGGCCTCCAGCCCTGAACTGATGGGATGCACTTCATGCAAGGCCTGGCGGAAGCTCTTCCAAGGAACGATGGTCCTGGGGAAACACCAAGCCAACGTCAAAGTGATACAGCTGAAAGTCACCATCACGCGCACCCCCTTGCACAGATGTCTGGGGCCTCTGCACCCCACGATAACGGAAGAGAGGAAAATCATGTGCCCAGGGCACTGTGGTAGCCCCCGTGTCTGGAGGTGTTGAAGGACAGCCTGACTGTGGCCCTGAGTGCCCTGGGGTGATGTTAGGTGCTGGGCTGGGCTGGGCTGGAGAAGCTCAGAGGGCTCAAACAGTAAATCTTTGAGCAGAGATCTAGACAGTTAAAATGAACAAAATGAAAAGAAGCTGCAAACAATTTTGTGAAGGGATATTAATGGAGTTAAATAAGATAATCAGAAGGCTCAACAGAGGCTCCTGTTGAAAGGAATATTTTCCTTCTTTTAAAATATCAGGTGGAATAGAAACACAGAAAGAACAGGGCCAGCTCCAGACACCTGTGTTATTCATGAAGAACTCTTGTTATTGCCTCTTGTTCTGAGAGCTGCTAATTAAACTCTTCATGTGCAGCACTGCAGTTCGTTAGAAAGCAGTACTCAATTAATTTAATTTCAATCCTGTAGCATCGCTGTGGACACCTCCACAGCTCAATTTAAACAGCTTTTTGATGAGATACATAAATTAACAGTGACACTTCGCCTGTCTGCACACAAACCTACCCTGCACTTCCCTTTCTCCCTTCACTCCATCTCAACAAACAACATCATGCAAAGTGAGGGAAGTTCAGAGGAGCAAGAAGAAAGCTGATGAAGTGATTTGCAACACTAATTGGAGGGAAGATGAAAAGACTTTAAGATGATGGCTCAGCTGAAGGACAACTCATTTTGGGGGCACGGTAACATTTGGAAGAAGAGAGGAGATTCTTTTGCATGGTTCATGGAGCTCACTTGCAATTTAAGGTATTAAATTAAGGAGAAAATTTATATTGAATAATAGAGGAGAACTTTGGGACAGTACAGGAGTCTCCCAGGAAAAGGTGGGGTAAGACCCATCATTTGATGGTCTAAAACAGGACAGCACCTGGAACTGGGAAATAAAATGTAGGGACAATCACAGAGTGTTAAGGGATTGGAAGGGACCTCGAAAGATCATCCAGTCCAATCCTCCTGCTGCAGCAGGATCTCCTAGATCTGGTAGCACAGGAACAGGCCAGGTGGGTTTGAAACATCTCCAGAGAAGGAGACTCCACAACTTCTCTGTCAGCCCTTTCCAGGGCTCTGTCACCATCACCATGAAGAAGTTTCTTCATGTATCATGTATTCCACCCCACAGAGAGGACTAAATGACTGGTGGGCCTCTCAGATCGTTCATTTTAACCTGACAAAGCCCCTTCTCATCAGGGCCCTGCGCAATTTCTTCCCACATTTCTATTTTTAAAGTTAGTTAGAAACTTACTTTTCACCAAAAGCCTTTCTCCAAAATTCTGCAGCATCTGCCTTGGTGATCCGGAATGTGTCTCCCTGGAAAAGGCCGCTGGGGAAAATCCCTTTGAGTTCTGCCAGCATGTGGCTGAATATCAGGGATAACTTCGTCAGGTTCCGCCTACAAAAGACCACAAAAACAACGGTTTCTTTTAGAAGAGACAGATGTGAGCAAAACAGAAACAGTCCCTACTGCAGCTCAGGAAGAATCCCAGTCTACAAAGCTCCTCTGGCTTCGGATCTCCAAGATGAGACATTCTGGACAACGCCTAACTTTGCTTTGTGGAGTTGGGCAGGGTGTTTCCACGGCACCCTCAGCCCCAAGGAAATCCATTCCCAGACCATGTTCATCACCAGAGCACAGACATTACCTGCTCAGCAACAGCAGGGCTGCTGCCAAAACCCCACCGGAGCCCTTTGCTCTTGGGTCTGCAAAACCCTGATGAGAGAACATAAAGCTTTGACTGCTCTAGACCATGCAAAGTCTTATCAAGACTTCCAAGAGTCCCAGTGCAGGAGATCTGCTCTGAGAACACTGAACTGATAACAAGAGACCCAGCTCTCGAAGGAAGAGCAGAACACCCACAGCAGTTTAGTAAAGTTCAACCCTAATGTGCTGAGCAATCACCCAAACTGGATGGGGTATCTATCCCACATTCCCTCTGTGCCTGATGGCACTCGAGCCCTTCTACAGACTGGAGATGGAAGCTGGAGAAGTGTTCTCTGCTTTGGATTTAGTTAGTGTTCAACAGATCTCCAGGACAGAAGGACTGTGGACCAGCACAGAAGACTCAGCAGCACGCTGAGTTACAGCCTTCCCAAGAAACTGGCGCAGGGTTGGCAGCACATTCCAGCTCATTCTGAGCTGCAGCCCAGGACTGCTTCTCCCCTCTACGTAGTCTCAGGGACAGTGTTACACTGTGCTGTACAGAAACAGAACCAGCTCGGGTACCTCGAAGCACCAGCAGCTGTATCTGTATCTACCAGTACAAGGTGATCCAAGTAACAGTACCCCCACTTAAGAGCTTCTCTTTTACCTGTAAATGGACAAAAATAACCCAGTGCTTTACTAACAGCTCCTCTGTCTGAATAAAGGGGGAGTCTCTTCACCCCCCACTCCACTGTGTTCTCCAAAGGCTACAGGTTCCTCAAAAGACACAGGGATGGGTGAAGGCCAGAGGGTGTTTTCACCCCCACATCACATGCCTGAAGGTAAAAGAAGGAACTGGCATCATGTGGGAAAGGACGATGGCTCAGTTGTGTCCCGCAGACCGGAGCCGGTCAGAAGACACCGCACTGAGTCAGTGGGGAGACTGAGCAAGACATTCTGTTTGCAGCCTGCAAAATGCTGACCACTCTGAAGGTCTAGAAGCTCCCTCAGTCACTGAGTATTTCCTGAATGCCTTGTGTTCTCTCACTGCTGCTGCAGAGTGCCATCTCCCGCAGCTCAGCAGCTCCCAACTCCCCCCAGGTTCCAGCCTCACCAGGTTTCTGGGTGGACTGGGTCAAATTTAGTTCACCCTGGCCATGTTTCAGATCCCATTTGCTCTAGCCACACTTTTTCTAGCTGGAGCACTCAGCTTGTTCATCTGCCTGACTGCAGACATGCTCTCCAGCTACAGCAGACAGGTAACTACTTCCAGCCTTGCTGTGTTTGGCCTTAGCTCTTGTAGCTCCATGTAGGTTTGAAACATCTCCAGAGAAGGAGACTCCACAACCCCCCCGGGCAGCCCCCTCTAGGGCTCTGGCACCCTCACTGGGAAGAAGGTTTTTCTCCTCTTGATGTGGAACCTCCTCTGTTCCAGCTGACACCCAGTGCCCCTTGTCCTAGCATTGGGTGCCCCTGAGCAGAGCCTGGCTCCTTCCTCCTGACACCCATCCCTTTCCATAATGATCAACAGTCATGGGGTCCCCCCTCGGGCTCCCTCTTTCCAAGCTCAAGAGCCCCAGCTCCCTCAGCCTCTTCTTATCAGGCAGATGCTCCACATCATCTCTGTGCTGGACTCTCTCCAGCAGCTCTGTGTCCTTCTGGAACTGAGGGGCCCAGATGCTGTCCCACCAGAGCAGAGTAGAGGGAGAGGAGAATCTCTCTCAATCTCCTAACCACCCCCCATCCAATCCACCCCAGGATGCCATTGACCTTCTTGGCCACCAGGGGCCATTGCTGTTCCTAGCCATCCTACTGGCCACCAGGACCTCCAGCTCCCTTTCTCCTGCGCTGCTCTCCAGCAGGTCAGTCCCCACTCTATCCTGGTCCCCGGGGTCATTGCTGCTCAGATGCCAGACTGTACACTGCGCCTGTTGAAATCCATTTGATTCCTGTCTGTCCACTTCTCCAGCGGTAACAAAAGCTGCTCACCGTGGTGACAGAAGGTTCTGGATTTAATCATTTCAGGTGGCCAGTAACAACAGGTGCTCGAGAGCCATGGAAGCAGAACCACATGGGGTGCTCTGGGTGTTTCTCCCCAGGCTGCTCCCTTCAGCAGCTCTAAGGATGCTGTGTGCACTGCAAAGCAGCTGGATGCTGTGCACAGACCTAAGAGCCTTGCTGCTCACTGATTAGTGGCAGCTCACTGGTCTCCACAGAGCAGGGCAGTCAGGAAGCCCCTCTGACTGGTGCACCACGACCTGCAGTTATCTTGCTTTGGCAGTTTTAAGTGCCTGCAGTGCTACTGTAACCCCTCACCTTTTGCTTGCAGAAGGTTTAAAGGGCTTAAATCCAGGCTCCTGGGTGTAGGACAAACAGCAGAGGGAAAGCAAGGCTTCGCATGCTAGCAGAGTCACGTTGCCCAAGATCAGTGACTCAGGCCCTAGCTGTCTGGATCTCCAAAGAAGCCACAGCAGTACAAAAATAGGCTGTGAGCTCATCTGTGGTACCTGTGCCCCTCCCCTCGTTGCTGGAATGGGAGGTAATATCAAGCTGTCGATTCATCTTTCCAGTAGCAGATAAGCAACTCTGCAATGAGGAGGTGAAGGTTCAGATCCTGAGGCACAGCCACAGGCTAATCCCACAGAGCAGATGATTTTATTGGCATCTCACACCCTCCTGAGGGCAGGCTCTCCCCTTCCATAACCCTGCAGTGCCTTTGGGTTGAGAAAGCATTGAGAGGAAATAAAAACCCAGTTTCTATCTGTGTTCTGCAATCTCCACCTCCATAAACTCACAGAGAAGAGGAAAGTTTATGGCAGTGCAAGGGAAAAGAAAAGCAGACTATCACTCCTCTGACCTTTGGACAAGCAGCTAAAGCATGTAGTTTTAAACCCAGCTAGAAGCAGGGTGCACAGGGTACATCCCTGAGTCCAGGGTGCCTGCGGCTCCTGCGTAAAAGCTTGCTCCTCTTGCTGGGCTCCAGGAAGTGTCTGCACTCCACTGGGCATGGGAGTGCAGGGAGAGCTTCCGCAGGCTTCACGCTGGATAAACAAATGATTTTACACACACACAGAGCACAGGAACTGCAAGAAAACATCCTAATACCTGAAAGCTTCCAGTTGTTAAGGTTATAGTCTTCTTTATTTACAATTGTTCAGCTGGTTTTGAGGGAGAGGACAGGAAAACCATGGGGAAGGAACAGAAAACACTCAACAATTTGCTGTTCTTTATGTCCCTAGCACTGACATCCAGCAATCCTTCACCAATCCTGTGCCAAGAACACCTCTTCTCCACCAGAGTTCCGTCCTTTATCAATTAACAGAGACTACAGAAAGGGAGGTGACTACAGCAGAGATTTTACATTGAATTTAGTGAGGATGGGTTATGTTTCTAAGGTTATCAGCCACTGCTCTGTTTCCACTGCTTCCACGAAACAGAAAGGCTCTTCCAGGACAATTAAAAAGGGTGATGTTTTCAAAGAACAACTGAGTGACCAGAGATTCCCAAAGGGTTTTGGCATCAAGTGTTGAAACTCCAGTCAGCTAAGCTCTATGAACAACAGCACCCAGGGCCCACAGGCCACATAAAAGGATCCTGGCATGAAAGGAGCTCCAGGATCATCAAGATCAGCCCTTACTCCCCAACCCCTAGGCCATGGCCTCAAGTGCTCTAGCTACTCAGTTTGTAAACCCCTCCAGGGATGGGGACTCCACCCCCACCCTGGGCAGCCTGGTCCAGTGCCCAACCACTCTCTCAGGAAAGAACTTCTTCCTGAGATCCAGTCTAACCCTCCCCGGACACAGCTTGAGGCCATTTCCTCTGGTCCCATCATCAGTGATTTGGGAGAAGAGACCATCAGTCAGTTTTCCTCACTGAGCTGAAGTAAACAGCTTCAAACAAGAAACCACAGCACCTTTCTGCTCCGTGTTTACATCCCAAGAAGAACAACAGCTACAGCTCAGGCAGGATTTCAGAGAAAGATGAGAAAGCCAACTCTTTTCCCACTCAGTACAGTAACCAAATATTTTAGTAAGAAACACCTGCAGTTCTGCTCTGGAGAATTCAGTGCTTCAGTGCTACCACGGGAACAGAGCCGTCTCTGACTAACCCAGAACCATCAGCAGAGCCTGGTCAGCCACACAATTAAACCCTTCTGCTTAACCCATATGTGGGCCTAGTGCTCCTGGACAGGGGTTAGGGGTGACCTAGCAGTGCTGGGTCAGACATTGGACTTGATGATCTTAAAGGTCTCTTCCAGTCAAAGAGACCCTGTGATGCTGAGAGAGCTCTGAAGATGCAGATCTCAACTAAGGAAGCAAAACCCAGTGTGAAACAAGACTGTTTCTTCAGTTCCCCAGTGTTTCTCCTGAATTAGCTGTGCCTGAGGTGCGCCTCTAGCTCTGCAGCCTGGACAGGCACCTTCTTCATCCTCCTCCCTCCTCCACTGTGGTTTGCTATTTCCTTCCTGCTTCAGGACTCTGTTTGCTCCTCATGTCTTAAGCAGAAGTCAAAAGGTCGAGCAGGCAACTTCCATTTGCACCCCCCCAGTTCTTTGCAGCCCCTCCACAGGCTGATCCCCAGCTGCATTTGGTGCTGTTGCTGCCTCCTCCAGACCTAGAGCAGATTTTTCTTTCCCAGTTTCCTGTTTGTTGGACAAAAGACTGTTTCTTCCTCCCCACCGCGTAGGCTCAAGCCTTGCAAAGCCAGGGGATGCTTGCAAGCCCTCGGCTCCATCGCCACAATCAGTCAAATTATTCAGGTTACAGGAAAACAGGAGCCTGAGGGGGGACCCCATGGCTGTTGATCAAGATGGAAAGGTGGGGGTCAGGAGGAAGGAGCCAGGCTCTGCTCAGGGGCACCCAATGCTAGGACAAGGGGCACCCAGCTGGAACAGAGGAGGTTCCGCATCAAGAGGACAAGAAACTTCTTCCTGGTGAGGGTGGCAGCCCTGGCAGGGGCTGCCCAGGGAGGTTGTGGAGTCTCCCTCTCCAGAGAAGTTTCAAACCCTCCTGGACTGTTCTGTGCAACTTGATCTAGGGGCTCCTGCTGCAGCCTGGGGATGGACTGAATGATCTTTCGAGGTCCCTTCCAACCNATTCAGGTTACAGAGTCAGACAACGGCTTGGAAAACAGGAGCCTGAGGGGGGACCCCATGAGTGTTGATCAAGATGGAAAGGTGGGGGTCAGGAGGAAGGAGCCAGGCTCTGCTCAGGGGCACCCAATGCCAGGACAAGGGGCACCCAGCTGGAACAGAGGAGGTTCCACATCAAGAGGACAAGAAACTTCTTCCTGGTGAGGGTGGCAGCCCTGGCAGGGGCTGCCCAGGGAGGTTGTGGAGTCTCCCTCTCCAGAGAAGTTTCAAACCCTCCTGGACTGTTCTGTGCAACTTGATCTAGGGGCTCCTGCTGCAGCCTGGGGATGGACTGAATGATCTTTCGAGGTCCCTTCCAACCCCTAACAGTCCGTGATGCTGTAACAGCACCTAAGCAGCCTCAGGACTAAAAGGCCTTTCCCAGCCCAAAGCAATGTTCATGCTGAACCACTTCTGCCACCACCAGTGAGAATTTATCCTTTTCTTCCCATATTTCTCAACTAACTACCCAACCTCAGCCGGCTGGAGGACTGACTACAGAGAATGTATCTGAAAACAAACCGATTTCTTCTAGTGGAAGATTAAGGTCAAAAAAGCATGACGGAGGATGCGGGAGTGTCCCGACACCTGAGCACCAAACTCACAGAATGAAAGCTCCTAGGGGTTTGTCATTTTTCTGTCCTCATGGAACTGCAGAGCTAACACCTTCCCCAGGCCAGCTGGGATGCAGCACCTTTCTTCAGGAATTCTATATTTATTCGATGGGAGTCTAGCTAGTTCAGTTACACTGAGGCAAAACACTCTGATCGCTGCTCCTCACTGCTGCTAACTCCTATTTTAAGCAGCTCACTCTGCAA
The DNA here is from genome assembly GCA_013397515.1 of Upupa epops. Taxonomy (NCBI): domain Eukaryota; kingdom Metazoa; phylum Chordata; class Aves; order Bucerotiformes; family Upupidae; genus Upupa; species Upupa epops. The sequence goes on from VZRI01003406.1 coordinate 72,276, forward strand.
ACTGGTTTCTGTAGTACTGCAGTCTCACGTCTCCAGCGGCTCACGGTGTGAGTTTCTGACCTGCAGAGGTGCCAACACACCGTAATTATTTCACTGGTGTAGTAATTAGAGCTGCTGTGTACATCACACCTCCCCAGCCCTAGCTGTGCTTCCAGGACACTCTTCTGGCCATGAGTTCGTGTTCCATCTTCTGAGAAAACACAAAACACTCTCATTTCACAGCAGAGAGAAAGTGCTGGGAGCAAAACCTGCAGGGGGGAATTTCTAATTGCTCATTATCACAGAATTTCATCCCCTTACAAAGTCCTTCTGTAACAACAAACAAAGAAAATTAAGATTAACTAAGAAATTAAAGATGTTCTCAATCCTTTCACTGCTGGAATGATGGCCCAACCACCAGATGATGCTGAGGGGACAGAATTAGCAGCAACTCCAGGTGAGCTGACCCCAGGACTCAAGATAAGGCTTCACAAGGGCTGAGTCCAAGGGCACAGGAACTTCCCATCTCCTGCTGCCCATGCTATTCCTGATCCAGGCCAGGGTTCTGTTGGCCTTCTTGGCCACCTGGGCACCCTGCTGGCTGCTATGAAGTCAGGCCACCCAAGTCCTGTTCTGCTGGGCAGCTTTCGAGCCCCTCATCCCCTACCCTGTAACGGCGCCTGAAATGCATATTGTAAAGACTTCCAGCGTGAACTGCTTGAGGTGACCCCATGATGTCTTTTATAGTCCCGAAACAGCTCCGGCGTCCTCTACCCGCAGCGATCAGCTTTAAAAATAGCAGCAGCGGAACTACTTTCAACAAAACTTGCAACACAGGAAGTGAAGGCAATTCCATTTAACTATTGCTGGCTCGACTGAAGGCACCTTGCACAGTTCGGCTGGAACACTCAGAGTACTTAAATGAGACAGCTAATACAGCAGGGTAACAGCAAACCAGATGGTTTCCAAGCAGAGAATTAATCGCCGGTGCTACAGGATTTCACAGCCTCAGCCAACGCTGTGTTGGTTTGGTAGCTCAGCCCTGCACTGTTTGAAGAAGGAAGCAAGCACACGCTGTGTTCATCTCCTGTGGTTAATGCCATGAGGTTCTGCTCCACACACACTTTGCTAGGGATTCAGAGCTCCACCAGCCTCAGCATCCTGCCATGGGCAGTGACACCTCTCCCCAGACCAGGCTGTCCACAGCTCCATCCAACCTGGCCTTGGACACTGCCAGGGATGGAGCAGCCACAACCTCCCTGGGCAACCTGTTCCTGGGCCTCAGCACCCTCACAGGGAGGGGTTTCTGCCTCAGATCTCATCACAATCTCCCATCTTATCTCTTGAATCCATCCCCCTAGTCCTAGCAGCAGAGTTCCTCATTAAAAGCCCCTTCAGGTACTGGAAGGTGCTGTAAGGTTTCCCCCAGAGCCTTCACTTCCACCTTCTCTTTCCCATCTAAACCACCACTGGCTTTGCTGAGCTGCTAGACCAGCTGGCTAATTCTGTGACTGCAAGACTTCCCTTACCAGAGCAGCCAAATGGGAATGGGTACACAAAGCACAGGATGAGATATTTCTGCCCATTCTCTTCCTTGCGAGCAGCAGCTTGGGGAGTTGGGACTGGTTACTCTGAGGAAAAGGAGGCTTTATCGCTGTATGCAACTACCGGACAGGAGGATGTAGAGAAGTGGGGGTTGGTCTCTACTCACAAGGAACAGGACAAGAGGAAACGGCCTCAAGTTTATGGGAAGTTTAGACTGGATATGAGGAAAAACTTAACCATAGAAAAGGTCTTCAGGCCTTGGCACAGGCTGCCCAGGGAGGGGGTTGAATCATCATCCCTGGATGGGTTTCAGAGTCGTGAAGATATGAAGCCCAGGGACAGAGTTTAGTGGCCTTGGGACAGCTGAGTTCAGGGTTGGACTGAATGACCTTAAAGGCCTTTCCCAACCTAAACGAGTCTATGGCCAACAGTGATACTACAGGTGGGCGCAGCGGAGGCAGCCCAGTCCCTGAGCCAGCTGCAGGTGGCCCATTGCTCAGAACCATCTGACAACCCTCCTGTCACGGAAAGAGGGCAAGGCCAGTGAGTTCCCAAACCATCACTGAGAGGCAGCCAGCTTCGTTCTGTTCAGCACCTTCTAGCAAGACCCAGTTGTTTCCAACACTGATAGCTCAGAACAGCCTTCAAACAAGAAATCCAACCTGTTTTCTGGCTGAAAAGGCCACGACTGCAGAATTCTTCAACTAAAACCCCAAATGTGGCACCTCAGCCCTTCAAAGAGAAGCCAAGCACCCAAGGAACACCCCATAGATGCCAAGAAGCAGCAGGGTATCTTTGCCAGCATCGAGAAATCCATCTGCATTTCACCAGGTAATTACTACAAGCTAAAGAACACCCCGAACGCTTCCATCCACCACATCAAGGACACCGAGTTAATTCTCCACACAGCTCTGCTGCAAGTTTTATGGGGCTGAGAAAGCAGAGATGAATAAAACTCTTGCCTTTCTTTTTTAATTCAAAGAGAATCTATGAGTTTATTACAGTCATCTAGAAATTGATGGTTTTAAGACAGCGGTTCAAGGTTTAATGGAATCCCCCCTAAATAAATGAGAGCTGATGCCAATTACACTGAGCTTTACTTAAGTTGCAGACTATCACCTAAACTAGCAATTTAAACCCAAATTAAAATGAAATAATTACCATGCCTCTCTCTAACAACATTTAAATGATAATGAATTTCTTCTCGGGTAATAAGCAGTTAGTGTTCATATGCTGGAGCCTGGCAAGGAAACCTTTCTTGTGGGCAGCTCTGGAGCCTATTCTTTGCTTTAAGATGTTCTAATTTAAATGCAGATGTAGACTTCACACCAGTGGGTTTTGTTTAAAAAAAACCAACCCCAACTCTTAGAAGGAAGTGACAGAAAGAGGACTCACACACAGTAGAGTTCTACATTTTATATTATGATCCCTTTTTCACTGGACAAGTTGTCTAAAAGATTAGATTAGAGCTCTCACACCCCCCTCCTTTCCCTTCCAGAAGCCTCTACTGGTGATTTCCAACTTTTTCCTCTTGAAAATCCAACTGCTGCTCACTGCCTTTTCCCCCCCGCCAGCCCCCCCAAGTCATTCTTCATGCATTTCCTTCCCCTTTCAGCAATCTGCATGGTCATTTCCAGCAGACATTAAATATCAGAAGTTTTTTCCTGTGAAAATGAGTAGAGGTTTTACTTCCAAGCTAGAGAAGCAGCTGAAATACTGCTGAGCCAGCATCCTGTAAGGCTGCAGGCAGAAAAAAGACAGTTAAATACTGATTAACTTCCCAAATAACAAAGTTTTGGGAAGGGATTTTAGGCTATTTCCTACCTAAAAAAGGACTCTGTAAGGAAAACCCTCTGAAGGATTCTTCTGCTTTAGAGATCTGGGAGGTTTTGTGCACGGGGTAGCAGTAAAATAACTTGGGCTGTTACTTAAACATTCAGTCCACATCCTGAGTAATTACTTGTCCTCAGCCTTTCACCTAACCCCCACCCTCTGGCTTACATAACTGCACGGGAGTGTGGAAACATTTGCAGTGCTCTGATAAATGTTCTCGGTTCCTCCTCCTAACAGGCTGCTTGAGCATAATCAGTAAATTTGATTCATTGGTAAAAAAAAAACCCCAACCAACCCAGACTCTTCTGCCTAATTCATCCTATCCCCAAGGAACAGACAATTCCTGTCCTTGTCTGCTGATCAACAAGCTATTGCTCAGCGCTGCCATGCGAAGGATAATCTATTTACACAACTGCAGAGAGACTGCTGCAATATGGAATTCAGAGAATCACTGAGACTGAAAAAGCCCTCTGCGCTCCTCCGGTCCAGCCCAGCTCCTAACATCACCCCAGGGGCCACACCAGGGCACCCAGGGCCACAGCCAGGCTGTCCTTCAACACCTCCACACACAGGGACTCCCCCACTGCCCTGGGCAGTCCAGTCCAGGCTCTGAGCACCCTTTCCCTGCGGAAGGGCTTCCTGACATCCAACCTAACCCTCCCCTGGCAGCTTCAGGCCCTGCCCTTTCATCCTGGCCCTGGTTGCCTGGGAGAAGAGCCAGACGCCCACGTGATGACAACCTCCCTTCAGAGAGTTGCATAGAGGGAGAAGGTCCCCTCTGAGTCTCCTCCGGGCTGAACACCCCTAGCTGCCTCAGCCTCTTTTTATAAGTCTTTCCCTCTAGTCCCTTCCCCAGCATTGTTGCTCCTCTGGACTTGCTCCAGCCTCTCAATCCCTTTCTTGAAGTGAGGGGCCCACAACTAGCCCCAGTACCCAAGGTGAGGCTTGATGGAGCGGGGAGAATGGCAGCTCCTCTGTGCACGGAAGGAGGCTGGGGAGGTAAAAGCTTTCTGCAGGAGAAACAGAAAATACTCCCAATATAACCCCAAGCCTCAACCTTCAGCTGTAACCAGGAGCTTGGGCAGGTTCAGCATGTTCTGGGCAGTTGTGGCATTGGCTCGGATGGCACCATCCATCACCAAAGCCTTCCTTCTGCAGGAACACAGAGTAACACAATAAAATGTCTGCTTAACCAGGGTTCTGTTCTCAGTGGTTAAACAATAAACTTCGGGTGAAGTCACAGTATTTACAGGGTCTGGGAGGTCTCAAATGAACTCAATGGTCAAGCTGCTAAGGAGCCTCCATAAAGAACTTCTTGTCTTGCATTGTTTCAGCCATGTAGGCTACAGACTTCACCTCTCAGCGTGGTTTGGTTTTCACATTTCAAGTGAGGCAGGTGTCTTAAAATGCCTTTTGCATGAGGGAGCACTGTGGATCTACAAGAAATAGGAGCCAACATCTTTGGGGAGGTGTTAGCCTCAAGAATTGCTAATTACTTCATCACAGCCAACCAATTATAGAATAACATTGCCCTCACAGGGCCTGTGACAGAATACAGAATCATAGAATCCTCA
>VZRI01003407.1:0-16873 GCA_013397515.1 Upupa epops
CGAGTCCAGAGAAGAGCCACTACAATGGTAAAGGGCCTTCAAGGTAAAGTCTATGAGGAGAGGCTGATGGAGCTGGGTCTGTTTAGCCTGGAAAAGAGGAGGCTCAGGGGTGACCTTATCGCTGTCTATAACTACCTAAAAGATGGTTATGGTCAGGCGGAGGGTCAGTCTTTTCTCCCTGGACACTGGAGACAGGACAAGGGGTCACAGTTTTAAGCTCCATTGGGGGGGTGTTAGGTTTCTCACTGAAAGAGAGATAAGATTTTGGAACGGACTGCCCACAGAGGTGGTCTAGTCTCCATCTCTGGAGGTGTTCAAGGTTAGTCTGGATGAAGTGCTGAGTGGCATGATCTAGATATCAGATGTTAGGTTTACTTGGTTGGTTTTAGGTTGGACTGGATGATCTTTAAGGTCTTTTTCAGTTTCATTATTACTGTGATACTGTGATACACAGAAGTTGCATGGTTTACCAGTCTGAGTTGATTTTCAGGAAAGGGCTAAATTCTCTGGCCAACCCTTTTCAGTTCCTTTTCCAAACAAAGCCTGGGGAAGTTTTAGAGCTATCAACACAGATCAGTACAAACCAAAAGAGGCACTTAGATCTATTTTGTTGGTTTTGTCCCTTTGACGTTTGAAGCTTTTATGCCAAAGAGTAAATCTAAGACTTCAAAAGGTGTTTCTTTCCCACTAGATATGTGTTCTAAAGAAAGGAACCTGTTCCTTTTAAAGAGGTGTCATGATCTAAAATACCTGCTTGAAGGTTACTTAGACTTATTTCAACAGGGTTGATGGTCAATAGCACATTATCTTTTCCCCACTAATGACTGAGAATTAGACTAAGTTAAGTATAGCTCTTGTTTACAGTGCTCGTTTGTTCACTTTTCATTGTGTTTGAGTGGTACAGTATGGGCAATCATTCTAAAAAATGGATTTGCTCAGAACTTATTTCAGTTTGCTATGAATCATTATACTTTTCTTTACTTTTTGTTCTTTTAAAAGTTCTGGTATTGAATTATTAATATTGAATTATATATTATAAGGCAGTTTACCAGACAAATAGCAATGTTAGGTAATTATAAACTATTTAAAACTATTCCAGAATCAATTGAATTAGTCACTGTAACAACACACATCGTTCTACTGGCAGACACTGGCCCTGAGAATAGGAAAGACAAGAAGCATCAAAACCTAGATGCTGGAAAGCAGAGGTAGTGAGTTTGGTTTGCAATTTCATGTGTATGCTATTATTAAATGACAAGAAAACTTTATGAATGAACTTTGGGATAAGAATATGAAGTTAGGCCTTTAGAAATCTCATACATATGTGTGAAACACATTTCACAGGCTATGCATGTAAAGAGTTAATTGCAATGGTCAGAGTGAGCATAAACATCTGTAGACAGGCTTATACGAATTTGTTCTTAGGCAGAGCTTTGGTGCAGTACATAGCTGTGCATATGCTCTTAGTACACAGCCAATGTGATATTAAATATATTCACCTAAGAGGTTTAAATTAATTCATCTTCCTTCAAATTTTTTAATGCTCGAGTACATACAAAGCTTGTTACTGTGGCTTAGCTTGTTAAGCCGTGGTAATATTACCATATTCCTAATCCTTAGAGTGTCAATATCAAGATTTAATACTGTTTAATGAATGTAGTTTAAATTGATACCTCGTGCTAATTTGTGTTAACTTTGAAGTTATCCCTATGACACATGGAAAATATGATAATATTTGTTTTACTGTCTTATAAACTAACAAGAACCATTATACTTTCAACCTACTGTTCCCTAAAAGCAGAATTTGTCAATGTTATTTTCATGGCTACACAGTCTCTTATGAACCATGTAAAGCAGTGTTAACTGCTGTGTTTTATACTGGAATGTGTGTTTTTGGGAAATCAATGAATATCATCTCTCCCTAGTAAAAGTCTACTTTTTTACATAGGCTTTATTTTTTATTTGGCACAGACTTTTTTATTGGGTTAGTAGTAGATGTATTTACATAATCAGTAGTGTTTATTAAGATGTAAGAGTACAGAACAAAGAGATTATGGCAAAATAATTAAATGTTTCAGTCAGTTGTACTTGCCTGGTCTGGACTTTCAGTCTTGCTCATAAAAGACATATTTTGAAACTGCAGTAGTTGATAGCAACAAGTAGAAACGACATTTTTCCGCCTTAATATGCATAGAGAATAGAAAAAACATAGTCAATGCATTTGAAAATGTGTGCTACAAATCCCTATGTAATACCTACTTCCGTGCGGAGATTTTGGAGTACCTTTTTAAATATTGTTTTATGCTTTTGTATGGCAGGTTAGCTACAATCCCATTGTTCTTTGTGACAAATATTGCAGTCTGGTCCGATTAAGCTCACAGGTGTCTCTTAAGTTTATAGCAAGAACATTGCAGTGTGTGAGGCTGTGTTATTGAATGCTGTGATATAATCTGTATGAAACTGTTACTAAGCCTGGAGGCACAAGTCCTCATTAATATAACTAGCTTCAACTCAAGGAAGAAATTTAAGGGTGGTTTAACACTGTAGTAAAAATACTTTCCCTTCTCCAAATATTTGGTTTCCTATTCGGTTGTGCTTTTCTGCTAGATCTGTCTCTGAAAGTCCCCTTGAAAGAAAAAGACTTTGAAGATTCTAGGTAGTTTCATGCTCTAAAGAAAATATTTACAATGGAGTATGAAACTCTTTCTTGTCTTTTCTTTTAAAAAGCTAAACTACTATGAATAAACTTCATTGTTGAGATGATCAAAGGAACAGACTGTACTGTTCCAGATCTTAAATGAACTCAGGCTTGGCAATAAACTCAGTGGTCTTGTTCTGAAAAGCTATTGACATTTGGACTTCAGACTGTTATGTGTAGTTACACCTCTAAATTCTGCAGCTAGTCAAGGTGCTATTCAGACTGAAGTCTGAAGGGGAACATATTGAAGGAAGGAATCTGTATAAGCACTAGGCCCCAACAGGGACTGTCAGAAGAAAGCGCCAAAGGAAGGTGGACATGGTGGAGATGGAATTAGAGCAGGGGGATCACACTGAAAAATGTAACAATGACTTATATATATTCTTTTCGCACATAAAGTATAAGCAATGGCAAATCGATGTGATTACTTTTTTGATTCATCTTTTTCAAAGTTTGTAATCTCACAGTATGGACAGCATTGTTTAGGCAAAACCTGCAGGTAGAGAGGCTGAGAAGCTGAGAATCAGTTGTCAGTTCTCAGAAGAAATGGTGAGACATGAAGCTTGTGCACAGCGCAAGGTTTGACCATGTCTGAAGCCACAAAAAATGAAGGGTTAATCATGAAGAGTGGAGAAAAGGAATCTTGGAGAGACAGGTATCCACAGATAGCTATTTGCAGTTTTAAAAATCTTTAAAAAGATAATACCATCCAAAAAAAAAAAAAAAAAAGGCATTTTAACAGTTTTTAATAATCTCCTTAGTCCTCTCCTGAAAACCAAGAAGAAATGCTGGTCAGCATTCATAATTAACATAATTCATGTTAATGGAATTAATGAATTAATTCCTAATGAAGATGGAACTGTGAATCTTCTACAGCTATGGTGTAATGAAAATTAAATGATTAATAAAATATTTTTGATAAAATTTGTGAAACGTTTCATTTAAAATAGGTTTATTTTGCAAAATCACAATAGTAGTATTTTCTGATAAACCAAAAAAATCATCACTGCCATTGTTCTTAAATTTATTTTACTTTTTAGTAGTAGCTAGAGCTAGAATGAATTTGTCAAGAAGACTTAAGAATACCTCCAAAAAACCCAGCAGTGTTTTTTATGCCATTAGAGAACAGATTATCTCAACATTTCTCTGATGAACCTGTCTTTAAGGTCAATGATCCATGAACCAGGAAGAATTTCTAAATAAGTTATTGAGTGTGTCAAAGAAGCATTTTGTCTGTTGTGTCAACAAGCATGTCTGAAGTAATGTTGCCCTTTTTAATGAGAAACATCATATTGAGTTGCATGATTTTTGTGGCAAACCTGGAATCGGTCTGATCTTTTACAAAGGTAGCTTAAGTAATATTTTATTTTCTGCTTTGGCTTGCCAGTGTCTTTTGCTGCCCAGCTTCAAGTGCAAAAGTGAAGCTCAAAGTTAAATCAGAGAGGTGTTTGCAGGATAATTTTAAGATTATAAAGAAAACAAGAGTGGTGAAATGTAAGAATAAACCTCTATACAAAAAAATCTAGTACTTTAATGTTTATTATAAACAATTGTGCACCTCTAATTTTGATTTGAATATATCTTGTAAAGTCTGCAGTGAAGTGTGTGATACCTGTTTCATATGTTAATGTATTAGAAAATACATCTGGTTAAAGCAGCAGCTCTGTAGGTTGCTTTATAACTTTGTGTCTGCAGAATGACAGTAGCTGATCTTGTAGCTGAAGTCATTCTCATTTATGGTGTGAAACCACAATATAATCTTGCAGTGATACATTTATATTGGCAGTATATTGTTTTTACTGATAAAAGTCCTCTTTTCTACATACACTTACAGTCCCAAAGCTGTTGAAAGAAATGAATAGAACACTATCTTCAAGATGTGTGGGACAAGATCCACATTTTGCTAGATGCATTTACTGGTTTGGGGTTTGGTCTACCAAACTATTTTAAAAGACCAAATGCAAGCCGAAGCAAAACCCCACCAGAATAGAAACCAAGAGCTTGCTATGCTATACTGTACTACAGTGTGTTTTCTATGTCAGCAGTAGCTTTTTTGGGAAATATAACCATGGAAATTTAAAATTGCTATCCAGACTGTGATTTGTGAATAGTTTATTGAAACAGGTGCTCTCTTTGAGGAGAAGATAAGGAAGAGCAGAGGGAACAAGTTGTATCTATTCATATTAATGGCCAGAGCTTGAAATACTACTTAACTGATATCTAATGACCGAAAATTAATGTAAAATGTGTCCATGTTAATGAACCAAAAAGAAAGTGAAACATATTATAAAATTAGTTTGTGTATGGTGTCTTCTTGAAAAAACACCCCTATTTTTAAAACCTTTTTTGCCTTCAGAATCCTTGCTATTCATATAAGCACTTGATAGTTCTAATTGTTTAAAATCTCATCAAGGTTTTGTGTATCAGTGGTAATAGTCCCTCTTCCTGGGTATGATTTAATGATTTAATCACTATGGTTTCTTACAGTGAACCCTGCTAATGGGGATCCTACACAGATTACGTAAATTGTATTCACTCAAGTGCTCTAAATGTGAAGCACTTAATTCTGTTACTTTTTTCTCAATTTAATTGAAATAGAACCATTTAAATACAGCAATTAGAGAGCCTCTGGCAGCCCAAGAATAGTTAAGATTATCTTATTTTATTGTGATTGCCTTTACAGAGTAATGTAGCCAGCTTTTTTCTTATGTTGATTATTAGTACTGTGAAAATACATGTACACGTGCATGAAATATGTTTCTTACAAATGCCATCCTGTGACCTGTCTTACGGCTCATGTTTACCATCGACTGTTTCACCTGAGGCAGATGTTCTGTGTACCATTAACGCTGTGCTTGCCTGGAACACGCAGGTTTCACCCCAGCACTTTTCTTGCCTTTCCTCCTGAAGCTGTTTATGACAATGCCAGATAAGTATTCGGAACATGTACCTATTATTGTTGCCTGCCACACAGGCTGTTTGGCATGAAGGCTTTCTCTGATCTGCTTCTGTTAATAGGTGCCGTGGAGTCACATTTATTAAAGCTTGTGAGGCTAAGCTAACATAAAGAAACCTTGTCATATTTTCTATCAATTTACTGTAAAGGAAGCATACAAGGCAGTGTGTTTCTCTTTGCACAGTCTGATCATTTCTTTCAGGCTTGCTGACAATCTCTCTAATGCATGCAGCTTAAGTGCTTCTGTTTACAAGCCGTAGTTTATAAATACAAAAGGTTTTCCTCAATAACATGCATCTTTAGGTGAACATTTTTCTAATAATGGAAGCTTAGATATAGCTACAATGTGTTTTATTTACTATATATATAGTGTATTCACTTTAATTCCATTAGCTGCCTCCTTTTTTTTCCACACCTACCTCCTTGTCCCTTATAGCCACATCTCTTTAATTTCTAAGGTTGTGCATCCAGGATACACACAAATGGAGTTAGGATTTGGACCATATCCTGAAGCTCACAAAGTTCATCCAGACTAATTTTTAAAATAAATTAATTCTTTTATCAGACGTCTATTTCTCCAAGGCAGTTTGATCCTCAGTTGCTGATCCTGCTAATAGGGCTGGCAGGAACTGGTGTGGTCAACAGAGATTATCTTCCAATTTCACTTCCATTAACATTTTAAGCTAATTTTTAAGATACGTCTCCAAAGTGCATCACTTACAGACACTAAAAGAGATGGTGCAGCATGTTGTAGCAAAAAATACGTCTAATGGTACAGCTAATCTGCCTGGTCTCCCTTTTTTTTTTTTTAATTTCTTTCAATGGCAATGCATATGTATTTGTTAAAGTGAATTATATCTAAAAACTATATTTTGAAATAAAATGTGACTGAACTTACCAGGATATGCTAACTGCAAAAATCTATGTAGCCTTTGATATAAAACTGTTTATGAGAGAACATATGACTGTATGCCTTTCAGGAATGTAATCATCTATCTCATATCCCCTGTCACATCCCCCACCATGTGCTAGCAAATATTTAGTGTTCTTTGAACACGTCTGATTGGTGTTTCCTTTTGGATAAGGAAGACAAGTCTGATAGTTGAGGCTTTTACCTTGTTCTTCGCCTGACATGTGATTCATGAAGCAGTTTCAGACCAGGATGTTGTTTGAGTTCCCTTTAGATAAGCTGGCAGTTGTGCCCCACAAAACACACAGTGTGAGCTTGCACCTCTTACTAAGATGGAGTATAAATTGGTTGGGTCTGTACTGGTAAAACAGGATAAGGTAAAAACTTTGAATACCCTGATATTGCACAGCTTCAGGTCATCACACTAACTTTGCACAATTAAGTAACAAAATGAAACTTAGGGTGTTCTGACTACAAAGGACTACCATCACAGAACTATCTGAATTCTATATGTGTTTTTTAACAGGCAATTGTAGTTTTGCAAATTATTCCTCACAAAAGCCTCAGAGTATGACCAGAAGGCTAAGGATTCTAACTTTAATTTCCTCAGGTTAGTTCTCTTTTGGGGGAAAGAAAAAGAGATATTTCACAAAAAGCATTTCTCATATGTCTTCATATGTGATCTGAAATTAATAATATGCTGGCTTTTTTATAATTCAGTCTGTCTGCTAATACAACTTATGTTCACTTCTGAAATGCAAGTTACATGAGAAATCAGCTTTCTGTCCAAGTTAATATCTTGAGATTCAGAGTTAATATATCTCTTCTCCTTGAAGATTTATAACTAGGTTGCATCTTAGCGTGAAAATTAGTCCTAAGTTGTAGAAATATAACAGATATTAGAAATTTCTATAAAGAACTGTCTTTTATAGGTATGATAGACTATTCTTGTAGGTCATATATTGAGCAGCTTATCTCTGATTTATGTACTTATGTTTTCAATTTGAAAAATTTTTATTTCCAAATGTATTATTTTCTAATAATTCTGCACAAAATGTCCCACCCCCTTTGGGCAACCCTAAAAGGGTTAAGTTACATTTATAAGGCAAATAATTTATAGACATAACTCAATGATTGTGATTGAATGTTCATTTGTGCACTACATTGTGAACTTCATCTTCTAGCTTTTGTGGTCAAGCATGAAGGCAAAAATTAAAACATATGCTGATTGTTACATTATCTGTACTAGACAGCATTATAATTCTGAATTAGAAAATTTGTTTTTATGGTAAAATAACTTGAAATACCACATGAGCTTTATCTGATAGTAGAGAGACCGATGACCATTAAAATTCAAGGGTTTTTTGGTTTTGTGTCTAGAGTTATTTTAACAAGCAAATATTAAAATACAATCAAAGCAGGGGTCAGATGTATACCAAGACTATCTTTGAAAATCACATAAAGGGAAAGATTGTGTTTTAGGATCTCCATTACTTTTACAATCCAGGACAAAGGATAATGTGTGTTACTCCAAGTATTTGGTCCATTGATTTAACAGATATGTCTTCTTGGACTAAGATAAAAAAATAAACCATTGAAATTAAGACAGACACACAGGAGAGTTTGCAACCCAAAGGTAGCAAAAAAGGACACAGAACATGTATCTATCATAGCTTAAGTGTGAACTAAACATTTCTTTAGCTGAAAATAATATTGCCATATAAAACCTGTAACTAAGGTAAAAGCCATCTAAGATGTCTTAAGTATTCAAGAAAAAAAATTACTTGAACTGTTCCTTTAATCTCTCTTAACAAACAGTTATGCAAATTATATAGATGCTTTTGGGCCCTCATTTCCACAGGAAATTCTCAGTTCTTGCAGTTTATCGAAAAGGTTTAAGATGTTTGCCTTAATACTCTGCTTCCTCAATGCACTGTGTCCTCTATTTTTAGCCATTTGTCTGGAATTTAAGCATAGTGATGGGCCTAGATGAGACGAAAACAAAACAGAAGTTTATACAAGCCTAGGCTAGAACTCCTTGTAATAGTTCCTTCAGGATGAGGTACTCACCTCACAGTGGGTTCTCCCATTCTTTCTCTGGTCTTCTGAATGCAGAACTCCTAATTAGCAACAATTGTATATACAATCCAATCACCAAAGACTGCATTTTTCCATTTATTTCAACTGTGTTATATTGAGGCTCTATCCATACTGAAACACCTTATATCAGAATTCATTCTAACCGTAATGGCAGATACATACTGCTGATGGTACCAGTTACAACCTCCTCACTGATCTCAAAAACATGAGGTCAGAATCAGTATAAAGTGTATGCAGCTGAAAACTCATAAAACAGATAAAAGACTAGGTTATTTGAGCCAGCAGTATTTAAATCAATGTAAGTCTGCCTGTTTTAGTACATACTTAATGTCTTCTTTCATAGCCTTTCTACCTGGATCCCTCCTGAGTGTATGGAGGATGTTAGATTCACTTCAAAGATAAAGACTTTAGTATGAGTGGGAAGGTGGGGAAGGACTGAAGAATGATTTTACCAGTGTTTACCACGTTATAGAAGAAACAAAACCCTGTTTTTATGTGCACCATTGTCAAACACTCCAGGCTATTTTCAATTCTATATCCTAATGCATACCAAGTTGTAACTCAGTAATAATGTTTTCATAATCTTAAGGGAATGAATGTTTGCATCTTTATTAAATGTGAAATTAAATCAATGGCACTTTTTTTTCTTTTTAAAATTCCTTTATGCATAGCAGTCAAACCACTTGTGCAACAAAGGCAATTCCTTGTTTAGACAGACATCTGGGCTGAATTTGGGAGTATCACACAGCATTTCTGAGTTGCAGAATGTTCTGAAAAATAGAATAAAAGGCTTATGTTGCAAACGCCAAAGTTAGAGTGCTGACATGGATAGGTGTCTGTATATGAAGTAACTGGGAAAGTCGGTTTCAAACAAATTGAATTGTTTATAAGGCTTTCACACCTGCTTGAAATTGAGTGACAATCTACAACAGTATAGGGGTGTTTTTGAGGTGGAGAGTCAGGGCAAGGTATTGAGTAGCTTATGGGGGGTCTTAAAACTGTACAAGGCAGAGTTGTACTTCTGGGGAAGATGTTGGATAAGCTTGTTCCCAGAGAATGAAAGAAAATGAAAGAGATGAAGTAACAGGCTAGGTTATCTTGTGGAAATCATAATAGAGCTCAATTTTCATGTTTTTATATATTTACAGTTAGGCATTGTGGTATATATAGAAGTGTTAGAAATCACTATGTAAAACAGCAGATTATAGTTACCTGTGATTTATTCTCAAACATTAAGTGGATTGAGAAGCACAAACATATTGTAGGCTTACTGTGCTCTGGCAGGATGGTTTGGACTTAAGTGATCTTTTAAGATCCTTTCCAAGTCATAATATTCTGTGATTCTATATTCCACAGAGTTCATTGACATCTTCATTCACACCATGAACTGTGAAATGAAAGCATAACCTTAAATTTACATACAGTAGAAAGTTGGTGTTAGCTGAGAACAGGCTGACAGATTCAAATGATCTTACAAAATTTAAAAAATGAGACCATAATGGATGCAATTAATTAAGATCATTAAATATATGTTTTCAAAATATTCAGCTACATGAATATAGATGGAAGAAAATTGACATTTTTTTCCACAGCAGAAATTGTGGTGGTTACTGTAGAAGTTGAGACATGAGACACTTTCCAAATTCCTATGTGAAGGAGTTTGTATGAGCATTGAGGTGTAGCCAGGACTTGGAGTGAAAGGGTCACCACTTAGAGGTAACATGGCTTGGCCTTCTGTGGAGTATGTCTGTGTTGGATGCTAATTTAAATAGGTATGTTGCAGGAGAACCAAAAAAGAACCACAGAGAATAACCAGAGGTCTAGAAAATAACTTTTGTAGATGTTAGAATTAATTTAATTGTATTGAGTCAACTGTATGTCTAATTTAGAAAAAAAGGTAGAAACTATGGACAACAATGCAAGAAGGAAATAGACCATCTTGTACAGTGTATTGGAGAAGAATTTCACTGTAAAAAGGAAATTTAAACTAGATATTTTAACATTAACTTCTAAACATTATACTGATAAGGACAGTTCGACCTGGAATGGACTAGAAAAACCTCTCTTGAAGGTTTTTCCTGTCTTAGATCATTTTGCATGACAAAACTGTGTGAACATGCCTGCTGTGCTCATATTACCCAGCTTGAAGTCTATTGTTATCTGTATCCAGTCAGGGTAGAATTCACCTCATATAGAAATAGACACTGCACTTGTGAAGCTGATTTATCTGGAATGAACATAAGCACTGGGTTTGAAACAAATACCTAATGAGCTGTGCTCTAGATTTTTTTAAAATGCCAAGGTTCACCAACAGAAAAGTCTACATTTTGTCAAAAAAAATTCCCTTAGTACTTTGCATGAATCTTGGTTTTGCCTGATAACATCTAGAAATGGGCAAATGAAATCCTTGTCAGTGTCTCTCACTGCCCAACCATCAATGCACACTGTGTGTCTTAGCAGACAGGGATCAAATAAGCATGAATATATTTCAGAAACTGCTCTTAGAATTGCTTGTAACTGTGACAGGAAGAAAGTAAATGATAAAAGCACAGAAGAAGGTTTAGCTGTTACTTCTGCTATAATTTGAACTGAAATGTGTGCTAAGAGGCAATTGAAGTATAAATACAATTCACAGTAAATCCTTCCCTGCTATGTGTTTCAAGTCTGGTTTATCTGATTTGTGTTGGTAACTTCTTAGTTCCACTGGCAACTAAAACATTAATTTTTCATATCACAAGCTATGGGAAAGCTAACACTTATCCAGGGAGTTTTCTGTTCCCATTAACTCTTGCATAATACTCAGGGCATACTTGAATACATACTATTCTTAGGGAAAAGAAATATGAAAGGAAATGAGGAAAGTTTAGTTCTAAAGTAGTATTTAACTACTCTGTGTTCCTGTGTGATCTTTCAAAACTTAAAATTCCAGAGTAAATCACAAAGTTGAGCTTAGAATCAAAAATTTGTACTGTTTTTATTGTTTTAAAGTAATTTCCAATATATTGTAATTTCCTGGCCTATGAATTTTTCCATAAATTAATTTAATCAAAGAAATAAATATATGTAGGTGAGCTTGTTTGGGAAAAACTAAGCAGACTGTTTTCAAAGGTAAGTTGAAAATCACCTTTGATTCTAGCAGAAACATGACTAAAAGATGAAAGAATTTTCTTTTAAATTGTTTTGCATTGCTGAAGCTGAAATAAAGAAGGTTCCTTGTACATCAAAAAGTGAAAAATGTGATATTTGGAAAGAGGTTAAGTTTAAAAATAGACATGAGACCTTAAGGAAAGGGGAGTGCTTGCTCTGTAACCTAGAAACTGAAATCCCTGAAGAAGTATCCACTACAAGAAGACCTGAAAAGAAAGATAATTTTAAAAATCCAGTGAAATAAGCAGATGAATCTCCTAAAAATAAGTGAAGATAAATCATTACAAATGAAGTGGTAGTCACAGGTGGTGACTTTGGTCTGTAGCTCTTATTCACATGGTCCTTTGTAGAGTGAGACATTCTGTTTGTAGATAACTTTTTTCAGAACTGAAAATAGTTGTCTCTCTGAAAAATGTAGAAAATAGAATTTATAAATGATTAATAGACAACAAAATGTCTTGTGTACAAGAATTCAGTGGTAAGAATTCTATCTGTATGTTTTTGGGGCTTTCAGTTAGAAAATAGGTCATACAGCTGCCATTCTTTATTTAAAATATTATGGAGGACATAAAATTTTAGCTGGAAATGTAAAAATCAGATCATCTGTTCCTGACATTTTCAAAGGTGTGTAGAATTGTAACAAAGTGAAGAAAGTCTCCCTTTCACGGCATGTGTAGTGACCAACACAAAGTTGCAATATGTGTGCTCTGCTCTGAGTGAATGAAGATTAACAGAAAATTCCAAGAAAGTAGGAGCGTTTAGTGATTTTGTTATTTAAAAAAAAAAACTTATTAAAAAATAAACTGAACAAAGAGCAAAGTAGAAGAGGGAAAAGACATCAACTAGAAATCCTTTCTGTCTTAATCAATGAAAGAGCCCAAGACCCAGTATTTAACTGCTTTTAACTCTTACACTGTGTGATGAACTTCATCTGTGGATACTCCAGATCTGCAGTTGTGGTTTTTAAGAATACACAGAGAACTGGCACAAGATCAGAAATATAAAAAAGACATTGGTGATGCTTGTCTCTAAATAGAGGAAAAAGGATGAACTGAGTGGTTGTGTACTGCTCTTCTTAATTTCAGACTATACTGTTCAGGAAAGAACTGGGCTGTGAGTTTAAAAGCAAACTTGAAGAGAAGACCTCCCTTGTAAAGACACAAAAGATTCACAAGAGATTTGTTTCAAGCCTCTTTATTGAAGTTTTCTCTGTCTAAAGAGTTAAATTATTCCAGGCAATTATAGTAACAACAAAAAACCCTTGAACTAGAAAATCGAAATAATTTTCCAGATGGCATGCTCTTTTTAATGAAAAGCAAGACAAGCTGACCTGAAGACTAATTTCAGCTTGGGGCCATTTCACATCAACACTAGAGGTCTTTATGGGCAGGTAGAATAATTGTCTATCTGGAACAGTATAAATATAGTTCATCCTGTGCTGGGGTAAGGAAAGAGCCAGCTAGACTCCTTGACATCTGTTCTAACCATCTCTTCAGTGGTGCTGTGCTAAAATAGGCCTGGAGTTCCTTCAAAAGTGTATATTGAGTTAGTAAAAATTTAAAATAATGAACATGCAAAGCAATGACAACTCATGAAAAAATAATTAATTGTTCATATTCACTAGCAAGTAGCATAATTCTGAATACCTTTGAAATTATGGAGAATTGCATGGTTTGTCATTAGATTAGCATTATAAAATGTGTATACATGTGCTGAATGTGCAATTCTGTGATAAGTGTTCTAAGTAACTTGGCTGTGCTAATAAACTAAGAAGTCATTACATACTTTATTTACAGTTAAGCAATATTCCAGCTGACATGCATTCAGCAGCTTAATTACAGGAATGAGGTAATAGTTGAACCTATATCAATGTCTTCAGCAGGATGTGAAGAAATTATTTAGGCAGATAAAATAATTGTACAATACTGGCATAATATTTGTCAGTAAGGTTTTCTGTAAATCCTTAAAATTGTAATCATGCCTCAACCCCCCAGTGGTGAAGTCAGATCTGGATGATCTTGCAGGTCTCTTGCAAACTTAATGATTCTATGATTCCATGATTTTTCTGTATATTGGTCAAATACATGAATTTATTTCAAAATGAAAATTAAAAGACAAAGTCTTTAATTTGTAATTCATTTTTTGGTTTGTTTTTAGCAGTCAATCTGTTAGACCTAAGAAAAATAGCCAGTGTAGTTTAACCCTTTCCTAAGATGGTCTGTAAATATATAACTGTTTCTAAAACATCTTTTCATGTTTTGATTTGTAAGTACTTGATGACTAAGACCATCTTCATAACAGATAGTAGTTGGGATAAGAGCTGGGAAAAGACTTGGTTTATAATTGAATGTAGTGAGCTGAAATTGAGTCTTAGACATTCAACTTTTATTCACTTACATTTTCAGTTCTTGCATGCAAATATGCTGCTTCAGAATCCTGTAGTTGCTGCAGTTAAACAAAATCTGCAATAGAAAATTATCTTCTATTGCACCTTTTCCTAAACTCAATATATATTTCATGTGCACAATTTATAAATTGTTCAGCTTAGTTTTTTCCTTCTCAGTCTGTTCATTGACAGTTCGGAATTACAAAGCAACACTGTGTTTTTAATAGCAAAATGACCTCTAGGTATTATTTATTCTATCTATCTACAAAGGATTCTGGTCTCACTGGTTTTGGCTAGACACTTTTGTTTAGATTTGTTTCTACCAAGTAACATTCTGTGTAGTTAAAAGTCAAGAATACAAAATTGTGCTATTTACATGAGCTGACTGCATGACTCTATGCCACATCATTGGAGCAATTCCTCAGGCCCAGATTTTCCTGGTACTGGATAATAAATCTTAGATGTCAAATTTCAGAGATCAGAAAACACATTTAGAAAAATGCAAACAGAAAAAAATAATCCCAAAACAACACAACTGTTTCCTTTTATGAATTTTTGGTACTTGGAGTTCAGTTGCCAACCAAACAAACAAAGAAGAAGTCCACAACTGCCAAACTAGCTCAATTAATTTCTCTTAATTAGGTTGCCAGGTAGACATTTACTATTTTTGGTGGACACAATTGGAGGGCAAGGACATGCTGAGCTGATTTGGGTTGTTTGCCAGAGTTGCACATTGGTTTTCCTGCATTTCCTCAGAACCAACTGCACGGCAAATAATAGATGTCGATATTAAAAGAGGCACTGCTTGCTATCATTTGTTGCTGAACTTCAGTAAACTTACATTTGCTTTCCTTGTCGAATTAAGTGTGGGGTAAGTGTAGAATCTTTGTCAAACACAACCCAGATCTGTAGGTCAATAGAAATAAATAAATAAATGCAGGCAAATAGAAGTTCCTCAGTTTTATGTCAAGGTAGCAGAAGTCTGGATTCAGGTTCTGTTTAAATGACGTTTATCCAATAATGAAGACAAGGCAGAATGATGAATGTGCTTCAGCGTGTCTGTGCTGAAATAGGTTTATAAACAAGCACCTGCCATAAATCACAGAAACGGCTTTGTCAAAAGTAACTAGGGACCAGATGCATCTTTATAATTACCTGTGACACCCGTTGTCCTGCTTTCATATCTTCTGTTCCTCACCTAGATAATCTGTTTTATTTTACTTGTGGTTTCAATGATTTGCATTCTGTATTGAAACATGGTCTTGTATCTGGGAAGCTTCTCAAGAAAGTTTCTCGAAATTGCATTAGGGACAATAAAATGCTTGAGGTATGGAGACTAAATGCTACAAATTGTTTATTCAGGACAGTAGATGAAATTACTTGCTAATACTTTCACAAGAACTTTGACAAAAAATTCCCCAGTGTTTTTTATTTGCTTGTTTTCTGGAGTTTGTTCACCCAACAGATGAACAGGTGACTGAAATCCAAAGTTGTGTTCCTTGGTAAGGTCTCTTAATCATACTCAGCCTTATGATGGTGGTCTCGATATAAAAGGCTAATTTTACTTTGTGATCAATAAAAAAATTGCAGTGTTCATAAAGATTTTTATTCCTTGCAATTCCATTTGTGTTAGTTTTGTACTCTGAGTCTAATAGGCTTTTTGTGGTTCCAGGTAAATTATCATTTCTGATTTATCTTAAAGCAGGCTAGAATATGAGTTCAGTCTCTCCATCTTTGATCATTTTTTCACCTAGCATCTAGGAATAGCAACAGTAATGCAAACAATGTTAAGCTTAAAGCAGTCTTATGCAGGAAGATAGAATTAAAAGAAAAGGGAATATAAATGCTTGGAGGTAAAAGCTGATTGAATTTGATTTTTGAAAATGTTTTTATATTTCTACTGTAGTTGATGTGCATACCTGATGCACAGTCACAGTAATGTGTTTCTTCATATTGGTTTACAAAAGAACTTTGCAGAAATCATGGAATAGAAAACACAGAGCTAGACCTCTTTAATTTATATTTAAAATCCAATTGTTCACCTGCCGTGCTTATTAAATATAAGCATACTGTCTGTATCTGAATACATGGTCTGTGCCATTTCAGCAATCTCTGAAGTACCTCTTGCTTTTCATTACTGATGCTAGTTGCCTCTGAGTAAGATTGTGAGAATACAAATATATGGTGTCTTACTTATGTCACTGCCTACAGTTAGCTTCTGTTTCTCTTTTTTTGTTTTTGTTTTATTTTTTTTTGTGTGTGTTCTCTGCTATAGTCTGTACCACGCTGCATCTGGTGGGTTTCTATTTCAACAGTACGTGCAGCCACACAGAGCCAACTAATCATCTTATCTGTTATTAACAAATGTGTAACTTCTGCTCAATTTAAGAGTATAGTTCCATTACATTCTTAATCCATGATTCTCTCTGACTCTTCTTGAGTTATTACATGATGATGGGATTTGATGCTTTCTCTTCACAACATGAATGAAAGAATCTTGAGTACTGATAATTATAAACATGATGTTACAACAGTGTCACTACCATGTAAGAGGCTGTATTTCACCTGGAATTATAGTAACCCTGACAAAGCCAATTCACTTGGCAGATTGCTCCTACCTAGTATTTCTTCCTGTTAAAATAACATTGTGTCAGTACTCTTATTTATCTCTAGGGA
>VZRI01003407.1:16893-87908 GCA_013397515.1 Upupa epops
AGCAAAAAGCCAAGGTTCTCCTTGAGTGCCATGCCCACGCCAATAACAAAACACAGTCTTTTTAATTTCTGTCTAAAGAAATATTTTTTAAATACAGAACATAAGACAAGTTAGAAGTTAATCTAATCAACAATCAGTATTGATTCAGTTCAGGATGGGCCTCTTGCTGATGTAGTAAAACCACAAGGACTAGAAGCCCTTTTGTTCCTGTCCTTCTTGAATTAATGCTCATTTGTAATTGACCTTACCTGAGTGTCTATCATAAAGACATATTCCAAGCTAAAAGTTACCTTGCATTACCTTTTTCTTGTTTCAAAATTTCAATGACAGAATGCAGGATAGGAGTAGATCAGTAAAATGAATGCTGCCTGACCACTAGCTACAACTCATTGAGTGCATCTGAGAAATAATAATAGCATGTAATTTTATAGGTGGAACACTGAGTAGCATTTCATTTTGATTTGGGCTTATTCGGGTGCAGGTTTGTTTTTAAATTTGCATATGCTTCTATTTAGAATTCCAAAAGCTGACTATAACTGATTTAACATGCAGTGTGTATACCCTGAACTTTCCTTTCCACCACGATGAAATAACATGCTGATCTCACTCTGAATTGCGTTTTAGAGCAAGAGATGAGCTGTTTGGTAAAAGATCCCCTATTGTCTTTCTCCAGATTGATGGTACTTTATCCAGTGCTGTCACCAGTCTTACTAGTTCCATTGTTACACCCAAACTGCTCTACAGTGGTTTGCAGAATGGTTATTTGACTACACTTAAACTCATATCTTCCATATATATATGCCTTCACATACTATGGTGTGGTATATGTTCTTCTTTGTTACTGTTTTTGGTAAGAGAATAGGTTTCTTTGAAAAAAAAAAAAATTCTTTCCATATAGATTAGACCATTCTGCTTTTTTATGTGATTAAAACATAAATTTGTCTCTTTCTTCACGTTGGGTCTTTCAAGTTCTACTGCAGCCAGACTTACTGTAGCTAAGACTTAGTATTTTAAAGTAAAAGATATGGGAACCGTAGGTAAGACCCTACTTACAATGTGTAAAATTACATTAAATAAGTTGCGGCATTCTTGAGCTTCAGCAGAAAATATTAGAACAAAGAGTACACATTGCTACTCACAAGTAAGCTGAACAAACTTAAAGAAATCTGGAAATGATATATTAAAATGCCTTATGTGCCTTTTCCTGCACTTTCCCTGGTTTACCTTACTATGAAGTCAATTTATCCAAAGCACTTTATTCTATTCCTGAGTGGCTTTCCCAGGATTATTTCTCCTTGGAGTAGATCTCATTTAATTAATGGATAAAAAAATACTTGAATTTTCCTTACAGGACTTAATTCCATGAAAATAGTATGTATTTTTTGTATACGTATGTGCATGTACAGTCATAGAATGTATTGGCTTGGAAAGGACCGTTAAAGATCACCTAGTCCAACTCTTCTGTAGTAGGCAGGGACATTTGCAATTAGATTAAGCTCCTTTTGAGCACAGGAAAATTGCAATAAGATCTCCCCAGAACCTTCTTTTCTTCAGGCTGAACAAACTTAACTCTTGCAGCCTGTCCTCATAGGAGAGGTGTTCCAGCCCTCTGATAATTTTTCTGGCTTCCTCTGGACCTGCTACAAAAGGTTAATATTCTTCTTATGTTGAAAATCCCAGATGTAGTCACAGCACTCCAGGTGGGACTCACCAGAGTAGAGCGATAGAATCACCTCCCTTGACCTGCTGCTTCTCTTCTTGTGATATGTATTCACATATACATTGCTTCTGTAAAGCCCTTGTTAGCCTTTACAATAAGGATTCAGCATCTGTTATGTGAATATATGCACTCCTAATTACTAAAATTTTATCCTGCATCTTGACACTAACTAAACACAGAATATGGCCACATTTCATCAAGTAGTTTCTTTAGGCTATGTATTTATTTTGTTTTAAAAGGAATTTCTTATTCTTTCTTAGAGTTAATACTTAATATCCTTAAAATACGTAGCCCTTAGGGACACGACTTAGCAATATTGAAGAAGTCATAAAAATGCAACTCTTGTGCATACAAAAAAATGCTTTTATTTGTCTAAGTCTATAAATATATCAATAAAATAATGCTAAAGACATTTGATCTGTATATATATTCTTAACTTTACTGTTGTTCTTCTGGGATTATCTGCATTATTTAAAGTTCCTTCCAACCTAACCCCCTCTATGATTATATGATTCTGTGTGTTTGCTAGCATTCATTGCAGTTTATTGCTCATAGTAAACCCAAACTATTTTTAGTAGATACTTAACAGAAATTTGTGTTTGTGTGAGACTGCAGAAATATCAGGTTTATGTAGATCCAGTGCATTTGCAAGTATTTTCTATATGTTGCTATGTGAATACTGTGTAAGAGTTTCTGGAAGAAGGAAAGACATTTATCTAGGAGCGTTCTCTGTTGGTTGCTTTTTAAACACCACTGCTATTGCAAAACAGATAACAGATTCTTCCTGACCAATGAAAAAATGATAAATTACATATTTATTGGCCAATAGAGATGAGATTTTCCTTTTAATCAGTTCTTGCCTAAAAGAAAATTAAAAGGTTGTGCTTAATCCTGTACATTGTTACTGCACTTAATTTTGTACCATGTTTAACAAATTCCTATCAGATTTCAGCACCATGCCCATACTAATTTGGTACATTCCTATCCATGCAGGAGTTCTCATTGTGTGGTATATGTTTTGCTTCCACAGCATCTTTGTACCGTTGGTAGTTCTGCCAATTGCTTGTAGAATCATGGAAAGAATATTTATATCATTTGCACAAGAGGGAAAGTATCAACTCAAATTCTAAGACAATCTCTAGTTTTGTGAGACCATATTTGCACTGTAATTTCTTAGAACACAGTTTTTGCAGCTATTGCAACCTGAGTTTCTGGTTTAGTAACTGCAATTAGCAGAAACCCTTTCTGAAAGTTAATACCTTGACCAAACATTTATGAGGATCGGCAGAGATATGGTAAGCTGAACTCTGTAGGCTGAGTTCCTACTGTGTGCAAACATAGAAAGCCATGGAAGCCTTGCTGGATGCAAGGGCAGTGATACTTGCTGTATCTTTATGGCATATAAAGAATAATATACCCAGAAGATTTGTAGTTATTTTAGGATAATTATCTTCTTTCATAGAATCTCTTGCATATACTGCATATTGTTGAGAGATTACTAGAATAATTCATAATTTGGAATCTTCCTTTGCTACTGGCTGCCAAGAGCATCACAATTCTTTGGAATAGACTGCAGTAGTTAAAACCTTTCTAGAGAAAAATGTAGGCAGGTGTCTCTTAAAACAAATAATCTACTTACAGTTTTTATTATGAAATATCTTAGGCTTATTAAATATGAAAACTAGTGGAGGAAGGAATTGACATAAATCTAATAATGGAATGTAATCTATAAAATCCTATGAATTTCCTGAGGTTCTTCTGGAAGGGAACTACAGACGACACATTGTTCTCATTGCTGATGAGGTGAGAAGTGTATTGGTCTTACAAAAAGTCCTATTTGGGGTGCATGCTTTTTAAGGAAGACCATGTTTGTGCTAAGATAGTATGATTTATGAAATTAGGCACTAATATTGTGTGTGTGGAGATACAAGTTTATTTTTGAAACCTTTTTTCCAGCAGAAAAACAAGGAGATTTTGATTATTTTTATATATACAGTACAAAATAAGAGACTGTCCTTTGAGTAACAGCTTTGTTAGTATAGACATCTGCATAGCACCACCTACATTCTAAGGATTTTCACTTGCCACTCTCTGTAATAAGGATATATGAAATGTGTGTGTGTGTATATATATGTACACTTATTTATATAGGAGAGTTAATTTTGTTTGTAAAAGGTCTGTCAAGTCCACACATTTCTTTTAAGAAAGCTTTAACTGCTATTTGTGCACACACACTCTTGTAGATGCACACACTTTGTTCACAAAATATATTGTCATTCTCTTTACCCGTCTTCTATCTTGAGAAAAACAACTGGTATTCATTTTTCTTGAATTTTCCGTGATCTGGTATTACCTTATTCACCTGACCCTAAGTGACAGAATGAGAGAGACCAATACAGAAAATCTCTTCAGAAGCCTTGCAGATACTCTTGCAAATCGTCAGGCTGGACTTTGTAGCATCTTGTTCAAGAGACAGGCTTGCAAATGTAAAATAATATTTGAAATATTCAAGTTAGTTTATGTGTTTCAATGTACATGAATAACTCAGGACAGTATTTTCTCCCACTTGACAATTATTCTGAATCATGCACTACATGAGCTTTGCTCTCACTTTAGTGAATATTTTCTATGCATAGTTCTCTTAGACCCCATGAAATTGTCTATGTAGCTTAACTTATGTCATTAATATTTTCTTTAACCTGTTCATACTTACTAAACATTACTGTACTATAAGCAGAAATATGACTATTACCCCAGTTTTCCCCTTTCAGTCTTTCACATTTTAAGCAGATATGTTTGACTCTGTATTTTGTTACTACTTGCATATTTTTAACGTTTATTTCAACTATGTTTCAAAGCTTGTTTTTTGAAGAAGGAAAGACTGCCAATTAAGAATTTTCTTATTGATCATGAAGGAGGTAAGGGATTTTTCTTTGTTAATTCAGTTGCAAAGCTTCCACAAGAATTTTCAAGTAGCCTTTAAGCAACTGTCAGCCCTTTGCCTGTGAAGAAAGATTTCAAGTTTTGTCATGCAATTAGTGAGTGTTCAAAAGGCCATACCATTCACAGGCTGAGCTCTGGCATGGAAGTCTCTGTACAGGCAGTTTTTTCTTCTAAGCATACCTGCAATCTATCAAAGATAGAAGGATCTGGAAATAAAAAGAAGAGATAGAATAATAAAAATACTATTTTAAGGACAATAGTCAGCGGTTTGCATTAGGAACTCATTTAAATACTTGAATTAAGGACTTAATTTTAAGGTGCAGCCTTATGGAAATGTCCCCGACATTGTCTACACACAGGCACATGCAAACACTCATTCTGGTACTATTCTCAGGCCTGTCTGAATATAATGTGTTTTGAGTCTGCTACCAAGGAAAGTATATCTCTGAGTGCAGAATGCTGAGAAAATTTCAGAACTCAATTCTAGAGGCATGGGAAGCGATGGTCATTTTATAGGTGCCTGGAAGTTTGTTAATTTAGTCTTTAAATGCTGCTTTATAATTGTTCTCTAAAGACAAATGTGCTTGTTTAGTAATGGTGTGTCCATTAAGTTCTAACTTCTAACAAGAAGATAAATTGGAAAAAATGTGGTATATTTTTTGTAGCTTCTTAAATTCTTGAGCTTTGGTGTTCTGGTAAAATACTGTCCACAGCCGTGAGGAAATGCTGTAACAGGTTGCAGCAGAAGCATTCTAGATGGGAAAAATTACTGGCATTAAAGGAAGGCAAATGCATAGCATGAAAACTGTTGTATTTTCATACTATCATAAAAAGGCTCAGGTTGGGAGGGACCATATCGATCATCTGCCCCAATCACCCTAGCATAGGTAGCAATGCCTCTCAACTGAAACTGGTTGCTCAAGGTCTTATCTAACCTGGCCTTAAATACCTCTGTGCAGGGGGCAGCTACAACCTCTCTTGAAAATCTATTCCAGAGACTCTTCACCCTTGTACTGAAGAACTTCTTATGATTTAGTCTAAACCTACTCTTCTTCTGTTTAAACTCATTTCCCCTTTTCTTGTTGCTAGATCTCTTTGTGAACAATCCCTCTCCAGCACTTCTGTAAGGTTCCCTTCAGGTATTAAAAGGCAGCTATGAGGTCCCTGCAGAGTCTTTTCTTCCCTAGGCTGAACCATTCCAGCTCCTCTAGCCTATCCCCAAATCAAAGGTGTTACAGCCTTTGAATCATCCTTGTGACCTCCTCTGGACTTGCTCCAACACAGAATAAGTCCTTCTTATGTTGTGAGCATCAGAACTGAGTGCAGCACTTGAGGTGAGGTCTCACAAGATCAAAGGAGAATCACCTCTGCTAGCCACATTTTTCCTGATGCATCCTAGGGCACAACTGGCCTTCTGCAGAAGCACACTGCTGGCTCATGTTGAGCTTCTCATCAATCAACACCCCCAACTCTTTCTCTTTGGGGCTACTGTTAACCTACTCTGCACCTAACTTCTCATTGTGAGTGGGATTGTCACAACTCAGGTGCAGGACCTTGCACTTTGACTTGTTGAACCTCATGTAGTTTGCACTGGCCCATTTGCCAAGCCTGTCAACGTCTGTCTGGATGGCCTCCCTTCCCTCAAGTGAGTCCTCCACACTACACAGCTTGTAGTCAGCAAACCTGCTGACTCAATGTCATTGCCTATGTCACTGGCAAAGATGTTAAGCAGCATCAGACCAGAACACACCCCTGGGAAACTCTGCTTGCCTCTGGTCTCCATCTGGACTTCAAGCTGTTGATCACAACATTTTGAGTGTCACCTTACAGGTAGTTTCATATCCACTGGATGATATCATATCCATCAAGTGTATGTCTCTTCATCTTAAAGACAACGATCTCTCTGAGACATCTGAGACAGGCATGAAAGCAACAGATAGCTAAGGTTTCAAGCCTGTGTTCTATATCAAGAGTTTTTAAAAGTACTTCTGTTTTCTTGCTATTGCTTCATGGTTTAAGACTTTTTTTCATTACTGTAAAGTATCTAAAATTTGCTTATGTATTTAGTCCTCTAATATTTGGTTCTTAAAATGAAGCATATTATCCTGCTAGTAGGCATCAGAACTCTATGGTTTAAGATAAATTGGTCTTCTGTAAGAATCTCTTAATGTACTGACCAGTTACCTTGCACAATAGAGAGAGAGATATAGTAGTATTTTCCAGGCTGATATATCTTTCAGGCATACTACAGAAATGACTTCCCTACCCTCTGGCTTTTCTTTTAGAGCCAGATACCTTTATATACATAAATATGTACATGCACACATACATCCACATGGCCATGCAATTCTGTTCACTGTTTTGGAGACTCTTTTCTTTCTAATTTTTTGTAGAGTTGGAAAGGCATGACACATAAAGCCTTACTCTAACTTTATAGGCACTTAGTGTTGTTTTTCATAATTAGTAGATTTTATAAAGCTGGTTATAATAAGGAAAATAAATAGCATATATAGGCTTTGAGGTCTATTATTTTGAAAAAATGAATGGGAGGATTTGTATGAATAATTGCCATTATCACTAATGGCTATTTTAATTATTATATGCCTCAAAGAGATAAAATGCATCTGAATCTGAAATATATGTGATCTTCTACCAAGTTACCTATATGAAAACTTGTTAAATTATTTTTAATTGGTGCATCTCATCATTCAGTTATTTTAATAAGTCTAGTAGCTCATTTTCCTAAAGTCCTGCTGCTGATATTTATCTCCCCCTTCCCCCTATTATCTCCCCGTAAATAGCAGTGAGAATTCACAAGCATCCTGAATCCTATTTATCATAAATAGCTGCAAATCAAGATAAAATCCCCTGGTAACCTGCAATTTGATTTTACCGTTTGGATATGAATGCATTCGTTTTATATCTGTGAAGAACCAGACTCTGATTAGGAACTCTTAATTGTGCTCCGTCTGTATCATGCTGAGGGACTGACATTATTTCACTATGTTCAGTGTCCATATTATATTGAATAACAATAACAACAACAGATGCTATAAATTCAACACAATCGTTTTAAACAGTGAAAGATCAAATTAGAAATCCTCATATCTCAAGACAATTACATATATTTTCACTAAGCATGGTCTAGACTGATATATCTTTATTTTTTACATAAACAGTATACAGGAAAAAAAAAGAGAATTCACATTATTCTTAATTAAAAGTTGCCACAAATTATTGCAGCTTTTGTTCTAACTCTCTAATTACAGGATAGGGAGGATATTCTCTCTGCAGCAAACTGTTTTGCATAGTTTCAGTGGCAAGATAACACAGCTATTTTAGTTCTGTTTAGGTTATGAAGTGTCAGTATCTCACAAAGCACTCTGATCTAGGGACGTGCACAGGAAGCATGGTGAACTACTACAATTTACACCTGGAAATTGAATGGCTCTGAATTTTGAAATAAATTATCCCTTGAAATACGTAAGGTAGTTCTGCCTGCAAAGCAGATGGATAACTTTACAAGCTGTACATGCAGATCACTCTTTCAGAGTTAGCTTTCGATGCATAAGGATCATATACATAATTAAGAAACATGTAAACTGAGAAAAATGTGACTTCATTTAATGTTCATATTTTCATACTACTCGTTTTAAGCCTAAAATAACCATGTAGTATTTATCTTGTGTTCGTTCTACACTTTAAGTGCTCCTTCTTCCAGACTAGTTTGAGCTGGATGTAAAAATGAGAACCTGCATTTCCAGAAGGCCCAACACTGCATAAGTAGGGATACAGTTAACCATTCTTTCTTTTCTTAAGGGTGCCATAATGACATGGAAAATTACCTGTTTTCTGTCATCTTCTCAGAGATAAAAAATGCAGGTATCTTAATAGAAACATATATAGAGTCATAGAATCGTTGGGGATCAGAAGGGACCTCGAAAGATCATCTACTTCAATGACCCCTGCCACAGCAGGATCATCGTGACCAAGTTGCACAGGAACAGATCCAGGTGGGTCTTGAACGTCTCTAGAGAAGGAGACTCCACAACTCCCCTGGGCAGCCTATTCCAGTGCTCCGTTACCCTCACTGTGAAGAAGTTCCTTCTGATATTTATGTGGAACCACCTCTGTTCCAGCTTGCACCCATTACCCCTTGTCTTATCACTAGATGACCTTGAGAAGAGCTTGGCTCTATCCTCCTGATGTCCAACCCTCACATATTTATATATAGGTCACCCCTCAGCCTCCTCTTCTCCAAGCCTTTCCTCATAAGGGAGGTGTTCTCCTTCATTCATCATCTTCATTGCTCTATGCTGGACATCCTCCAGCAGCTCTGTGTCCTTTTTGAACTGAGGGGCCCAGAACTGGACACAATACTTTAGATGTGGCCTCACTAGCACAGAGTAGAGGGGGAGAAGTACCTGCTCACCAAGGACTTTAAGTATCACAAGAAACATTCAGATCAGATGCCAGCATTCTATGTTTTGCACATCTGTGTCAGCTCAGTGAAACTTTTCGCTTGGTGAGTTCAGAATCTAGCAGCTACAGATAAATGTGCAGCATAGTTCCAAATGCTGATGGTGTTACGGAATTATGAGGGAAGATGATGCAACAGTTCCATCCTTTGGGCAGCACTGGAAAATAAGAAGAGAACAAATTTTTTTTTACTAAGAAATGAAAATACAAATTGTTAGGGATAAACCTCCCACTACTGAGACAGAATTTTTTTGGCAAGGCTTTTGCCATGGAGGTCATAAATCAAAACAAGTGCATCTCTGATTGAGCCTAACAAGAAGATATTTTGAAAGTGATGGATTACACAGCTGCTTAGCATCCCGCCTTTGGTCCAGGACTTGTTTTTTCCTTTGACTTTTTTTGACAGCAGCACAACATAAAGCCTTAGAAGTAAAGTTTTCTACATAAAACTGTTCTATATTAAATCAAAGCCCCTTATTCCCTATTCTTGCTCCTAGGATGAGTTAGGGAGCACCTAAGTCATAGTTGCATTTCAATTCACACAGGTTTATTACTTGCACCTCTCCATACAACTTGGAAGCTTCAGATTTGTTCTCTGTGAGAGATATTTGCTTTATGTGTGTAACCTCACACTAGATTAGATAAACAGGTAGTCTAGAAATGACAACTGAATCCAGATCCAGCAGATCAGCATCTCTATTCTACTGGGTCTCCTACACAGATTGCATATTACAGGTTTTGTTTTTCATTTCTGCATGCATGTGAATGCATAGAGGACTGGCAAAGATCTATGAATTTGAGAAGATCTAATTTTTTAATTATTATGTCAATTTTTTCTTCTTTCTTCACTTTAAAAAGTCAGACATGTCTTATGCTTTTGAAGTCTTCTACTAACACACTAACATAAGAATGTTAATTTAATTAACATAAGTAACACTTAAACAATTATTAATCTCTATTATAGTAGGAGCTAGGAGTTCGGTTTGGCAACCATTAGGCTATGCATTCTGTAAACTCAAAAGAGAAGATAGTCCAACTAAAATCCAGTCAAAAGAAATTAAAAGACTACTGGAAAACAGTCACCCATTTTTCATTTCATATATGCTAACATATCTTAGAACCCACTTGATTTTTGTTGAAGCTTGGGCTGCAAGAAATATTTGGTTTACATACTTAAATTTTCACTTTTTCTACTACTTTCATATTCTCATAAAAAAAATTAATCCTAAAAAAATAAATAATTCACAGTAGTTTATATATTTCCCACTGCAGACTTCAGGACAGGCTTGCCGTGTCCGTACCATCTTGCTGACATAACATGTATTAAACCATTCATGATCTTATATGTGAAGGTTATTTTGACTTCCTAAATCCTACCCCTCTGAAATTGCTAAACACCATCCCACTCCATTACCAGTATTGCTGTTATTGCTGCGGAAGCACACAAATCAAGCTGTAGGGATCTTTGTTCTAAAAGGTTGCTACATATGGCCAACAAGGAACTGCTTGCAGTACAAAGCAGTACAAAGGGGAGGTGAACAAAACTGATCAAAATACATGCAAAAAGAGGTTTCTTGTGGTATTAACCCTGCACTGTGCCTTTCTCAAAAAAACCCACAAATTTCTTTTAAAATTCACTTCAAAAAATGTGTAATTTGGAACATTCACATGGAAAAGCTTACACTTTTGAGAGCATGTGAGAGGCTCTTTATTGAAATCTCTTCTGCAGAAAGGGTCAGTATTTTCTTCTTTGTCTTTGAAAGATACTCTTGCAGATTGCAGTGGAACGGTCCTGCTTACAGTGTGCCCAATGCCCAATTAGAACAAACAGAAGACTGTTACATCAAGTCCAGGTTAGCATTCTGGTTATGAAACTTTTTGCAGTCTTAAAGCCTCTGGATCTGTTTTCCACCTCAAATTAGAGCTCCAAGAAGCTACCATTTATTCTGTGTGCTCAGGGCTACATGCAGAACACAAGTGTAAAAAAGAAATCACAAGGTGTTATGTTACAAAGGAACATAAAGAACTTCCTCTGTTGTTTTGTTTTGTCTTTTCCTGGGTACAGGGAAGATTAATATGCATAAGTAATACTAAGTGGATAACCCCCCCCCAGTTTTTAAACAAAGAAACTCAAATACATGCCCAACTGTGTTTTACTATGCAGCAAAGGCCCTGTTTTTGCTTGTTACCCAGAAACTATTTGACGTGAGGTATGAGGAGCAAAAAACAAGAGCCCTGACTCTCTTTTCCTGGGTTAGATACTATAGAAAGGACTAGATACTAGAAAGGACTAGATAATCATACTTGTTAAAGTAACTTTCATGCCAACTTCCATAGCTACTAAGGCTCAACAACAAAAATGGAAATAAAATGTTTTATATATGTATATTTCTTTTGAGGTATATTAGTGAACTTAAGTACTCTATCAAACTTCAATGTAAGTTGCTTTGGACCCAGACTATGTGTATAAATGGAGTCCTTACAGGATGCACTAATTGAAACAACTTAAATTTCTTAGGATAAAGTGTAAGCTACTCTACATAGAGCATAATAATGCATATATTTTTGTGTATGTGTAAGCATGTACACATGTTAAAATGAAAGATGGCATTCTTATAATCACAACAAATATATATTGAAATATGTATGCTTATTCATAATTTAGTCTATTGTAATTTCTTGAAGACATAAAGAAAAGAGTTTAAATTACTAAAGACTTTTCTTATTATTCCTCTTTTTTAGATGCCCAGTAGTCATTAATAAAATTGAGTGAAACATAAAAAGAGTTTTATTTTAATTGTCCAGCTAGCCATGCTTAGTATGGAATGAAAGACAAGCTGGCAGAGGAAAACCTCTGTAAGTAATGCATTTTGGAAATGTCTATAAATGACCTAAAATTAACTTCTGAAACCAGAAGTATTTTAGCTTCAACATACCTATAAAGGACTGGGAACAGTGCTTGCTTTTACAGGTTTTTCTAACCACATACATTTCCTTTTCCAGTGAGGGAATATGAGATTAAATTAATACTTAAAATCTCTGGACTGTGCATAATGTGTTTTGAAGTAGAAAGAGACAATGTTTATTTTTTTTTTTTTTTCAGCTAAAAAAGGTTTGTAAAACTGAGGTGTCAGACTGGGGATTAGAATTTAATATGTGTATAAATATATAGAGAATATGCTCATTACTTTTCAAGGGTGAATGTTATCTTGTAGATTGAGCTATTGTACACGTTCAGGTACAAGTATATTTTATAGTTTGGGCATAAGAAACTATGTTAGTGCCTCACTACACTTGGTTTGCATCAGAGAATTTGCAAAATTGCTCTGAATGCTTAGGAACAAATCACAGCAAGAGCAAAATAAATTCTTCATTCTTTTTAAATGTCCTGTAAGGAATGAAGAGGCAATCATGAAAGAAAGCACCTGCTCACTTAGCCCTTCCACTTTAAATTGCATCTGATGCTGTAGTTGCCAATACTTGAGAGTCCACATAATCACTCAGATGAAAAAGATAATGGTAGCAACAGTAACTAATGCATAACCAGTAGCATACATAATAGAATAATTAGGGAGCAACAGACGGTCCCTTAATATTTGTGGTCTAATTCTATAAGTGCATGCCAAACTCATATTTTTATCTCCATTTTCCTGATATCACTCATTTTTACCCTTAGGCATCTGTCTTCATTTATTTCCTATAGTTCTACTCCATTAAGTAGATCATCCTGAAATAGCCAGTCCCATTTGTCAGTCTTTAGTTCTGGTCCCCAAGCTATCTGGTACTGGGGTAATGTTTCTCATGCCCTTCTTCCTTTTGTGTCTTCAGTGAAGTTTGTCTTTCATTACCTTACATTAGGTTCATAATCATAAGTATAATAAAATAGTAAAAAAGCAACTAGTCCTGAGTACTGGATTAGACTACTCTTTCACCTTCCTTTCTGGACCAGGTTGGGAGTTGTATTCATCCCATGCTTACAAAAGTTAGGTATTTGTGCTTCTTTAGTATTAATTTTAGTTTTAAAAAAGTAATGTGAAGGATTAGACCTAATAAGGGACCTCAGCACTGCAATGTTTAGTATAAAACTTTCATGCTCCAAATAAAGTTAAATCCATGAATTTTAGAACTTTGGGAACACTTGATTTTGTTTTTATTTTGAGAACAAAGGTGGGAAGAACACTGAAGTGGGAAGTTGCTGCTTTTCCCCTCTGAAGTGCAGCCAGGGAAAGTACTGCTGTTGCCATACAATAACTCATTGGCTGAGCACTTCCTCAGGATGTGTGGAATTTAATTACCACTTGTCTTTTAGGAGAATAGCTGTTAGTTCTTCACCTGTGTCAGCCGATTCCAGGCTCTGGGGAGAAGAGCTGTACTTACCAGACCTTCTGGTGTCTCAGGAAAAGTTCATGGAGGGCTTGTGAGAGACCTTCAGTTTGTTGCCTAGTCATCTCAAGCAAAAAGCAGTCCTGCTGCCTGCCCAGTTGACCATTTCATATGTTTTGAACACACATAGTCAATAGATGAAATTTATAAATAAAACCCTTGGAGAGTAGGTACTTGTGGAAGAAGTTTCTAAATCTGTAATCTTTGACAAAGCTGCGCTGTTTTGTTTAGGGTATGGATAGTGGTCTGTTAGAAAACAAGCAGGTTTTGACTGGTTTTTTGCCATTTAATTTGCCCTTTAGCCAACATGCTGAGGAGATGTGTACTGCTAATGAAACACTTATGTGGAACTGTCTTTTCAAATCCAGCTCCCTAGGCATTTTTGAGCTGGTAGACTGAGAAGTCTGGTATGAGAGCAATAAATTTGTGCTATACTGCTTCACTGATCTACCCTTTGTAGAACTCTTCTCTAGGGCTCTCTTAAAAGCCTTCGCACATGTTTCTGCATCCCTATTACATTCTGAATAATATGCCACAATCGGATATGCCATAGCACATCCAATTAAAGAAGCAATTCAGAATGTGGAGACGTAAATGTGAACGCATTGTCTGAGTTTCTGGGAAGGCTGTGACACACCTGAAATGTATCATTCAATTCCAATTACTTTATTAGTCACATTAGCTTTCATTGTAATTAGTTCTAGAGAAGAAAAGGATGAATAATTATTTCTTAATGTAGTCTCTTCATTTTTTCCTGAAGTATAAAGGGAGAGGTTTCTGTGGGTATATTTATTTATTTATTTATTTGATTCTATGCATACGAATCCCACTGTAAGTCATAGGAATTATTCCATTCTAGTATAATGTAAGTTCTCTATGACTGTGTTAGTATCAGCAATAACAGTTCCCAGGAGTGTGAACATAATGTTCACTACTGTAAATTCCTTGATTATTTATAATAAATCAGAGCTGACTTTGTGCATGCTCATGGCATGGCATGCTAGTGGTCTTAAAGTGAGTTTTAAAAATTATGCTAGCTGCTTAGAGTTAAATTTGCAAAGAAACCTCTCAGAGCAAGCAGCATTCCCAATGTGTATTTCTTTACACTTTCTCCTTCAAAGAGTTATGAGTACAGAAGCAGAGTAATTTCTAGGGAAAGAGCTGCTGATTCAGTGAGGGCTACAAGCGTCATCCCCTGAGAGCTGCTTCCACTACTCTGGGTGATAGAGATGCAAGTGAGTCTGACCGCTCCTGTGGTCTTTGTTGTGGGAAGGAGTCTCCCTGCCCCAGAGCAAAGTTTGAGGCAAACTGCTGCCTCATATGTGGATGCAGCTGGTCAGTTTGGCAGGTGGTTTGCAATATTTTCAAACAAAACTTGTAGATTCAATACAGCAGTTATTTATACAACAGTTGCCTGGTTAGATACTAATAAAAACAAACAATATGCCGTGATACCCTTTGGAAGCTATTTCCAAATATAAGAGGCCTGTTGTCCTTCAGCATATGGTCCCTTAACCCCTTTGTAAAATAAATTCTTTGATCTTAAAGTCAGTTCAGGATTATGGGCTTTTTCAGGCACCTAATTTGAAATTGTTGATGAAAATGGTACATCATCAGACATTACTGTGTTTTAAATCCTTCCTTGAGGCCAGGATACAGATGCACAATTAATGTATCACAAGGGCAGACAGAACACAAAGAAGTCCTGTAGGAGGTTATGTGCTATTTTAGAGGTTTTACACTTCTAAGCTGTTCAGTTCAGTTACATTTGTTAAGAATATATTAGATTAACAAGCTGTTGCTTCTCTTATCCCAACTGCTATCATTGTTGTTTCATAGCTGTATTTTGCCATTATTCCCTGTAACAACAGCACATTAAAGTATGATGTGATTGTTAAGCTATATGGTATAAAATACATAATTTAGGCTACCTGTACTTTCCCTCTCTTTTTTATTCCATTGTGCAAATATAAATGATGCTAAGGGACTATTGTCATTGCTTTCCTTTTAGAATGGTGAAAGGCATTAATCCTGACAATGAATGGTGCAGGCAGGGTAGTTTATTCTAATTTAGACCAGTTCAACATAAATGAGAATTTGGGATATATAATTGTTCATATAGTATTTGCAAGAAGCAAATGGTTTGCAGGTGTATTAATTTAGACAACATGGCACACTGATGTTTGTAATATAGATCACAGACAAACTCTGTACAAGAAAATATTTTAGTCTCAGATTAAGCAATTAAAAAAGATTGATGTCATTTACTTTTTTATGAAGGGCAAAGTGGGATCTGGTAGCAACCCTCTGGTAAGAGAAAGTTCTTTGAAAACACTGAAGGGCTAGAAAAAAGAATACTAATATGTATGCGTAAGGAATTAATGCTATCTATTTTATGAGGAATGAGATCTCTCTTAATTATTTACCAAAACATTCTGCAGTAGTTAAAATGCAGATAAAAAATGGAAGCCAGGTGTGGGACGAGACAAGTGTGTGAATGCCACATGTGCACTTAAGACTGATGTATCAGTATGAAATCACCAGGGCTGACAGGCAACATTTAAAAACACAGCAAAAATATCAACAGCTTTTAAAAACATGTTTAAAAATATCAGTTTTCTACTAAGACAACTGTCTACAATGCACAAAATAATAATCAAACCTGTAACTTCACAGAAAATGTGATAATATTGAACTAGCCCATATCATGTGTATCTAGGAGGTCACTGGCTGGAGTGCCAGCTACAGTGGAGAGCTGAAATGGGTCAATTTTTAATAAATGGAGATATCTTTTTTGTTAGAAGGTGGTGCTGATTTTCAGTTTATTGATAGCTAATAGGTTATTCAAGCTGTGATTCAAGTTTGAATTTTTTTAATTCAGGGTTAAGGAAACCCAAAGGCTGTACTAGCTCTAGAGTTGGTGAACTATGTATGACAAGAAAGGATATTTCTGGGATGATGTCTTAGATTACTTGTAAAAATGTCCTTGTAAAAAATAGAGCTGCTGTTCATGTTATCACTTTTCTTTATGCAATCTGGACACGTAAATCTCCTGAAACAGAAAGCTATTCTGGATTGGGTCCCAGAGCATAAAAGACACTAAGGGAGTAGTAATGATCACAGTGACGCCTCTTAGCAGTAGCAGAAACACTTTTATCAGAGGCAACACAGTGAGTTGGGAAAAAAATGAGATGTTATTAATGCAATTGAGAGTATATATCATCAGAGCCATCTTTTATTCCACTCAAACACATCAGTGCAGAAGAGGACATATTTTTCATGCTTTAATAAAACTGGATTCAGATCCTGGAGAGGGGAATAGGGGAGGATACTCTTATAATGGAAAACCCAAATGCATCTGTGAAACATTGCTGATGTATTAGAAATAGTTAATGGTCCAGATTATAGTTCTCCAGACTTTCTTTATTCAGCTAAGCTAGCTGCTTTCCTGTGC
Source organism: Upupa epops (assembly GCA_013397515.1). Lineage (NCBI taxonomy): Eukaryota > Metazoa > Chordata > Aves > Bucerotiformes > Upupidae > Upupa > Upupa epops. Next base: position 33,873 of record VZRI01003407.1, read on the forward strand.
CCTTGAAAAACCTTGCTATTCCCTAGAGCACAACATTCAATTAAAGATTAAAAGATCATGGTTCAAAATGCATGAGCAAAGTTTCTGCTATATGCAGTAGCAACACACCTTTACCTGTTTTCCACATTTTACATACCAGGTCTTATGGCTCTGGCTGCAATTACCAGCCCCTACTCAGGCCTCCCCTACCCATGCCCATGGGCCCAGGACTCCCATTTCAGCTCAACCTGGGATAGTCCCTGAGAGAGACCTTGGACCTGTTCCATCACTTACTGTGTCCGTGGCAATTACCAGACATCCTCCCTGCTCATTGCATTCAGATCCTGCAGGGCAGAACCTGATAGGTGAGAGCACAGCAGGAAATACACAGTTGTTGTTGCTAAGGCTTCCAGTAGGGTAAAGAAACCAAGAAGACCTAAGCAAAATGTTAAATAATTTCCTTATTAATTCACTTCTCCTCTTTTTGTGTCAGATCTTCTTTTGACTCTGCCTTTGTAGCAAATGAAGCGGACATAAGGGCAAAGAAGCAACATCATACAGGCCTCTATGTTTATTATTCAGTGCAGAACAAGAGTACTCTGTTGCTGTGCTAAAGAATTAGAAATTTCTGTATTCTTCATCTTCTTCAGAGAACAATTAAGAAATAGGGGCATCCTCTTTCTTGAAGTCATAAATCTGAGTGTGGAGTGATTAGCAGTATGTACTATAGGGCAAATATTTCCTCCTGAAAGTATTCTAAGCAACAGGAACCTTGGCACGTTTAACTTGTGGTTTAAAATTTTCTATGATTAAAATTGCTTTCAATCTGCTAACTAGATATTCTTAAAAGAGAAAGCAGTTTTCTAAAAATCATTAGGTTTATAAGCTTAAACCCCCTATTGCTCAAAGGACATGAGGATATGCATCACACATCTCCATGGAAAGCTTTTATTATGATAATATAAAGTTGATCTTACTTAACCTTTAATGAAAACTTGTCATCTAATGTGACAGTATGAGTAGCTTTCAGTGAATGGTCCAAGAGAACAGCTCCAATATGAGTCAAAGTATTTAGGGAAATGGTTTGACTGGTTCTATAAGGAAGAAGAAAAAAAGTTAAGTCACAGGTAGTTTTGTAAGCAAAAGAGAGAGCAGAATTTAAGAAGAATCTAAATGTATTGTTCACCCCTTTCTACTTAAGATCCACTCTTTCAAATAAAGGTATAGCTGCCTTCATCTTTCAGAAATCTCACAGTGGGTATTGTGAAAAACAAGTATGTTGAAAAAGTGTTCAGATAGAAGGCTTACCTAATCAATAAGAAGACATTTGGAAGAATCTCAAAAAAACTGGAACATAAAGTGATAAAAACAAGATGGTAACTTCAAACACAGCCTCCATCAGGCACTAATGATTAAGACGCTCTCATCTCAAGAAAGTAAAAGGATCAGACTATAAAAAGGGTTAAATCACAAATTTAGTATTGCTTTAGTGGAATTTGCCTGATTTCACTTACGTTCTTTCTTCATCTCTTTCTCTCAGTATCTTTAACCTGATCTGTATCAGCAAAATGGTCTCTTGAACTTTTGAAAATTCTATGTGATTGTCTTGCCTGAACAGTGGTTTAAGCATTAGCTGATTCCCTTTCCCCACCTCATGTAGTCCTTGAAGCTCTGGTATGTTTGATATGTGTTGGAATGAATCTGTGCAGGAGAATGTAGATCAGATAAACCTATAAAGTGTTATAGAATCACAGAATCTTTAGGGATTAGAAGAGACCTTGAAAAAGGTCATCTAGTCCAATCCCCCTGCCACAGCAGGATCACCTAGACCAAGTTGCACAGCAACATGTCCAGGCAGGTCTTGAACGTCTCCAGAGAAGGAGACTCCACAAACCCCCTGCACAGCCTGTTCTAATGCTCTGGTACACTCCCTGGGAAGAAGGTCCTTCTGATATTTATATGGAACCTCCTATGTTCCAGCTTGCACCCATTGCCCCTTGTCCTATCACCATATGACCTGGAGAAGAGCCTGGCTCTATCCTACTGACACCCACCCCTCACTTATTTATAGACATGAATGACATCACCCCTCAGCCTCCTCTTCTCCAAACTCAAGAGACTAAGCTTCCTCAGCCTCTCCTCATAAGGGAGCTGTTCTATTTCCTTCATCATCTTCGTTGCTCTACACTGGACACCGTCCAGCACTTCTGTGTCCTTGAACTGAGGGGCCAAGAACTGGCCACAATACTCCAGATGCTGTCTCACTAGTGCAGAGTAAAGAAGAACCTCCCTCAATCCGCTAACCACCCACCTTCTAATGCACTCCAGGATGCTGTTGGCCTCCTTGGTCACAAGAGCACATTGCTGGCTCATAGCCATCCTGCTGCCTACTAGGACCCCCAGGTCCTTTTCTCCTACACTCTTATGCCTGTTTGTAGATTCTCTATCTCTTTTTGAAGAATTTTAGAGATTATTGAGACCTGAATAGAGAATTGACATGAACTGACAGTGTTATTGTTATCTTTATCTGTATGAACTGTCCAGAGATCAGCTGGTGATTTGACTGTTCAATGTATATGCTCTATGGTTTGCAATCAAATTCATTTGCACTTGTTTAATTTTGCTTTGAGACAAAAAAGTCAAACACAACTAAAAATTCACCAAAATTCATAATCTCAGCTAAATCTACAAGAATACAATACCAGAAAACTCTTCAGAGTTGTCAGCAAACTACCTTTAATGTACTGCAGAAATAAACTTGACTCACATTCCTATTTGGTTTTTTTTTTTAACTTTGCTTATTATTTTTTAACTTTGCTTATGCCAGCATAAAATACCAGGTTGGAAATGAGCTCATGGATTATCTGGCGCAACCTTGTCAAAGTCACAGTCTAGATAAGATGGCCCAGCAGGGTGCAAATCTTAAAAGCATCCAGTGTTGGGAGCTCCAACACTTCCCTGGAGGGATCATTCCAACAGCTTATTTTCCTTGCTGAGAAAAGTTTGTAGTGTGTCTAATTGGAATGAAAATGTGTATTTCTTTTCTTTCTGGCATTTTTATGGGGACACACCGTTCACCATAAAATGTTTTATAATTTGTCTACATTTGTACTTCCCAAATTTTAACATACTAATGTGCAAGATACTAGCATAATAGTTCCAGGTCTACTTTTCTTTCTCTGATATACAAAAAGCTGAAGTACTCAAAGAAACTTGTTTTAAAGCAACATAGCAGCTCCACTTGTTTTAATGAAACTATGCTAATTTACACTAGCAGAGGATGCACTAAATCTCTCAAGAGCAAATGTTCCCTTTGATTACATTTTGCTGTTAGGTATAAATATTGCTGCATTCCTATAAAATCACTATTATTCTTCCTATATGCATATACTCCCTTTTGAAGTAAGCAATCATTGCATAGTTTTGTATGGTCCTTGCCTGTGTTTAGGCCTTATAAAGACAATTCTGACAGTTAATAGGGCATGAAAAAATGCAAAGGATCTAAAGAGATTCCAACATTGCATTATTTCAGATTTCTAAACCCTTACAGTCACAATGAGCTTGATAAGACCACAGAAACATGCCTCAGCCATACTGAGAGGAAGAACTGGAGGTGAATGTTGAACACCAGAGTCCAATTATTACTTTTCAATGCTGGTTAAAAATGTCTCATCTTTTCAGAATGACAAAAATCTATAGTAATAGTAATCTATATCCTCAGCAGAATTACAAACAACTCTCTAGAAGCTCACATTTCTGTTCATTAGCTATCTTTGGCAATAATTAGGGTAGCAAAAAACATTTAACTTCATAGTGTGAAATCAAGTAAACAGCATGACTAATATTCGATAATTACACTTAGGAGAAGAGAAATTGTTAGGAGCTGCCAAAACTTAAGATAATATCAAGCAATAATGATCCATGTGTAACTTTCCTTATGAAAATACTCCTGTGTGGTGCAAGATCAGACTTAGAAAGACCAAGAAACATTGAATTTACTTACACCAGTGTGTTGTATCCCAAACTGACAACACAAAAGAGACAAGTGTTGAAGGAGAGGCAGTACTGCTTCTCTCAGGACAGGGGAAGAGGGGAAAGATGAGCAGGAGTGTGATGTGATGAAACTGGTCAGGGAAGTTGTGGAAAGAAGAAAAAACTAAACAAAATTTCAGTGCTAGACTGTCAGCATAAAGCTGTACCATACCTCACTTTCTGATGTAAACCTCATCTGTCCTTGAGGGTAGCCTGAATTAATCTTTATTCTTCATTGATCCTAAAGTATCTAAAACCTGGGTAGTGATATAATTTGCAATAGCCTCAGGTTTGTTTTATATTGTGTCTCTGCACAATCTAGGAAATGAAAACACTATTCAGTATAACCAAGGTTTCAAAATGAGGTTCAAAAGTGTCAGCAAGAAAGAAGGGTTAAAAGAGAGAAATACTAGAGCAAAACTATTGAATAGTATGTGTATGGCATGTGTTTTTAGAGGATAAAGGAATAAGAAACTTAAAAGCAGAGCAGACATTTTCCTGAAATATGAGGATTAATACTAACATTTTACAATTCAATAGCTGAAGAAGCTTTTTTAGAATTTTCATCTTCCTCTCAGAGTTATTCTGCAGGATGAGTTTGCTTCAGCAGCTTTTCAACTGTATTGTGCTGTGCAAAAAAAAAAAAAAATAACAAAGTTATCTATAAAATTTAGATGAAATAGCCTTGCAATAGATTATACTTCCACTTTCACGGGTCTCTCTAACCTTTCTATGCAGGGATGGTTTCACCTACCACTGAAATGGAAGAAAAGGAAGTGAGACTTTGAAAAATCACATGGATTTTTAGGTAGTAAAGAGGTAATCACCTATACTGGAGTTTGGCCAGAAAGCAGAGGCTATTAGACCGTCATTTCACAACTGCTATGGGATTGTCAGTGACAAAAGAAACTCTTTTTTTGCATCATCAAAAGTCTGGCACTGTTATTAGAACAATGACTCAAATCTGTCTTGTCCTCTTATTTAAGTAATGAACTGACTTGACCTCTTTTAACACAGGAGATCTAACAGGCTTGCAGCCTTAGGTGAACTTGTATGACTGTAGGCTTGCTGCCAGACCAGACATACTGAACCTTTCGAAGAAATCTAGCTGGAATAATTGGAAGCCATACTTTTCATGAAGAATTATTTGAGTGTATTTTGGTCTGCTTTAACATAGTTTGGTCATTTAAAAATTCCTAAAGAACAAAAAAGGCAAAGAAACACACACACTCAAGCACACATGTATATCTGTGTGTAATATTAATTGAAAAAAACTTCAGAAAGACAGATTTTTTCTTCAAAAGAGTCTATACTTCACATACAGTATGTTATATAATGCATATTGTGTAGTTATCTAGCTAACTAGTGGAATATTTTGATACATGCTGAATTGTGTGAGATTCACACTAAAGAGGCCTAACTTCCCATGGTGTCTTTCCCTTTGTTTCAGAGTGTTTTAGTACATGACAAAATGCAAACTAGCTCATTCTGAATCACAGAAACTGAGGGCTGTTATCTTTCTGACTTTCCTTCTGCCAACAGGCTGCTGCATCTTACATTAGAATCCAAATCTTTTTTTTCTATTCCTCCTTCATATATCTGAAAAGTTTCCTGTAGCAGTGTATTTACTAAACAATGAAGTGAGCTGTCAATGACCTTTCCTAACAGCTCTCTTTAATTTTCCTCTTTCCATTCAAGTCTTTGTTTCCTAACAAGGAACAACCCTTTACAGAATCCTAAATAATGCTTCTTCTATTTATTTGTCATTTCTTTTCCCAGAACATTTTTAAACAATAATCAGACTCCCTTACTCAATTTCCTGTACTATAGTTTGTAATATCAGATTCAAATTGTAACCTATGAATAGACTTTGTTGGTCTTAAGATATATATGAACTTATTGCCACTTCCTGAAATCCTGCGAAGCCCAGAATGGATTTTTACATACAGACATGGCCATTTTCCTCATTTTTGGGCCATGATCTTGGCACCATATGCCACCAGACAATTATAATTAATATAATTGGTTGTTGATCATTAACTGAATCCTATATTGCTAAGAAACTGTTAGAAAGTGTGAGAACAACAGCGTGTCCCTTCTTCCCTGTCTTTACTGATGTACGCTGAAATGTCTGGTGACAGTTTGTACAGGAAGACCCAAAGGTTTCAGGAAGCTGAATTCATTCGATTAAAATAGTTGTAGTCCTCCCTCCCTCTCTGTGTTGCATCCAGGCTTCCTAGCTGTAGCTTAGGCAGCTAAAATAAACAGCACACTTTTCTCAGCATAATACAGTGCTGCAAAGAAGCAAGGAAAACAAGTGAAGGGGAGGAAGTACATGAGGCTGTGGAGAGCATTATAGGAAGCTGCAAGTACACACAGATAATCTATGTCGCCCAGCTAAAGAGCAGCAGACCCTGACCAAGGAATTCGAAAAGTAACTTATGTGTGAGAGCCTCTTCAGCAAATACTGGGAAAAAGCAGAAGCTGTAGCACTCACAAATCCAGAGCAAAATGGAGAATTCTGCTCAATAGGGGCAGCTTTGCCTTGTTAGCCATGGTAATTGGGGAAGAGGCTTTAAAATTATAATAATATGAAGATTAAGATCTGTAAAGTGAGAAAAACATGATAAAGTATCCTCTTCAAAACAATTTCTGAGCATTCAGTGTGTTTTACTTCAGTTGATTGATTTCACTCATAAAATGAAATTGTCCAACTTTCAATATATTGCTCATTTAAAAACTGTATTGTGTCTTGTACTAAGCACACTAACAAGCAACATCTGTAAAAATTGACCTCCAAGCCTTCTGAGATTTAAGTATGCGCTTAATTTTCAGCATGTTAGAAATCCTACTGAAGCTGAGGGGGATTACTCACCTGCTTTGTACAATTTTATGTATTTTGCTGTATTAGAGCCAATAAGATATTAAATTCAATCTAAAACTGTACAGAGTCCCTCTAGGAAATATAAAGTGTGTGCATTCAACCCAGCGTAACAAAGGTTAATCTGAGATGGAATGCAACAGTCCTTTTCTTTGTTGCTACTCTAGTTAGCACAGTCAATGGATTTGCAACCTTTGGTGTGATCCAGCATGATACAGCATTGAAAGTAGTTATTAATGATCTTTGAAACAAGGACATCTTTTATTGCTTGTATGTCAGTATAGTGACTAACACCATGAAACTTTATTTTTGGCAATGCTTTCATGTTCTGTTAATATTGTCAATGAAACATGAATGACTGACATGAAATTGGAATTTGTACAAACAGTCGAATAGCAGCATTGTCAGGTTTACAGCCCTCCCTAGGAAATTGTTAGGTATTTCGTTTAGCACCAGATCTATGAAGAAATATGCTTTATTAAGAGTGTTCTTACAGAGTTTTGTTTTTAGTTCTTCTAAGCAAAAAGAAGAACCATGTCTTGGACTCCCAAGGTTAAGCTCAGTAGGTCACAAATGATATGATGTCAGTAGGATTGCAAAATGAAAGTGATGAAATAGAGGCTATTTAAATGAGTACTGCAGCATGGCTGGTTAGACTGTCTTTCAAAGAGAAAAATGTAAGGTAACATAAATGAAATATCAGGTTAAATAATTTATGAAGAATAAACAGGGCAACATTTCCTATTTTGCTCTCTAGTGTGTACTCAGCAAGCTCTCGTGAGCTGTAGCATAGTTTTTCACTTACAAAAAATGAAGTGAAATATCACAATAATTGTTTACCTTCTTTGGATCGCCTCAAAGTATGTCAGATATATTTTCAAAACCCGTTACTTCCCAGGAGAAGGGAGCAATTGAGTAAGAGGTTTCAAAACAATGTAAAGAAGAAAAATGATCTGTACGTGTGCAATGTAATAGCTCATTGCACTGCATGTAAGAACAATGCTTCAGTGTGTGGGCAGCAATCCCAAGTGTTTATCATGACTCTGTGTTTGTACACTTAATGAAGTCAACAGCCTGGTTTGATTCTGCTGAACTCATGTGGCTGTGAGATGCGATGTGCTCAAGTAATTTTTGTATGTGAAAAATCAGGTAAATAAAACAAGCGCAAAATTTTACAGGAAATAAAATAAAGAACTTGGCTTGTCACAGAATAATAGAATCACCGAGGTTGGAAAAGACCTTCAAGACCATCCAGTCCAACCATCTTCCCAATAACCCCAAACCGCTAAACCATCTCTTGAAACACCGTGTCTACACATTTATTGAACCCCTCCAGGGATGGTGCCTCCACCCCTTCCCTGGACAGCCTGTTCCAAGGCCTCACCATGCTTTCTGGGAAGTAGTTTTTCTTAAGATCCAATTGGAACCTTCCCTGGCACAACTTGACCTCATTTCCTCTTGTCCTAAGGTAGTTATGACTTACTGAGACAATTCTAGTATGTATGTGATTTATGTCCTATAGCTGACTATGTTCATAAGAATTCAGTAAACTTAGTTCTGGGTACTTTCATAAAACAGAATTGTGTGAATACTTCAAGTGAAAGGTTAATGTTCCATAATAATGAGATCTTATTCTAGTATGTATTTGTCCTTTGGTAAATAATAATAATAATATCCCAACTGTACTCTGAATTTTCCTAACTTGATAAGATCTCCATATTCAAAAATCTTTTATATGCAAGCGGGTAAACCTCAATTCACATTAAAGTTACTGTTATTTTTAATTTAGGGCAACCCTTCTTTTTGACAATAATTCCATACTACTATCAACTATTTCTAAACTACTACAGGAAAGCTATAATGTAGTTAATGGTTATTATCATGCAGATAAGTCTTTGTTAGACAACTGAGTCTTCAGATCTCAGCAGGGCTGAGATACTTACCTTCTGGAAGGATTGTAATATATGCTGTTTAAAGTTATAATGGGGAACTTCCAGCGTCTTTCAGATTAATTTATGACAAAATAATTTCATCTTTTTTTCTATTTGCTGATTATGATAAGAGGTTTTATTCTTGACTGAAGCAGCTATGACAAAAGAAAGCCATAATAATGTCATTTACACTATGTTTTCAGCAGTTCACTTTCCTTCGCTCCTGGGAAGTCTGTTCTATTCACTGTTCATGCAGCTTCTTCTGAACAAGTATCATTCTTATGGTGGAGAAAATAAGGAATAGGGAAAAGTGAAAGGACTAACAGAGTGGACAACCAGAGCTGCAAATATGGAGGTACTTCACGTACCACACCACTTTTTAATTAAAACCTTATTTCAGCTGGCACTAAAAATGTATGTCAGGTATGGAAGTATTTCAGATTCAGTTCAAGAAAAAAGAATGGTTTAAATTATTTTACTTTAAATGAATTTTTGGTTCAGCTCTTTTATTAAAAAAATTACAGATTCTGAGAGATTTAAACTGATTTCAAAAATTAGATGTTTTGTTTTTTCTTTTATAAATATAAAATCTTACATTAAATAGAAGTAAATCTAAGGACCTATAGTCAGATCATAAGGTCCTAGTCTAAAGAGTCACACAAGCCTTTAGATAACTTTCAATTTATCCTGTGGACTTGGGTTCAAAGTTTTGTGTGAACCAACAAACACAAAAGAAACATCTGGGCGCGCCATTGATTCTGTTTTCAAATATACTGATTTAGCATGAAAACAATTTATCTGAAGTCACATATTTAAAAGATAAAATGTTCATTTTTGCAGTGGCAAATTGTTTATCCTCAGTAGCCTAGCAGGTCAGTAGCATAACTAGTGGTAGGTGAGAGTTATGAACTTTTTATACAGGAAGATTCCATCACAGAAGAATCAGGACATAGCATTTTAGAAACTTTGATTTTAGTTGCTGTTAACTTGCATTTCAGTGAACCCAGATTTCATTTCAGCCTCCTAAGGCATGATGATTACAGTATGAAGTTTGCTCAACTATTGGATCACTAGCTTTATGTGATCTCTAGCTGTGTGATTTGGTCTCAGTGATTTTAGACATCCAGACATCTAACTCTTGTCTAAGTAAGAGACCCACAGTCAAAATATAGAAGCCACTAATTATGCTTGGTGAAGAAACACTCATGGCACCCTCAATTTAAATTTCCTTGATCCTTTAATATTAATCTTGGTCCCCTGTATCAGATAGTTAAACATAATTCCATTCCTTTGCCCTCAGTCTGAGGTTTCCTTGAAGTAGCTGTCAATAAAGAGGATCACTAACATGAACTCATATTTTCCATCAATTAGATAGTGGCCACAGGATTGGCAGCTTGTTTCAGGAATGAGATTCCTAAATAAGTGAGGATTTGTAGGTGATGAGTTAGTAGGAATTTTATTCTGTGCAAAAGGTGTTAACAACCCATTAGTGAGTCTGTTCATAACCAAGGGTGGTGTTTACATTTGTGAAATTAAACAGCACTGAGATTTTGATGACTGATAGCTGTGAAAGCTGTGAAAATTCATGGCCAGTAAGTAGAACCTCTGAAAAAATCCTAAAACTAAGTGCCAGGAAGCTTCAGCTGTTACAAATACAAATTTACTTTGCCTGTTTTGAAACATGGTTCCGTTTCCTCTCTTCATCAGACTTGCACAAAACTGTTGACTTTATATGAAAGATAAATTAAAATAGACCAGAAAGGATTCAAGTTTAGTAATGCCAAGGTTAAGAGAGAGGGTAAATCTGATGAAGAAAAATGAAAGAGATTTCCAGGAGTCTGCAGTCTTCTCCACCCATTGTTAAACTCTATCTGATATTATTCAGACTGTAGCTGGGTTTTTTTTCTTTCTGGATAGATGGGAGTGTCTTTCAGGACCTTTGAACCCAAGAGCAAGAGCTCACCATGACCATATTTATTTTAAAGAAGTATCACTGACTTGGTTATGGAATATTTAATAATCATTTCCAGTCAAGGCTTTAGTTGTGTAACTTATTAAAAAGATAGATTAATACAATACAAAAAGTATGACTGCATTGTGCCTTCAATATTTAATGAGTTGGGATTCTTCAGGTTATATTCACCAAGAATTTGTAAAGATGATGACTGCTGGGAAAATGCATGGTCAGCTGCTTTCATTCCATTATTTCGTTTATTCATTATTTGAACACAGACTTCACAGTGGTACGTTAGCATTGTATGTCTGACTTTTCTAGACTAGCATGTTCATGGAGACAGCAAACTGCAATCAAAGCATTTTATCACCTTTTACAGGTGATAAATTGATTATGATCCTTTTAGGCAAATTATCCAAACCAAGTAGGTAAATGCAAGTGTGAAAAACAAGGAAGTGAGGAAGAACTTTTTGGAACTCATTTGTATTTTATGTTATCATATTCATCTTCCTCACTATTGGACTGTGGTCCATTTGAGCTCTTAGTTGTGTTTGTACTATTTTCTTTATTTTCTGTTTCTTGTTATTTGTCTTGTTTTGTCTTTGTTACTGTCACTCAGCCTGACAATGTATATAAAAGCATTAAAGAAAGTGACAGTTGTAAAGGCATCTGTTGGCCGATAACTAGGAAAAGAGAGGTGGTATCTTTTTACAAAATTTATGGATATACTGACAGAATAATTCACTGTAACTTCACAGTTCCAACTAGGAGAGAAGAAATAGGCTAACTCTAAAACAAATTGAGAAAGATGAAAGTACCTAAGGAAAGTCAGAAAAGTTATAAGAAATGTAAATTTTACAAGGTTGCACAATGTGTGGGGAAAATCCTTAATATATAAAATATAGGCTTGATGGTTTACATTAGGAAAGATGTCCTTGTAAACATAGCATTGATTATGATAAAACAAGTGAGCTCATAACTACTAAGTCATACAAATGCATTTATTTAGAATTCTTACTCAAATATCTGGAATTTTGGTTAGATCATTCAAATCCTTTGTAAAGTCTAGTGCTTAGACTGTGAATTCTTATAAAAACAATTCTATCTCTTCATTTCATGGGTGTTCAGAAGCTTTTGCATCTCTGTCCTGATTTTTCATTATGCTTCTTAGCCAGGACCAAGTTATGTCAAAAGTTACTTACATGTCAGCTCTTTTCACCTTATTTAGGTAGACTACAGCTTCTCTTTCCTCAGGCACAGGTTTTCCTTATCCAAACCATGTATCACAACTAAAGTCATAGATGCTAACTTGGCTTCACTTACAAAGATAATGTGGACAATTAAAAACACATAAATTTGTAAATGTAATTTGACTTTCTTGTCAGTTTTATCAGTGGTTTCTCAGATAAGTTTTTTACTAAAAAATTCTGATCAACTGTTGGAATTTTAATGTCTGTGGGTAGATCTCAAATTGTAAGTACTGAATGTATGTGTAAGTCAGATCCTATACCAGCATGTACCTTATGTGTGGAAGCCTGCGACACGTGAGGTTTTTTGTACATGTGAGGGTTCAAAAATATAAAATTAAAATCTGCAGACCATTGAGCTTGGTTTTACCATAATAGTTCAAGTAAACTCATAGGTTTTCTTGGAGATGTCCCAACACATGCTGGGCGTTTGGACTAGATGAGCTTTGAATTTCCCTTCCACCCCAAAGCTTTCTGTGCTTTCTATTCTGCTTCTATGCTTTTAAAGCATTCTATTCTGTGTTTACTGACAAATCTGTAGAGCTTGAGACCCTGTCTCTCATCTTGTCATCAGCTTTACCACTACAGCCTGTAATAACCATCTTTTCTAGGTTATTATAGTAACTTCTGAGATGCCTTGCATTCTGCAAATGTTGAGAATCTATGCACTGCTGAGGAGACAGGGTTGTGTGGAATATGTTTGTAAGAAGTTCTGTGTCTGCACTGGTCATAAACAGAATACAGAAACAACTTGGGGTAGGACAGTTTGATTGGAGGATGAAAAAAAATACTGTAATACAAAAGATCTCTAGAGAGATAATCAATACCATATAAAATTGTTTGTGTGTGAAGAGCAAGGAAGGGAATAAATACCAAATTCTTTGCTTTTACAACTGAGAGTGTCTTCCCAAAAGATGAAAAATAGAGTTAGTTGACAGGATGTTACTCTAGGATGTTCAGACTGTATTCACACAAAATCATATCTGGATAAATGACACTGCCACTTCAGAAGCACTGCTCTGCATGTCGAGTACTTCATACATAAAGATGGGAAATATCCATTTCTGGATAGATCTTTCAACTGTGCCCACCACAGGGAAGCACTAATGAGTAATCAATTCTGTTGTTGTCCCTGGGATCCTTCCAAAACCATTTCAATCCATTTTAAAATAAAAGCAGACCCAAGCAGCATCTAGTATTCTCAGACTGTGAATTCACATGCAGAAGAAGGTTGAGCATTAGTAGACAACTGGAGACCTGAGTCAGAGAATCTCTTTTCCATAAATCTTAGTGGTGATATTCTAGTGCTCCTCTGGAAGCTTACACAGCAGATCCCTTAGTGACAGAGGACACAGCTGAACAGGGAGGTACCTTGTATGATACTACCACAAGAAACACTCCAGGGCCATTGGAATTCATCAGCTTTCAGAATTCAGGTGTTCCTAGTGCAGTCATGATTCTGTGTGTAAAGACACAGTCATGCAGACTGTGATTCTGTGTGTAAAGACCAAAAATCTAGTATATGATAATTCTTAATTTTGGAAATAAAGAATAAGCTTTTTATGGAAAAGTCTTAGCAGTGTCATCACAGAAGTTGAAATGAATACTGTGAGCTTATGCGCACATATTTTTAGGAAACTGAGAACAAAATCTATTGGGTATCCTTATAGCTGCCACAGTGGAGATGCACGTTCCCAATCCGACATATGCAGCCACTCTGAGGCCCATATGTCCTTAAAACTGACAGAAACTGTGACAGGAGGCTTTGGTAAAAGCCTCATTGAGACTTTCACCTTTGTAACAATGTGCAATCTCTCCATAAGCTGAGATATGTTAGAAAACTGAGAGTTTGGGAAATGTCTGTAGAAATTACTTCTTTGGATCATTGTATTTCCTGAACAGTTTTAGGTCTTAGATGCATTTAGAGACCTCCCCAAATGCTCTTAAAACAAGATGATAGTAAACTTGGCCAAGAAAGCAAATTAATTTATTTTTAAAAATTGACCTTTAATAAAAGGACATTTTCATGTAGACTTGCATGGGACAGGTTTGAAAAAACCAACAAATTATTGAAGAATGTAAAATTTGTCTTGAACTGACAGGGAAAGAAACTGAATATTCACAGGCACGATGGCCCTCAGGCTGGAGACCTCATTCCCTGCAGCTTCATGTATCCAGACTTAAAGCTGTGAATGTGTGGGGCTCACTGATGCATGAAGCACATGCACGTATTCATCTGCTGCTGCTGAATTTACTGGTGATTTTCATGGAAGTATCAAAACGCTTTCTACTAAAACAATATTTTCAGCAGCAGTAGAAGTCACTCAGATGTACCAGGTAGAGAAGGCTGTAAGAAACAGTACCTCCAATTTTTGGCTCACAAAGTTCTTTTCTAAGAGCAGCAAAGCCAGCTCAGAGTCAGGAAGGAAATACCAAGTTTACTGCTATTTTCAAGTTATTACTCTCCAGCCCCATGGGTTTGAGAGTCTTCAGTGTGGAAATCAGGACATAGGGGAAAGGAGCTGATACACAAAAGGGTGTGGAGTGAAATGTGACTGAACTTGAGAGCTTAGAAGTAATCTTGGGTGACCTGAGCTTTCATGTAACTTGAGGTCCTCTGAGCAAAAGCTGAACAAGAGCATCTGTTCAGTTATAAAGCTTTTTGTAGAAAAAATTTTCTTCACTTATAAAATCCCATTTTTAGAATTTACAAATTAAAAGGGTCAAATGTAGTCTTTTTAACAATTCAGAAAGACAACATTCGACTGGAAATTGGTGCTTGTAGATATGCCATAAATATTTGATCTTTCAAAACCATGTTTTAATAGACCAGAGTCAGAGCTAGTGCCTAAAACTGCTTTCTCCCAGCTGCCTCTGGATCAGATCCATGATATCTAATTTTACTCTCATATAGAACCAAAAAAGATAATTTACATTTGTTGTAAGCAAACTAATTGTTCCATGATTTTTTTAAAGGTCAGCTCTAGCAAGGAAAGAATAATTTGTCAAATGTAGAAGGAACAAGATTTTCAGAGAATTGAGGAACATGTTTACACTGGAATTGGACAAGAGGGTTCATTGCTGCTGTTGTATTCACTTAGAAACAACTTTCAGTTTCTAAGTGCCATAGTAGACAGTGAACATAATGGACAAGTTACTGGCGGATAAGCCTTTTGCGTTTGGTTACCATAGAGACCAGTTTGGTCTAGTGCATAAAAATTCCCTAAGACAAGAGTGCATCAAAGATTATATTAAATTAAGACTAGTTCTGGTATTCTTCCTAACCTGTATTATAATTTCTTAGAATGATGAATCAGTAGACCATCAGAGTTCAAGGTTCACAGGAGAGCTGAACAGTTGTATGAAGTTAGCATATTAATTACCACTCTTCAGTAATACTTTGTCACAAGCTTTGTCATACTTAAGTCTTGCATAAAGCTTTAATTGCTACCTCTGGTGATCTTAGTACTATTGTGTTTTTTGGTATTTTTTACTACAAGGTAAATAGGCAATACAATGAAAAGAAACTATTAAAATGCATTTATGGAATAACAATATGTATTGCTTCAACAGACTTAATAAATGAGCCTGAAAGAAATCACGGTGAGCAACCTACTCAGAACTAAGGATATGTTCCCACAAAATAAATTATTCAAATAACAAATTGAATGTTCTTGTAAACAATCATACTTCCATCAGGTTTTCCAGGATTATTACCAACTAATGGTTTGGCCCCAAACATCTAATATGTCACCACATGAGTAATTTTAAGTGCTTATGCTGTTTCTTGAAGGCTGTCCTGATGTTGGTCTCAAGAGCATACTCACTACTACCTATATATATTTGTGGATCAGCACTGCCTGGGGACAGCCAGCAGCTCTGCTACCTCTGAGCACTGTTCTTACAGTCATGGAGGTCTCCTTTGTTCAACAGCTTGGCCCTGTTAGAAATCTCTTGGCAGAGCAAATCATAAATCTGAACCTTCAGACCTTGCAGGGCACATCTGGCTCAGTGATGGCTTGAGCTAAACTTTGGCAGAAGGCAATGAAGTGCAGAGGTGTAGCACCTTGGACCACCATGATTCAACCCAGCGTAGTCCTCCTATGAGAGCACAATGTGGGTGCAAGCCTTGCTGGTAGCATGCCAGTTATCCATTGTATGCAGCTGTTATAGGGAGACCTCCTCTTTTGAGAACCTGTGACCATAAATGAAAATCAGTGGTCATTCTCACAGAATTTCAGATCATGGTGATTAGGAACTGCTTGGTTTTGTAAATTCTGGACAGAAATGGAAGGGAGAAGTTAGTTTTGGGAAGAAAATACATTGGAAAAAATAAAAAAAGGAAATGCAAGCTAACCAGGATATTGACAGGTGAACAGATTTAGCTCTGTCACTGTACTGTCTTCTAATTTGATCACAAGGAACCTCCTTTCCAGGGATTAAGAGCATTTAGTTTGAGCCAACCTTGTTTCCTGAGCTGTAGTGACACATTGTGTTAGCTGCTGTGTAATACTCTATTCTGCAGACCCTGGATGTGTAGAGTTGCCAAGATTAGATTGCAGTGGTGGTTTGTACCACAAAGTACGAGAAAATTAGAAATAAGAAGGTACCCTGCAAAGCCAACTCAGGCTGTGTGCCAGTCCTCTTGAGTAATCAAGGAGGCTGGGTGGGCAACAGGACTCTTATGAATAAATGCAACTAGGGTCACAATTATACAATCCATATGTTTGAATCTGGGTCCATTTAAGCAATGCCCATGCCGGCGATCTGCCTATCACCTGAAATATATTGACTTCTGTGTTGTTCAATACAATAATTTGGGATATTGCACTGTATGTCAGATAAATAAATACATTCCAGTTCAGAAATAATATTTCTTTCTCTCCTTCCAAAGCAAAGGGAAAGAAATATTGTTTTTTAACCCAAACTTGTTCAATGAAGCAGTTCCAAATGACAGTAATGTAAACCATTGTGTACATAAAAAAGAAGAGAATTTACTCTTCTATATGTTGCTTTTACAACCAGAAAAAAACCCCTTCTTCTGATATACTTGTCTAAGCACCGAAGTTACGTCTGTTGTGGCAGTATCCAGATTGAAAAATTCAGTATAGTCTTCAAAGTGATTGTCTAACAGTGTATAAAAGATAAAAAGTTAGATAATTGCAATTGCTTTGGGTTTTTTAAGAAATTCTATGTCATTAGAATACTGCAAATTTTGTGGTGACTCTAGAGCTTTCAGGTACAATTACCCACTGACAGTCTGTCTTTGATTTTACTCTAAGAGTGACTATTAGAGTTACATACCTACTCAGTTGATCTTTCTGTACTTGTGTAATGCTATGGCTTGGAAAATCAGGTTTGGCAGCAGGTGTTGCATTTAGCAACATCTTTTTGAGCATCTGCTGCTCAGTGACTCATAAAGAGCACTGATAACAGCTGGGCTTGTTTGCTTGCCATTTTACTTCAAAGAAAAGCGCTTGGTAGATGCAGCACAATGAAGAGTAGGGAGATTTGAGTCGATTCTTGAGCTCTATTTAATCAGGGTATGCCATGTTCTTCAGTTCCTTCCAGTTGAGAGGGTTTGGTGGGAAAAGGAGATGCAGGCAGATGAATATGGCTACCCATATTAGCTTGTAGGCTTTCACATAGTGGAGGGAATATTTGACTACATCAGACTGATCTCAGGAAACAGGGAATATTCTATCTTTGCAGCAAGAGGGCAGATTTCAGCTATTAGTAGCAAGGGATTTTTAGTTTAGTTGTGTCTATAAATTAAGACAGAATCATTAGGGATCAGAAGGGATCAAAAGATCATCTAGTCTTATCCCCCTTCCACAGCATGACCACCTATACCAAGTCACACAGGAACATAACCAGTAGGGTCTTGAACGTCTCTAGAGAAGGAGACTCCAAAGCATTTTGTTTCTATTGATGATAATGTATCTTCCACTTATTTCCATAGGCTGTAGGAGAATAGATACACAGGTATATTACAGAAACTGATCTCCTGGTAGTCTTTGGGCAAATACTTCAAAGTTAAATATAAGATGATGCTTGGCTTCTCTTTCTTAAAATTTTCAGCTGTGTATTTCCTAAACCTGAAGTGACTCTCTCAGACAAGGTGCACCTAAAAATGTTATTTTGGGTTCCTCTTGTTTTGTAAGTGTTGGGAATATACTAACTACAGATGTGTAAAAAGACCATGGTATTTGTTTGTGCTTCACTAGGTAACTAGTTAATTAGCTGTATTTTAGAGACAGATTGAGGCAAATATCCACTACAGAGAGAGGCTGTTAAGGCTTGTTGTTCTAGCTGCAGCATCATGCTGTCATGAGTGACCATAATCAGTGATCTGGGAAGTGGAGTGTCCTGTGAACATGCACAGTAACTGTTGCTCTCCAGCCTGATTTCATGCCTGTTTGTAAAAGAACAACTGTTGTTTAGTGAGGAATCAGCTATGCTGCATGCAGCTGAAGGGGTAAAATTCTGTCAGCTACTAACTTCTCTGCAGAAACCACAGAGCTTTCCTGCCTGCCTTATAGCAACTCACAAGGGCTAATTCCGGTTGATTAAATCATATAAAGCAATGGGGGAAAACACAGTACTCACAAGCACCTCATTTTTCCTGTACCATAAAGGGCAGGATAATATATTTATACTGTAATATATAATCAGTCTGTAGTTATAATCTGAAGCCTAGTGTGTACACAAGGGCATTCTCCGGGTCTGGGCACATGGTTTTTCAGTAACCAGATGAGTAAGTGGAAGGAGTCCTTTTATTTTTTCCTCTGTGGCAGTGGAACACTTAACATGGTCACAGAACGTGTTATACCTAAAGTAAGGAGCTACAGCAGAGAATACATCTGTTCTCCAAGACTTCCTATAAAAAATGATTCCTGATTTTTTTGTAAGCTCTGTGTGTAGTGAGAACACTTCCTTCCCTAAGCTATTCCCAGCAACTCCAAAATGAAGATCAGTTGTGGTGTGTCCCAGTATATGTCTAGTAGACAGGGTCTTTCGTACAATACACGGTACTAACTGATTTTATGAATCTACAATATTATCAGAATAGAATTATTTCAAATGGAAGATAGGAAAAATTAAACACTTATATTGCTTGACAATGTGGTGTTGCTACATAATAGTATTTTACTTTTTAGCTGTTAATTTGAAATCTGTACATTTTCCAACTCCTGCTGAAGTGGATAAAATTCTGGGCATTCACTAACTGCTTCTTAGAACTAAAGTTCACTCACAGCCAGTGAATTGTGTTTCTTAATAGTATTTTAAAAACATGCTTACAGAAATAAGCCTGCAAACACTGGCAAAATTAAAAATTACTTGGCTCAACTAGCTCAGCACAAATAATGAAATATGTTTAAACTTGTGGAGACTTTTTTGGTTTTATTTTCACAAGTTTCACTTTTTTCAGGTGGTATCAAGATAAGCTGCTAAATAACAGATCACATGAGAAGCCAAATAACAGAAACAAGAGAGGAACAAATCCTTTCTCAACATAAAATATAGCTTCATCTGTTCTCTGACTGTTAACTTTAAGACACCTTAATATTGTATTTCAACCAAGTATTGCTGGGGAAAGAAAGCCAGTAAGTAGTGCCTTCTGAGTAATGTTACTGTACCTATGAAGACTGTCTGCACGTAAAGTGATATTAATACAAACAGGTATGAGTAGATGTGCATGTAGAGACATATGCATGTCGATAAGTATATGTCATGTAGCTTTACAAAGAATATAATTGAGCATCTGCATAAGTAGTAGGTATCTTTTTATCAGAAAATTTGGAAAGGTAACAATTCTCCTTTTTTTTTCTTACTAATTTTCCCTGATGATTGACTACAAGTTGAAAAACTGATGAAGTGGGTCATGATGATTTATTGCTTGAAAACAGATGAAACAATTCCAAGTGTGCACTTAGACATGGATTTAAACAAAAAGATCCCAAAAGGTGGTGGTACAAAAATCTGTCCTGGTCTTGATTCATGCTATCTGAAATCGAGGCGACAACTCTGCTTGACCTTTAACAGCTTCAGCCACTGGAGTTTGCACATATTTCTCATAGGTATATTTGTAATAGACCCTAAAATTCAGTATGGCTTCAGCAGTATTTAAAGGAATCGGAAATTTCCTTGACTTCAAAACAGACAATTTTGCTATTGCTGTGTATCTCGTAGGAATCTCCAAAGAACATTTGTGATGATAAGCAGCCATCTGATGATGTTTTTAAAAAAAAAACAAATCTGAAAGTCTCCTCTGAAGAGATGGAGGTGTGAATATCACTAGGGGAAGGAGGTGGGATTTGACTAGAACAACTGTACTGGCCCTTTTCTCTCTTCCCACTTTCCATACTTGCTAGAGAAGGAATCACAGAATGTGTCTGAGAAATGTAGATAATAATGAGGACATTATGAAAAAGCACCCAGACTTCTAAAAGCTGAAAAGAAAATCCAGAAAAAGTGTAGAAGGTTGAGAAGCAAGTGACCACTACCTTTGGGGAATAGGTATGTGACAATGAAAAACATGGTTTAAAAAACTGTGTCAGACACTGTTTGGGACTTGAAAATTGGGAGAGAAGGTGAATTTTTCAGGCAAAAATTGCTGGGTTTATCTTAGAGAGGAAAGCTTAAGAAAGAAAAGAAAGCATAAATTAAACATTTCTGGGATGCATCTGGAGAGTAAGTAGAGATGGAGCGGTAAAGTGGGTAAGATGGAGATTAGTGTGGCAGATTTAGCATGTTTCTAAAGCAAAACATTCTTAAATGTCAAGAGTCAAGCTTATTAAGTGTTCAGGAAGCTCTTGAAGAAAAAAAGCTGTGAAAGCAATATGAGGAGTGTGTGGTGAATTGCACGATGATATAAGTACACTTTAAAGAGAAAATCTTTTGGGAAAGGCTGAGTTACAATTAATATGGAGGACAACGTGTTGTCTGAAATACCTACTCTTTTATTTCTTCTTGACTAACACATTGTTGGTTCAAATGTAATGTTATAAGGTGCAAGAAAATCTTTGGGTTTTGTTTCCACCCATAGAAAGTTACAATCCCATTCATACTTCATTGCTTCACATCCTATGCTGTAGAGGAGTCAGAGAGAAGATCCAACTTTCTTCCAGAATTTTAGTATCTCTCTTTTTCACTCGTAATGCTTCCTATACCACTGTGCTGCAGCTGCGCAGAATCTTCACTTTAACCATGCTTTTTGAAGCCAAAGAGAAGTCCAATAAAAGTGGAACAGTTTCACGTACATATAAATAGTCTTGCTTTGTGTGAATGTCCTTCACCAGTGTTCTTTCTGGACACCTTATCTATGCCATTTCCCCAACATGGAAACAGGCTATGCAATACCTTTTTGATGCAAGCAGAGGAGTTTTACTGTTTTCTCTCTTCCAGGCATTTCTGTTTACATGTGTGACAGGTCCCTACATATTCTTGAACACTACTGAAACCTGTCAAAAGTTACAGGTGATTAGTGGGATCAGCAACATTCCCTGTAAGAGCCTTTCCTATGTCACTTAGGAAGTATCTGCCTATGAATTAGTGCATAATGTCCATATGTTAGTATATCAGTCTCCAGAGCTGCTACTGGCTGTGAACCAGATCTTACTTCTTCATCAACATCTCTGCCTTGGATTACCACTAACACTTCACATTTCAGTCATTACTCTATATTATCCTAATGATTTGTGGTTTTGATTACCAGCCCAATTTCTCTCTTGTATAAAGAGCAGACTCATGACATTTTAATTTATGTTGATTTATAATTAATCTTGCTTACCTACAGTAGCCCATACTATTCTGCCAATGAGTACAGCAGTGAGAGTCTTTCTATGATTTTTGACCACCTTAATTCTCAGGTAACTGTACATTGTAATACAATGTACATTATAATATGGCTTCATCTGGCAACTGTGAGAAGAGGGTTGTGGTTTTTACTGTCTACAATTGACAGGGCATAACAGGGTATGATCTGTCACCCTGTTAGTGTTTCTAGAACAGTATGTTCAGTCTTTGGGGATACCCTCCCTCCTCATAAGCAAAGTACAACTCAGTGTTTAATTCCTTTTGCCTCCCCATTTTGGTGTTGTTATTTTAAATATTAAAGGTGATATTTGATTTTAATACAAAAATGAGCACCTTAGAGTAAAATCCTCATGCCCAGTAGATTAAGGAATTCTTTTTGATTCACATAATTAGGTGAGGCTGACCATTAACTGCTTAATCAAAATTTTATCAGTGTGCTATGCTAAGTTTAAAAACTGCTGTAATTCCAACTTAAACAAAAACCATGGTGTAAGTATTATAAGTGAGGATATAGCTAAATAACATTACCATGTGTCCCTCCAGTGATTTCTCCAGTTATATCATTCTTGCTAAATTCTTTATCATTATTTTCTAGCCTTCAATCTTATACAACATTACTGCTACTTTTGTCTTTCATTCTATCTGTCCTCTTGTGCCAACTGAGATTTTTAATTTTACTATACAGAGGATTTAACTTTTCACCACCTGCCAGGTTTTTTTCCCCAGGTACTGTAGGTGCTTCATTCTTCCCTGCTGCTCTTCACGCTTCAAGGAAAAACTTAAGTTTTGAGTCAGTCTTTGGCTTAACAGACTTGTTAAGAAATGTCTCTCTGTGAAGTATGAAAGACAATACAAAGCACCAACCCATCCCCTGGAGACAGATAGAAAAGAAGTTGACTTTCTGGAAATCAGAAACCTGATTAGCAAACAGACTGGATGCGTTAGCTCATCTTACATAGACAAACAACTGCCCAGCTAATAACAGCTCAGAAAAGTTTTACAGTTTACAATAACGGTGCTCAGCTTGGACCAGGAGACTCCAAGCTGAAGCTCACTGTGAGTTCAAGATGGAGCCAATATTAACCCATGTTAGGAGAAGACTCAAATCCTATCTGCACCTTACAAGTAGCCTCATGAGTGGAGGTGATTCATGTGTGTTGTCTATGAATGTGTCAGCCTTTTTGACACCAGATTTTCTGATTAATATTTTAACAGTCTAAGCAGGGTGGCAGAATCTCTAATTTCTCTACTATTACTAGTACCATAGAGTAGCTAGAAGATTTGCCAGCAGTCTGGGTGGAAGATAGAACTATTTTTAGTGGATTTGGGCCTTTTTGTGATCATATGTCAATTGAGTAAGTAAAAAGTCCCCAACCAAAACAATAAACTAACCAGAATGTTTTGCCAGAGTCCAGTTTACTGTTTTTAGTGCTTATGTAATATTAATATAGTGAAGTAGTAAACAGCAGAATCAGTCTGTAGACAGTTTCACTCTGTTCTGAGTAAACTGAAAGCACTGGCCAAAGGAAAACAAGGAAATGAAAAGGAGTAACAAGGGGAATGGTACATGTAGGATGTCTTTGTACTCCGTTTATTAGTGAAAATTATCATAGCTACTACTAGCATCACATTTTGTACCATGCTCAGTATCTTTATGATCTCTCATTCTATTCCTTTCATTTGTCATAGAACACCTCAAGGCTAATTATTTGAAAGAAATACTAAAATACATGTGTTTCTTCTGTAATAGAAGATTTTTAATGTAACATTGCATCATGGGTACAGTGCAATAGGTGCATTTTTAAAATGTCATTAACAAATGAGGTAAGCTCTCAGTATCTTACAAAAATCATGAACTGGGTGCATAGATCCCAAGGCATGAATTAAATTATGATTTTAAACTATTTAGATGTATGCTTGTCATCTGGGCAGTTTATTGGTAAATTGTTCAAAATCAAATGTTAAATTTTAAATAAGAATATTTCCTCCAGTCACGAGAAAATTTTGTAATAGCATTATCTGGAGAATTTGCATTCCTATAAGTAGGGAGAAGGATATCTTCCAGTTACAGAAAAGTGTTGGAAAAAAGATTGCAGGATGAGCAATAGCAGCTACGGAATCAGCAAAAACAATGGGTTAAATTATAACATGGAAGCAAGGCTTTTCCCTTTAATCAACAGTGGATGACTTCTGCTGTATCTAGTATAATTTCAAACTTAGAAATTCACCTTTGTCTTTGACACTTTCATAGTGGAGAGAAGAAACATATTCTTGGCTTCAACAGTCTTTCTTTAACATACTCAACAATCTTATGAGTGCAGTTTTGCCAAATGCCAGGGAACTGAATGGTGCTTTGCTTATGAAAGCTTGAGGGAGACACTGGAGAAACATAGTGCAGATTACTAAATTGATCTGCCAAAACCAGAGTTACACAGGTATGGAAGCTTAAGTATTTTACACAAAATAAAAGGAATTACTGGGATTGCATGCCTACTTGTGGTGCTGCACATTAGTTCTTTGCTGGCTCAGGGTGTTAGTTTCTTAAGAGTGATGGAAAGAACTACACACTTTTATACCTTTGATCTGTCTCAGTTTGAGATGACTGATTCAAACCAGCTCCACACAAAGGGCAAAAGGCTAAAAGCCTGGGTTCTGTGTTCAACAGCAGATGGAGGCTATAATTGACTTCTGTATCTCTAGCAAGTTGTCTTCTTCGTCGTCAAACTGGTGTTGTTTGAAAAGCTCCCATGGTTTCTCTGTCACTGGACATAACTGCAAAGCTTCTTTTCAACATGTACACACAGTACGATTTTTGGCTGGGGTTTTTTGGTTCGTTTTTTTTTTTTGGTTTGTATTTCTTTAATCAGAAGCAGTATTCAGTGTTCAGGACTGGTTTTATATTTCCAAACCTAGAATTACAACTAATTTCTCTAAACTGGAAAACTGGAAGTATTCAAATTCTCTCTCTTCTAAGCTATGTATAGTGGGAAAGGGATCTACCCACAATAGAACTTTAAATAGAGGCCATTATCTTCACAAGATGCATGTATTCCTGGAGTAGATATTGGAAGTTGCTTGCTGGATTTAACCTGCACATTCACATGGGAACGTATTAAGCTAATGCCAAGTAATTTGGGGAAAAGCCTGGCATAATGAAGACACAAAAGTAATTTGTTCAGACATTTGTATTCCAGACATAGATATTTTAAGTTCATCTAAGTAAGAATACAAGAATGCACCTCATGAGATGTTGGTGGCTGCTTAACAATGCAGGTTATTATAATCACATCATATTTGTCTTCTACTCTCTGCACGAATCCTGCACAAGGAATGTTCACCAACATTCAAACTGCAATTTGAAGTTGTGTCTTGCATCTTGGATGCATCTCATCAGGACTCATAGATTTATGAACGTTCAACTTCTGTAACTGATCGCTAACCAAGTCCTCTCTAACCTTCTTACAGTCTATCACTCCTACCTCCCAGATCTGAAGTTCCCAAAGACTGGTCTTAGAGGAGTAAAAACCAAAGCAAAGAAGTTATTTAGCACTCTGCCTTCTCTGCATTGTCGGTTATTAGGGCTGCCAACTCATTCAATAGTGGACTCACACTATCCTTATTCCTCCTTTACTACTAATATATTTGTAAATCCCCTTCTTATTTCCTTTAATTTCCCTATCTAATTTTCAACTCTAGAAGTTCTTTAATGTTCTTTTATAGCCTTCTTACGAGTTCTAACAACTTCCTTCTAAGTAGCCCATGCAACAAATCCCTTCTTCCACAAACTGTAGACCTCCATCTTACCCAAGATTTCATGTAGAAGCTCTTTGGTCAACCAGAGAGTTCTCCTATACCATCTGCTGATTTTTTTCCACAATGAAATAGAGTTTTTTTCATGCTTGGAGGGAGTGGTATTTGAAAATTAACCTATTTTCTTGAACTACTTTATCCTCCAGCATTTTAGACCATGGGATTCATGCAAGAAAATCCCTGAAAAGTAGAAAATTAAGTAAAAGATAGTAAAACTGTTTTAATTGCAAGTTGAGAAAGAAATAGATAGGATATATTATAATTTCTATTTTTAAATAGTATTGAAGTGGAGGACGTAGGCTTACAGTCGGAAAAATAAATCAATTTGTATATTTTTGTCAGTTTTGCAGTAGGTTTCATGATCCAATCTGTATTTTCCATAGGACTTAGCTGACAGGAAGCAGTTGGTACCACTGAAGTTGTCATATTCCATATAGACATAACTTTAGATTTTGGTTAAATTCCAGTTATGCTCATAAAGTTGCATATGAGAAAATATGCCTGGTTTTCAGTTACAATACCATTACAATTTTTACATAAATATATTTGTTAGTTTAAAACTGGATTATGCTCACATGCTAAGAAAATTGTTCTCTCTTGTGGTATCTGGGGATGTAGTCCTTGTTTTTCACTTCAGTTAGTGACACTGATTCTGACACGGCATACACCCTCTTTTCTATAATATTCATCATAATAAACATCCAGAAAGCTCTGCAGGGATTTATTTCTGAACATAATGGTTTCTTAAGAGAGAAAGTGGAAATGCAATCAGAAGTGGTAAGACTTAAGAGCTCTAGAATATATTGTTTCCAACTGTAATCTCACTTAGGAAAGCATCTGAAGTGTGTTCTTGAATCTAAGTAACTACAAAAGCAATAAACATACACTTTCTAAGTAAGAAGAATCGGCTCATGTACTTAAAATGTGGTTTATGGATAATGTTTTGAGTCATGATGCTCTATGATAGACTGTTAGAAATTACAACAGTCATGAGCACCTACACTGCTTTTTGCAACTTCTTTCCCTGTTAGTCTATGACTATCCCTTACCAACTGTCTTTTTTGTGCTTCACTTGTTTCTTCTAATTGTATGAATTGCTCCTAGAATATAGGAGGATCTTCCCAGCCAAGCAGAAAAACTATGTCATAAAGAAATATGCGCTCCTCTTGTAAGACGTCAAATTGGGAAAAAGTGAGAGAGACTGATGGAAAGATTTTCTTAAGTCTTTAATAGCTTATCTTATTTATATATACACATACTTTTCAGTATAATTTCTTTGACCCTTGACTACAAGACTTGCTTTTACAAATTTCTAAAAATGCATGTACTAAGAAATGTACAATGAAATCTTTCAAAAGTGAGTAGCAAATTACCCAAGTAGTCTTTTCAGATGAGCAGGGGAATGTCTACAGCAACATCATAACTGATGCTTTATAAGTGGAATTTCTTCAAACATTTGGGCTTAACTCTATCATAATATCTTGACAAATGGAAATAGTGATCTTGACTTGAAACCTCATAGGAGACAGACCAGGGAACTGGGTGGAAATTCTCTCTCAAATGCATTTCTTCAAATTCCATTGTACAATTATGTGTGACAAAAAGAAACATTCCCTGGTCAAGGTGTATTTTGCAGTATGTGATGAGGTCTGAAGGTCAGCTGCCATAAAATTGCCACTTTGGGCAAGTTTCTGTTTTACTGAAAGTTATTAAAGAGTACTAGTTTCTAAAAAAACCCCACACCTTAATGCCAGTGAGGATCTGTTTAATCTGTTACAATGGCCTTACCAAAGTTTCCAATAATATCCTTTGTGAAGATGATAGGTGACTTTGGAAAAAAAAAATGCATCAGTTTGTACTCAGAACTAATATATTTAATTTCTAAACAATTTTATGCATTAAAGAAAAAGCATGTATTGAGTCTTAATGGCATTCTCAAATAAACATCATCCTTATGATAGGATTTGTTAGAACCTTGGGAGAGGCAATTAAAGTAATCAATAAACTAAGCACGATATTGTCGCAAAGCAGTGCTCAGCCAGATAATGTGGGAAAGTGGTTTCATGAGGAGGAATAAAAGTAATACACAATGCTAAGTTGTTATTAACTTGACAAAAAAATATGTGCAGAATAAATAAGAATTAAATTCAGTCTTCTTTCCCAGAAATAAACCAGTTGAAGTTCAATGAAGAAGGTTTTCTCTCAGCAGTTAGATATAACCGATGAGTAGAAAACAAAACAAGGACAAAACTAAGTGACAGAATAAGTTTGTAAGGTCTGTGCAAGATAAAGCAACAATTGCCAGTCTACAGGCTATGGAGAAAAATGTGTACAATGGAAATTAGGGCACAACTTTGAGCTGACCAACTGCTTTAATTATTTAGATTACATTTGCCACTATTGGCAGAATCTTTTTAAGTCGGCTTATATAAAATAGATTTCTATGCCATCCTGCAGCATCTTTGTCCTAAATGACAAATGCCCTATGCTATATATTTGCCTTGTTACAATATTGGTCTGCTGTTACATAATCACTTATAACAATTCAGTTTGTTAGAAAGTCAAAGGTGAACATATTTGCTGAAGCACCAACATCAACCTATCATAAATGTTATGTGAAAGACATTTGCTCTGGTATTAGTGCTACTGAAATTATTTTTCCTCTGGCATTCTTACAGTAATGTTCAATAGTCCTGTTGTCCAGCTAATGACTTCTAGCATCTTCTGTCATTGTCATGCTGGCATGAAGCTGTGGAAGTTAGTTTTAAAATTCCATCCAGGTCCTAGAAGCCAAGAGCTCAAATACACTTAATCCCAATTTTTGTTATTTCATTTAACAAAATGCTTATGAAACTTTGGACGTACTGAAATGTTATAATTTTATCACTACAAAATACATTGGTTTAGAAATGTCAATTGCTGGTTGCCTTTTTAGACCTCATCACATTCCCATGTGGCCAGGACATTTCAGAACATCAAGAAATGATGTTCATTGTTGTGGGGGTTTATCAGCCTGCAATTATGTCTTTACAGCTGAATTTTAGTAGACTTTATCTTCAGTTCTCAGTGGAAGTGATCTGAATATGCCTGCTAATTTTTTGCTTGGCTTTTGCATTCCTGAGTTGTATTTCTCTGTGATAACCATTTTTACTTCTTTTTAAGAGTTGTTTTTCCAGAGTTTGTCTCTTTCAGTATATAAAATGAGAGCCTTTGGGGAAAAAAAAACATTTTGGCTTTTCACTGTCAACTGACAAACTGTGATTTACTGACACCTGTATAGTCGCAGCATTCAGTGTCAAGACATCCACAAGTGTCATCCCCAGCACAACTGCAAAGAATAGATTCCAGCTGCTTTAAAAGGCAGGCAGAAAGGTTTCCTATGAGTTAAACTCACCACAAGAGTCCTTTCTTCTTCAAGTTTACCCAGCACTCTTATCAGTTTATTCCAAAGGTCAGAAATACTATCTAACAGCAAAAAATGAGACCAGTTAAATGCGTTTTGGAAAATAATGTTTTTCACCATAAAAATTCTCAGAATTAACTGTAGAATCTGTGGCCTCTGGCAGGGGTGGGGATTTTGGGGTGATTGATGCATTCAGATAGAGCTCAATGCATCCTGAGCACTTGAATTTGTGTCCTAACATGAAACTGGATGACCTCTTTTAAGATGAGACTTGGAGAAGCTCTCTTGGCACCTGAGTTCACTACCACCCTTTCAGTGAGATTACAACAGCAATCTCCGATCTTATAGAAAATGTCAACCTGGGAAATGGCTTTGGCCTACCTATCTTTCCTTGGCTTCTTTGAAGAAAAACAGTATCTTTCACTTTCTTTTCTGAACTGTTCTGATATAAGCCATTGCTATGCATTGATATAACACTTTTATTCCCCAATGCATCAACAGAAATTGAAGGTCTAGCAATGAAAAAATGACTACTGGAAAGACAAAATGCCCAAAAGCATAGGCTGAGAGCCAGATCTGGAAATACGTAGGAGATTGAAGGTACCTGCAAGCCTCCCCAATGACTTGTGATCTTGTCTAGAAGTCTAGCCCTGCTAAAAATTGTTTGCTAAGTTTTAACAGGGAAATTCTCCAGGTCCTTTGCTTTCTATATAAGATACCACACCTGGTTATGTTTCTTTAGTTTATTCCTTCTTTTGTAAACAAGAACCATACAATTTTGAATGAGAGTGTCTATATGTCTTAAAATAAGTTAATGGGGAGGGTGGGCATTTTAGAACCGTACAAGCACTATCTTAAGGCACTGTCTTTTTTTCATGTGATACATTTTCCATTCCTGTGTGAACTGCAGGCTTCACTGTATTGGCTTGCTTCTGAATGTCACTGTGTACCACTAACACTCCTTGGGCGTTGCTCTACAGGGTTCATGCAATTAGACTGTAACTGAGCAGCTGTAAATCCATGGGAGGCTGTGGAAATACTATCTGAAAATGGATCAGAATGAACCAATGTGCAATTGTTTCACTTGACTAGAAATTACTTTGCATTGATTGGAACAATAATCCATGCCATGACACATACCAAGGACATTGGAGCTGATGCCAATCACTGTTAAGCTCCTGATTCCTGCTATGATTAATTTGTATATCATGCGAGACTATAGAAAAATAATATTGGTTCTTGAGATTCATACGGTTTAATTATCAACTAAGTGCTTTTGTGAGACTTGTACATAATTCCCTCTCCTTTGGAGGTGATCAACCTGGAATATGTCATCCTAACTATTTTTGTATGTATGTATATACACCACACACAGGCACACCACAGAGACTGACAGGGAGGTGTAAGCATTTGGTTTGGATCCTTCCAAACTTGTTAAATTAATGAATGTTAAATTAATGGAGCCTTGATAACTGCTTTCATTTCTGCTGCTGTATTTTTAATGATCTGAAAGAACCATATGGATATTTCTTGAGCCACAAAATACTGATGTGAAATTGGTTATTTGTAATCCCAACCTATAGAACAGTTATTTTAACAAATCAACAGCGAATAAGGTTATGATTCTGTGATTTTATGATGGTTATTAGCAGCAAACTCAGTCTTGTGAAGTGAAATATTACTCCAGGACAATTCTAGTTGATTGTAATCAATAGTCAACTTGCTCTGGTGTTTGCAAAATGGTCTTAATTATTGAAGTATATGTGAAGTGTAGCTTAACAAAAATTCAACATGGAGAGAAAAATGCAGTCCTTTCATTAAAATCTTTTGTGTTAGAATAGTTTACTCATTGCTGACTATCTTTTCATTTATAAATTGAGCAGGTTAGCTAGAAATTCAATAATATGATGGCACAAATAGATAACTTTTTTTAAGAGAACAAATGGTATTTGAATGCAATAAAATACAACAGATCACCAAAAAAAAAAAACAAAAAAAAAGAAGGTTTAAGATAAATTGGCAAAAATTTAATATCAATGGAAATGTTACCTGGGGAGAAAATGTATTTTTTCTTGGATAAAATGAGGACAACTGGAATTTCAGGCTCCACTTCTTTGAGCTGCCTCAGGTTTTCATTGAAGGCCCTCTCGGTTGAATGGAGTGGTATTTTCCTAGGTCCAGAATATTTTCTTTGGTAGTGTGTTTGCAGTGATGCAGAAGCAATCTAAGACTCTACTTAAGTGGCTATGCCAATTAGCTATGAGAACAAACAATTGCACATGAGATATACTAGAACTTTCTATTCATTACTTCAGGCATGTATGGTATTAGGACGTGAACAATTGCAACATATTGATCATTACAGTACAAGCAAATAACTTGAACAAACAGAGACAAATAAAAGGAACGACTTGGTAACTCCCATCTTTCAATCTTAGAAAAGCTAATTTATGAGAACAGCATTATTTCCTTTACTACAGCATGCAAAATTAACACAGATTACTACATATGTTCTTTGCCAGAACTGTACTTCAAACAAAATATTTCCAACACATTTCTGCATAGCATAGGTTCCTCTGCCCCATTTATCTGTTTAATCTACTCTGCTAATTTCTTTTTTACCAGATTCTGAGAAACTTTTACAATTCTTGTAGGATCTGAACATTAGTTTCCATAAAGATTTTAGTAGTGATAGTCTCTCCTTTTCTGCAGCTTATTCCTACCTTTGGTATCTAATTAACAATGTATTATCTGTTATCAGGCCATCTTCTTCTTTTAATTAAGCTTGCACAGAGGTTTTATTCCTTTGCCAGTCATGATCTTTGGTGTCTTAAATTTAATTTCTTTTTATAGTCACTACAGTTGCAAGTAAAGTTTTAACTACTAAGTGTATGAACATTGGAAGCAACAATGATTGTCAGAAATACACAGGGAATAAAGTAAATGAACGTCTTTAAAACCAAACACACTATAAACCATAGCCCTTATTAAGCCTGTGAACAGTGCTGGCTTTCAAATGCAGATCCATGCTGACTTCACAGAATCATAGAATTATTAGGGATCAGAAGGGACCTCGAAAGATCATCTAGTCCAATCCCCCTGCCACAGCAGGATCACCTAGACCAAGTTGCACAGGAACACATCCAGGCAAGTCTTGAACATCTCAAAATGAGACTCCACAATCCCCCTGTGCAGCCTGTGCCAATGCTCCATTACCCTTACTGGGAAGAAGTTTCTTCTGGTATTTATATGGAACCTCCTATGTTCCAGCTTGTAAGAGAGGGATGAGATGTAGAAAGGCAGTGAGATTTTTTTTTCTCTGTTCTCTCTCTCTTTTTTTAAGCATTCTTAGCCATCAGATGGTGTTACAGAGATCTTACAGGAGTCAACTCTTCCTGCAGGGGAAGACATAAAGAAACAGGAATATTATTTTTCTCTTGTTTGGGCTTAAAAATCTGTGGGTCAGAGCCCTAAATCAGCCTGTAAAAGCAAATGATTATGGTTATTTCCAAACTAGGATAGAGTAAAATATAAAAACATGCGAAGTTGTTGTTTTCAGACTCTGCCTTCACAGTCCTGTTTGGTTTTGAATACTTACTAAACAAACCTGAAGATAGAAATAAAATATGGGAATTCCTAATTTACCCACTCATAGCTTTGCTGCTGTGTTACCAATGCAAAATGCTTAGAAAATACGGATGCTTATTCAGTAGTCATATTTATCTTGTTGTTCAGGGTCATCATGGTTTTTCACAAGACTGAATATTACTCAGATATTTCTGTTAGCGTTGTATCCCTTTTCTTTTAACCAAGGGGTCTACTGAACTGAGGAGGTACCACCTTTTCAGAAGCTGAATGTACTTTGAAAACAGCTGTTTATTTTCTCACAGAAACAAGGTGGTAGCCACATTGTAACATTTAAAAAATAGTAAAAATTGTGTAGTAAATTAACCCCTGATTTATTGTCTTGAGTATTACATATCATTGTAGTACAACTGTGTGAGCATGAATCTAGGAAGATTCTATATTCCAGTCATAGACATAATTTTTAAGCTGAGGAAAAGATTCACAACAGAAGAAAGCTGTTGTGTTTATCAGGTAACACTTCCCAATTTACAAGCAAACATCACTTTCTTTAGAAGCAAGGTGCATGTCTGCCTTTGAAAGAAGATCATCCTACACTCACAGCAAGATGTTCTTTTTTTGGTAATTCACAGTAAAAACAAATGCTGAAGTACCTGGTGGCATGAAATAAGGGGGCTGACATTGGTAGGAGGGAATGGTGGTTGTTTACTTGGGATAGAAACACTTATTTGAGGTGCAAACCTCATCTAACAGTAGGAATACTTGTTACATTAACAAGATTTACTGACAGACTCCATCTGTGCCTTCCCACCAAACAAGGTCACTCAGTTAGATCCTAAGGAGCCTAATGAGCAAAGTGCCAAATCTCTGGAGTGATAATGGAGGTTTGCTCTGACTTACGCCTCAGGCACTTGCAATATTTTTAGTACTGGAAAATAAAATACGGTAGAGGAAAGGAAGGTCATAATTTTTATCAAAGCAATCCACCTTGAGAAATAGCAGTGTGTGTGCCTGCGCATGAACATACCTGGATATATTTTGCTCTTTTTTCCTGATGATGCAGAGCTTACTTTTCTCTTTTACTTCAGAGTGGCCCTAGAGGCATGTCAATGCCTTTATCTTGGCCATTCATTTCACATCTGCATCTTGGTTGCAGAAATTTCAGTGTGATGGCAACATGCCCACCACTTTCAGAATGCTGTAACATCAATATCATGTGTGATTTTAGACTACAGGGAGAAGCCTTCTTCTGTGAATTTCTGCTGTTTCTCCTTTTCTGTCTGCAGTTTCTATGACACAGTCTGGTCACTTTTTAGCAAATATTATGTTAAGTGCAAAGACAAAGGGAAATAGTTAAATGTAGAGCTGCACAAAAACACCTTTGCTAAGCACCTTCAATATTTCAGTGTTGATTTGTTTCTACAACTTACCTATAGTTCAACAAACCTGATAATTTTTAACTGTTTCTCAAAATTTACAAAAAACCTAAAACTTATCTATAATTAGTAAGCTGAAAATAAAAAAATGAAGACAAAGAGAATAATTTCATTACACCTTGGAGCATGATTAAACTGTGGAATTTGCTGGTGTCGGGTATTACTCAAGCCTACTTATAAATTGCTCATCTTTTAACCTAGTAGCAGAGTGGTCTAAATGTGACCTCTAGTTTGGGTTCCTGTCATTCTCTATGCCCCTTATTTCTTATCCTTTTCAGAAAGTAGTCTCTGGTGTCATCTGAAACAGAATCTCAGGCCCTGTAAACCCCTTGTGTTTTCTATTACCTACTAATATGTACCTTCTGTTCTTATGAATAACCAGTCAATGTTTATCATTCAAATGCCAATACAGTATGCACTGCCTGCAGAAAAAAAATCCCAAAAACACGTCCTATTTAACTTTTCAGGGAATAAAATAATTACCTACATCTGTGAGATAGGATTAGGGAGAATAAAACCTTTTGATTTTACAGTATCACAGTAATGATGAGGCTGGAAAAGACCTTAAAGATCATCCAGTCCAACCTAAAACCAACCAAGTAACCCCAAACATCTGACATCTAGATCATGCCACTCAGCATTTCATCCAGACTAACCTTAAACACCTCCAGAAACAGTGACCCAACCACCTCTGTGAGCAGCCCCTTCCAAAATCTGATCACTATTTCAGTAAAAAATCCTTTCCTAATGTCAAGTCTAAACCTCCTCCAATGGAGCTTGTTCTGTCTTCAGTGTCCAGGGAGAAAAGACCAAACCCCCCTCAACCATAACCACCCTTTAGGTAGTTATAGACAACTGTAAGGTTACCACTGAGCCTCCTCTTTTCCAGCTCCATCAACCTCTCCTCATAGGGCTTTCCTTCCAGGCCCTTACCTTACATGCTGTAAAATAAAATTTCATAGCAGTCATTAGAAAAACAACATGGTAAAGCAATGGAAGAAAAAGAAAAATTTAGAAGCATCTTTAGTAAGGTTTCTCTCAGTCCCATTCTTCAATGTGCTAGAGTGTTTCTGGAATGAAAGTGCTTGTGATGAGAGATTTGTTGGGTGATGCATAGATATAAATTGTAGTATGAAACTGATGTGGTAGCAGATTCTGAGGAAGTGACTCCACCCAGCAGAATCTATTCTCCTCCACATTCTGATAGATTTCTGTTCTCAGTATAGACTAGCTCAAGTCCTAGCATATGGCATGCAAATCACTTGTGCATATGATGAGGATTTACATTTTCAACCATGTGCCTTCACACAGTATACAATAGGACATTACAAACTTGTATGTTTAGAGACCAAAATAGATCATTAATTTAAATGTTATTGGGGAGAAGCTTACAGGGAAATGAGCATATGAGTATTCAACATTCTGAAGGAAAATGTTTCTACAATTGTCAATGGGCTTTGCAGAGTTTAGTTGCCTCGTAAATTATGATTGTTAAAGATGTCTTTATATAGTGACATAACAGCACTGACTGTGGTAGAAGTAGAATCTGTACAACTGGAAATGACATGAGAATGTAAATTATGAGCTGATGAAGAGGACACAAAGATTAAAAATCACATTTTTATTTATTCATTTATCAAGATGCTATTTTTCAGGCACTGCAAATATCCATCAGCAGTCAGCTCAGACTAGGAATCCAGAGTTTGATATTAAGTTTACAGTTGTTTTGGATCTTGATCCAGTCTCTGCCTGGTGCTACAGCACACTGGGCCTATCCTGGGCTGCCCAAGGTTTCTCAAATGGCAACTGAACAGAGTTTAAAAATAGTCCTATGAATATGAATAATCCAGTTTCACACTTATTTAAACAGACTTCTCTGATTCCATAATCTCAAACATCCACCATTAGTTCCTATAAAAACACAAGTGTATTTTTCAGAGACTGAACCTACCTCATCCTAGTTTGATTACTCTCTCTTTGACTTTCATACCGCCATCTTATTTTTGATATGTAAATGAAAATTGCCTACTACATATAATACTCTCATAACGGCTTTAAACTGAAAGAGAGTACATTTAGGTTTAGATCTGAGGAAGAAGTTCTTCACTGTGAGGGTGATGAAATGCAGGAACAAATTGTCCAGAGAAGCTGTGGATGTCCCCTCCCTGCAAGTGTTCAAGGCCAGTTTGGATGGGGCTTTGTACAACCTGGTCTAGTAACAGGTATCCTTTCCTGTGGCAGGGGGCTTTGACCTAGGTGATCTTTTAAGGTCACTTCCAACTCAAACCATTCTATGATATCATGAGCTCCTCATACTGCAACACTTTTTAAATTCCCTTTACATTCTCCATTTAAGAGTGATAGGTAATTAGTTTGGCAATATGAGATACACTGAGGTATTTTTCCCCTTTATGCACTGTTGTTTCCTGTCATCTGACAAATCAAGCTTACAACATGAAAGCTGTGCTCACATACTCAAAAGTTGGATAGCTTATCTAATAATTCTAAATCCTCATCTTTATTGGCTGACAGACATAATTAAATATTCTGAAAGATAGAGGTGAAACACTGCAAAATTTCAAAAGTGAGCAGATTGTCTTTAATTCACACTCTTTATACAAAACATCACACTGCATACACACAGCTGAGGAGAAACTAGGGTTTAAATTTCAGTGTTTCTCAACTGTTTATATTATGGAGCAGCTATGTACTCAGACACACCACACAGTATCTCATAGCTGGTCTTCAAAGCAGACACACACAAAGCTGGCACACAGGTCACGAAGTACACCAAGAATTTCTGAGAACCTGCAGCTATTTGTTTCTACACAACCACGTTATGTTTCTGTTGGTAATGATTTCTATTTTTTCCTTTCTACTCTTCCTGACAGTCATACTTATCCTCAAGACTGAATGTATTTGTCAGCACTTCTGTCACTGTCCCCATGGCCTCATGGGTTTCCTAGGTCAGCCCTAATCTTTGCCTTCTATCTTGCTCCATTACAGAAATAAGGCACAGCAAGTGCTGCTTGAGTGCAACCTTCTGGGCACTTCCTGTAGCTTCTCATACCAAAACTTGTTGTCTCAACCTTAAACACACCCATTTTTTTGTCCTTATTTGAAAGGTATTTTTTTTTAATTATTGGGTTTGGCTTGTTCTAGATCATAATTTGAGCTGAATTTTCCTATTTCTCAGTTTTCTTCAGCTTTGTAGCTTTTGTATGGCAAAATGTAATGGCCTCAGATGGCTGTTCGCATTCAGGTTAGAGAGAAAGCATTTTTCTGTAGGACATGTTTCAGTTCATCACTTGGTGCACATTGTTCGGTTATTCATTAAAACTAAAACTGTGTACACATGTATGCCTTTAGAAAAATGATTGATTTGGGTTTGGTTTTGTTCTGTTTTGTTTTGTTTTGTTTTTTGAGAGGAGGACTAACTAAAGAAACCCTCAACACAGAAGGGGAAATATTGGTATAATATAATTTTGAAACTCCAATGAAAAAAAGGAAAGGGAAATCAGTGCCTGAAAAAGAAAATTCGAAACATGTTTTGCTGTAGAATCTCTACAAAAACAGTGTGGGGAGCAAAGAAAAAGAGCTGACTTAAACACTGTATATATATATAATCAACAACAAATCTTTCATATATGTCCTACAGTGCTAGCATGCAAAACCCACACAGATCATAGATAAAGCTACTAGAAAGCATCCGTGCAAATGTGATGTTGAGAAACCTTCCATAAGTGAAAGGAGGTAATGGTTACAGTAATTTTTATGTTCTCGCTGTGAATACACTGCATTTAGGAAAACTTGTGGTTGGGTACTACAGATTCATGACTGAGCTCTACAGAGAAATAAAAAATAGCTTGGGATCTTTCCGAGTCAGTTGTTTAACCTGTCAATAAAAGATCATGTAAGCTTGAGCATTAAATGAGACATTAATGTACAAACAAAACAAAATTGAAACGTTTCAAACTTATTGCAGAGGAAGTAGTTTATTTACTGTTTAATCTCAGGCTTCCACAGTACTGTGCCCAGGTGTCCTGCAGTCTCTCTGCAACTCTCCCTAATGGATGCATGTTCACCCAGTTTTATCATAGCCTGAATCACCTGAATTCATGATAACCTCCAGCTGTAGGTGGCCAAGGAAACCTAAGAAAGGTTGTATGAAGGGAAAGGTAAAGACAGGGAATGTTTTTGTACAACACTAGTCATAGGAATAACATTTCATTTCATGGGACTTATACCAACTCACCTCTGCTAAGGTCTGAACAGATGGTGTTTTATTGCTTCCATACAGACCTTTCCTAACAAATAGTGAAACACCTCACCCAGTGATTGAAACCATCACAGGATCTGAGATTGTATTTCTGTGAAAAATACTTGAGTATTAATATTCCCCACCTGCCTGTTTGTTGCACTTTTTAAACTAAAGTCACTTTTGTGATGGAATACTCTCATGTTCAGATGTTACATAGGAATTAACCAAATATAAGGGCCCCAAATCTGCTGGGTTTTGCCTCCTTTATGCTTCCTGTCTCCCTTCACAGAAAGAGGTGCAAACTAGAGTCCCTACTGAGATTGCCACACTTGTATCCCTCTAGAAGGCACCGACTGACAGTTTTCATGACTCAAACAGTGTTTGATGCTATGTGTACTCTGAATTCAGGAAAAAGCTAATATTTCTAAGAGCCACATCAAAGCCACTTTGGCATTACAGCATAAAGGGCTAGCAACATGCTAGCAGACAGCAAATTGCCGGTGCTTTCTGTATGGAACTAATTTCCTTGTTCAGCTTTTGCATGTTGATCCTCAACTGAGGAATTATGGGCTATGAGATTATGTGGATTTAAATTTTATATAGAAATCCTACTATGCAATAAGGATTTGCAATCTCAATCCCAAAAATTTAGAGAGGTGCAGGAAGGAATGGCAGCAAGCAAGATTATTGGTTTTTTAGCGTGTCTATCAAATGAACACAGATCCACTCCTGACAAAAACTATTTAAGGATACAGAAAGAAGACTGAAAAGTTTGTGTGGTGGCTGAACTAGTTGTTTGGCATTTATTTTGTACAAGAGAAATGCTAGAAGTACTTCAAAACCAAGTCTTTTCAAAGTTAACACTGTTAAGATTTATTAAAGCATCTCTTCTTCATTAGTCGTGTCCTTTCAGACAACATTATTGCAGCTCTGAAAGGACAAACCTCAAAGTTCAGAGGTTTGTTGGGTGTCTGAAATCTTATTTC
The DNA here is from genome assembly GCA_013397515.1 of Upupa epops. Lineage (NCBI taxonomy): Eukaryota > Metazoa > Chordata > Aves > Bucerotiformes > Upupidae > Upupa > Upupa epops. Next base: position 73,197 of record VZRI01003407.1, read on the forward strand.
AGCTCTAGAACAGCTTAAGTTTCAAAATCAAATTTCTTTTGTAATGTATTTCTCTACCTTTCTACAGCAAATAAAATAATTGTACTCTCTCAAGTTAGGATTTTCACCCTGATTAAAGATAGCTGTATTGAGCAAACACACTGAGTAGTCTGTTGGCAGATGAAAGGAGATTGCCTAGCATGTCTGAAATGGTTCTGATAGCTTCACATTACATAGTATGTAGGAAAAAATTCATCCAGTAGAGCTTCTAAATAGAAAGAAATATTCTAATAATCTGGTTATTCATTTTGTGTGTCACATTCTTAAACCTAGACAGGTTTTGTAATAAATCAAAGCTAATAATGTGGATTCTGCCTCAGAGCTAATTACTGGTGCGTTCTCTTGTACCTGGTTACATTTGAAAACAAATGCTTAAAATCACAGGGAATAAAATTAAATGAAAAGTCTTTGATCATTAAAAGTATATAGTTACATTTAAGTTAGTGCATATAATTTGGTTGTTTACAACATAATTACCAGTTTGACTTTGAAAAAAATGGAAATGCAAATCGCTTCACTTCAATTAACAGCACATAAATAATTCTGACCTGCATAAATATTTGACTGTTGAAATGTGTAGCACATAACTTGTTATAGTGCTCTTAAGACAGGTCTAATGCAAATTAATAACGGAAGAAAACCCCTGGATATTGGAGAAGGCCATCTGTCACAAAGAGAACTAGAAATAGTGTTGTACCAGTACTTGCTAAGAGACCAACAAATACTGCGATTAGTGAATCTGCAAAACTGTAGAGTGTTATAGTGCAACTACAACAAAACATGAGGATTTATACAGAATGCTGTCATCTCTCAACTTGAACTGCTTGGCTCCTGCAGAAATTTAGGAAGATTCTCCAAACCAGAACTCTCACATTAAAAAAAGATTAGCCTATAGTATTCTCACTAAATATCCACTTTTTCGTAGAATCATAGAATCATTTCATAGAATAATCTAGTTCCAATGCTTCTGTATTGGGCAGGGGCATCTCCTATTAAACTGTTCAAAGCCCCAGCTAAGACTGGTTTAAGACCAGTCTTAAACACTTCCAGTGAGGGGGCAGCCACAACTACCCTGAGCATCCTATTTCAGTGTCTCACCACCCTTCAGAGTCACTAGTAACAGCATGAGAGGAAGTGGCCTCATGTTGTGCCAAGGGAGGTTTAGATTGGACATAAAGAAACATTTCTTCATTGAAACGGTGGTCAAGTATTGGAACAGGCTGTCCAGGGAAGTGTTGGAGTCGCCATCCCTGTAGGTGTTCAAAAAACATGTAGATCTGGCACTTGGAAACATGATTTAGTGGGCATGGTGATGCTGAGTTGACAGTTGGACTTGATGGCCTTGGAGGTCTCTTGCACCTTTAGTGATTCTATGATTCTCTCTGAAAAGGGCAAGCTGAAGTGTAGTTGGCTGGACAAGGACACGTACAAAGATTATAAGTATTTTGCTTGATTGAAAGAGTAGCAGTTCCAGATGTGTAAACAAAGCACATTTTTCTGTAGCATCTGTAAATGTAGCATTTTTCTTTTCTGATCTAAAATGCTTACCTTCTGTTTTTGTGTACAGCCCTTCATGCAATTCTTGGGTTATTACCATTTACATTTTCAGTCAGTGTTAATATAATCCTTCACACCAGTAGCTCAAGTTCTGCAGTAAGATACTAACTCTCATAATTGCCACTGGTGATCTTAGAAGGAAAATTTAAAACATTACTCTACATAGAAAACTGAAAAGGGGAGGTGGAGGGTAGAGGTGGAGGGTGGAATAATTAATTATTATTATTAAGAATAATTAAAAAAAAAACAGTAAGAAGAGCATGGAACATATAACTCAGGTGTGAAATCACTGCCTAGCAAACAAATTTAGGTGATTGGAAAAACAATTGTAGGTGATTGGAAAATGCACAGGTTTATTTAGCTTTCACTCTTTATAAAAGTGAAAACCCACCAGCTGCCATCCCGAACAGGGAGCTTCTCCTAAGTATCCCTTCCTTCTTCCTGGTTGAGATTCATTGCTGTATCACTGGCTCTGGTTGCAGAAATAAATGAGAAGAAAATGCAAATCCCATAAGTCACTGGAGCTGTTTGGAAAGACAATGCCTGTGACTTTGCATAAATGCTCAAGCATCTCTGAATTGACTTTTTACTTTTATGCAACATGATAGTTTTCTAACAAATAGAATCTTTTAAAGAAATGGTATCAAGAAAAATATGTTAAAAAAAAATACATTCAAGAAAACTGTATTTTTTAATTTTAAGTAGATCTTATGCCTAGTTTGTAGTTCTCATGAATTAAGAAGAAATCTACTGAAATCAAGCACTTCCAGGGAAACATTGTTTGCTTTTACTGGGCCAACTGGATCACAGGAAGAAAGAGGAAATGTAGGTTTTCAGTGATCTATGTGAAAACTGAAGTGGCAGATAGAGAATCCAGGTCTTCCAGGCCTGTGTCTCCTGATCCTGTAGCACAAAGATCAGATGTTTACAATAGTTCCATTCACCTTGGTAGAATCACTTTTTCATAGTTATCATAATTCTGAATTCTATATTTACTTAGTTCTAAATTCATAATACCTATACAAGGAGAAAAAAATAATAATCCTGGCTCAGTGCAAGTAGCATAGTCAATGTAAGAAAAGACAAAGGAAAAAAATGCTAGTGTATAGCATTTTCTATGAAGAAAATAATTATGCAAAAGAACTTTTCTTGTGACCAGAGTGTCACTTATGATCTAGTTGTTTAGACAAGACAGAAACAGTGCAATTAAAAAGCTGGTTTTGAAAATATTAAAAAATATTAACAAAAATACTAATATTTATATATGAATAATTAATGTTAAGTTTTAAAATTAAATATTAATAATTAATATTAAGGTTTTAAAGAATCACAATTGTTTTTAAACATTAAAGTTAGGGGCTATTTCAAGTATACCAAAAAAAGGAAAAAGCTTAGGGAAGTTTGTATAAATTCTATATACATTTTCCTGCAAAAGAAGAAGAAAATTTTGCTCAACAGTGTTAAAAGTAACAGATTTAAAATGTTTGACAGCATTTTTACAAAGCATATAATTAACCTGTGGGACTTGTTGCCACAGGGTAACACTGAGGCCAAGAAAATAGTAGGATTAGTAAAGGATATTTTAATGTATAATTAGAAGTTATCGTGTTACAGTGATACAGAGAGCATAAAGAACTTTTATAGGGGACATAAAGTCCTATAGTTCAGGCCATAAGGTAGTCACTAGCTCATGGGGGATAGGAAGAAATGTTTTCTGATGGCTGAGTTATGCAGTAGTGACCATGTCAGGGCTTGGTGCTACTGCCATGCTTTGACCCTGGTCAAGAGGAGATAAGGCAGGCTGCCAGTCCGTCATGATGTCATAGGTCTGTCTATTTCATCTGTGCTCTTACTCTTGAATTTTTTTTATTCATGTAATTCTTTGTAACTGTTTTCTACTAAGAACACAGATCTATTACAGGTAAAGCATCTTTGTCACTCTTGTGTATCTTTCTGCTCAGTAGAAGGAAACAACTGCGATTTCCTATGTAAAATACCTGCTGCATATTACTCCGTGATGCAAATGGATTGTTAATTCAGGGCAGAAGTTACAGTGTTTGTCTCACTGATTGCTGAAGGAGGTAACACATTTCCTTTTAGGGAAATACTTGAAAATCACCTTATTATTCTGTTAATTCAGTGTAACTGATTGTAAGAACTATGTTAGTAAAATTAATATTTCAGAGTAGCACTGCGAGGGATATTTTTAACATGCAGCCCCTGTCTCTTGTCACTTGTGTCATCCTGTCATCGTGTACGCCTTCAGACATAGGCAGACTGATACTAATGAGCTCACCACTCCATGTTCCTCTATCATGAAGTTCAGTGTTAATGAGAAAAATTCCCAGACTGCACTCACACTCTAAATCAATTTGGCAAGATTGATCAAAATATTCATTAAAACAGTTTGTTCTTCTACTCAGCCTGAACCCTGCAGGCAGATTTCTCTTGCTTCTGTATGGTTCTGTGTGTGAGTCTGTGTGCTTGTATGTGAGTGTGGGAAATAACTGCTTTTTATCTCCTGATGTGATTCAAGTATTGCTTTCAGAAAGAAAAACTCAAGGCTGCATTCTCATTTCTCTTTTCCCAGGGGTCTAGAAATGTTAGGAGAAATATTCTACACCCCTTTTCTTATGTCTGTCAGCAAAAGGCCTGAGAATGATGGACGTGAAGCAGCAAATTACCACCAAAAGGGCAACAAGCAAAACAAGAAATGGGAATCTGTCAGAGAAAGAGACACCCCTGGCTACACAGCCCAGGGAAATTAATAGATCTTTTGTCTGTCATATGCATGCTAAATTTCCATGTCATCCTTCAACAGAATTTCCTCTTGCTCTGTCAGTCTCGATAAGTATAGGTTAGCTCACACTGTCCACTTTTTACATGCATTTCAAGATAAAACACAGTCTATGGAGCCAAGGATGACATTAGCTGACTATTGCTCAGCAAGTTGGACTCAGAAGTGTCTAGACAAAAAATCAGAGCAGCACAAATTGCAGTGAGGGACAAGAAGGGGATAGGTTTACAAATCTCAGCTGTGATGTTATCTGTCCTTTCAAAGGGACAAGAATAATTCATATTGGTACGAGTTTAAAAGCCAGACCCCCTGGCTAGTCATATATTATGTACTTCTGGTTCATTTCAGCTGTGCAGAAGGTTGCTGTTGATCATCTAGCTTCACCATCCATTGCCTAGGAACTTTTAACAAATGGCTAACAGGAAAATCAGGCAAACTGACGCCAGATGCGGTTCTTCATGTTACTGTTCACAGCACTGCAAACCGACTGTAGTTTACAATGTTGTAATATATAAACTGCATTCTTAACAGCATTCTAAGACCTATTGTGTGCTGTAGAATGAGATAATGTTAATCTTGCAAGATTTTGGTGGTGTAATGAACCCAGTCAGCCAGAACACTGAAATAAATTCCATAGTGTTGAAGCTGCAGGCTTAGTGGGGCTCCCATAGTGCAGGGGCAGGAAGGACTCGGGATACAATGCCCCGGCTCAGGATACAATGTATCAGCAGTTTTAACTCAAACAGACATTAAGTGTTCCTCTATTGCTATGAGGCAATAAAACCTCAGATATTTTGGCCCAACAGATCAGAAATGAGTTGGTATTAATCAAATGCTTTTTTGCAGGTGTACCTTCTGCCATTGAAAGAAAAGATCTACTGTTGCCACTTTCATTTCTCAGTGAAAGATGCTTGTTTTAATGTGCTATCTCCTTGCCCTTATCAGTGTGGCTGGTGAACTTTCTGTCCCTTGACAGAAACTGTCCCCAGGCTCCTGTTTCCACAAATAGAGGGAAAAGCAGATATTGGAAATGTTTCACTCTGTTCAGTAAATAAACTTTACTGAGGGACATGGAAAGTTTTATGAAAAATTGTGTTTCAGTGAATCCAAATTTTGACTTGCTTTTAAAATTTATTCTTTATCTATGCATGATGATGCTTTTCAGGAATAACTTCCATTTACTCAATTATTCAAAAATGCTGCTTCTAAAATCTTTAACAAAACATTTTAAAAAAAGGTAAAATTCAAAACAGTGTTGTCTAATAACTGGTGTGTGTCTCACATTGACAAAGATTTTGTTTTCTACACTGGATTAATAACTGCATAGAGAGCAGACAAAGTTAAACATGCAATGCTCCTTTCCCTTGTTTGATCTTGATAGGCTTAGTTGTCCATTAAAAACCATGTAGAGAAAAAAGGTTAATGACAGTTGTCTCTTCAAAAGAGTGAGACCTTTGATTTATGAGAGGCTTCTGAAAACCTCCATAGTCCTTTTGTAGCTTCTTTTAATATACCATGTTTCTTTTCCTGTAGCTTTGCTGCATCTCAGACATTTTCAGCATCACTTGAAGACTCCTTTGCTTAGGCTTTTGCTTAAGCCTCTTTTCCCTTAGAATGTCAGGCAGTAGGGTACAGGATGAGTTACAGGAGTTTGGTACAGTGACATTAAAATTCTTTGCAATTCCTTGCCATAGGTATAGAGATTCAATGTTCTGTCTCAGTGTTTGCGCTCTCATCTCCCACCACTGTCAGACTGTTCTAGGAATGTTGGTGTTGCAGCCCATGTCTGCACAAAAGTCGTTCTCCCTGCAAAGTCAGAGAAGAAAAGGCACTATAGCATTTGGTGCATTTTCAGCTGCCTTCATCTGAAGTTTTGTGTATAAAGTGAAATAAAGCAGTTGATCTTTTTGGAGGCCTAACAGATGTGTCCAGTGCACAGAACCTCATAATCAGACGTTCCTGTTCATATATAACAAAGATGGGTCAAGTTTATTGTTATTGAGTTTTTTTCAAGATTCTGTCTTCATGTAAAGTTTAGATTTACCTGTGGCTTTGGAGTTATTTTATGATTTCTTTGTCAACAAATAAAATGGGTAAGTTGCCACTGGAAAAACATTTGGTTTGACTTCGTAGCCAGGGCTGATTTGAAGTTAAAACATTGTCTAACTGCCAGGTACCAGAACAGGCAGTTAATATCCTATCTTTTCAGCCACTTCTTTCTCTTGTACCTGCATCAGGGCTTTTTTGAGGCTGTGTGGAGACATGGGTTAGGAGAACTGCAGTGTGAAGAAAGATACAAAAAGTCATGTGTAGAGATGAAAAGAGAGAGACACCTTTTTAGGTTGCAGCAAGTTGAAGTTGAGAGCTTTTTTCTGCAGTACATTTCTGTGGCTCCCCATCTGCTTAAAACTGAAAACTCTTCTATCGTTCACAGATCTCAAAACTTGAAGTCATTGGCATTTGTGAAACACAAATTTACAATATGAGACATCACTGTCATCAGTGTAGACAATATATTAATCTCAAATAAATCCATATTAAAAACTAAGCATTGTACTAAATTTGTGCATCCTTTTCTTAATTGATGATTGAGGAATAGCTATTGGTTCATAGCTTTTCAATGAATATCTAATATACCCAAGGAAAACATAGTTGTTATTAAAAAAATACTGTAAGACTGTGATTGAATTTGATTAATGTGGCTCCAGAATAGCATGCCTTTCTTGTCCAGAGAAAAGCAAACCACAGGATGTAAATAACAAAACCAGTCATTAATTTTGGAAAGCATAACAATTCATCAGACTAAGCCTTGTAAATGAAATCCTGGTAATTTTTTACATTTCCTTCTTGTGCTGCTCTATCCTTATGTTGGAGAATGTTTGAGAGACTGAGAATTGCTAGGGAATAATTTATCTTTCCTCTGAGAAAGAAAGAGAAATTTGAGGAACTCAGTATATATAAACACCATTGCATTCCTCAAACAATTATGGTCAAACCTCTGAAAAGCGTGTTCTATGACATCAAATTGTCTGTATGCTCTGGAAGGAGATGGCTGTACAGAGCTTGCAGGAGATCTTGAGGGAAACAGACATTCCAGATCAGGTATGAAGCTTTACGATAGTCAGCAATTCTCTTCTCTAAACACTTACTTTGCACAAGGAGAACACCTTAATGACTGATGTATTCATACACATTGTTTTCCTCTGTTCTGCAGCTTTTTACATCTACTATGTATTTGGAATCTTTGAAGATAAAGATTGTATATATTCTGAGACACTGCTATTCTTAACAGCTGTCATGGGTTTTTAATTGTGCTCATAATTGTATGACATATTGGAGGATACTTGTAACAATTATTATTAGCAACTCTAGTCTATTGCCCATTTATGTTACTGGTCTTGTTTCAAGCAGTATCTCCTTTTCAGCAGCCTTTCAATACTGTAGAATTGATAAATTATCCTCTCAATATGTAGCTTGAACTACCACAGGCAAACTCGTTTGTTAATTAAATATATCGCTTTCAATTGGACGCTTTTTTTGATATGAACACACAATAGAGGAAGGAGAGAATATTGGGTTTGAATGACAATGATGGATAATATTAATATTTACCTGCTATTGAAATCTGGAGCTGCTACAATGAGCTAGAGTCTTAAAAACTTAATTAAAGGTTAATGAAAGAAAATATTGAAAAATCTTCTCAAGCAAGATGTGAGGAAGCAGGAGTTTCTAACGCAAGCACAGTATTGCCTTTTTTAAGTACAGAAATTGCATGAATCAGGTTTCCATGAGACTGAATGGTGTAAGTAGCTTTAAATTCACCTCTTGGTTTTCAGATCTCCTGGGCTGCAGGTGTGGTTCCATATTTGGTTTTCCTATTTGCAAAAACAATCTTCTCTTAAACATAGTGATGGGTTTGTGATATATTAAGTATCTCTAGGAGTTCCATTAGAAAATACTACTGACACTCACAGGAAAGAGTGACAATATTAAGATGAGGTCTACAAAACCAAATATTCAAGACATATTGCTTTTGTTCCTTTTGAAATCAAGAAAATTTGGGGGAAATTTTGCAGCATAAAGCAGTGCAGCAGTGTAATTGGTTTGAAGTCAAGAAACTGCATCTTCATTACATTCCTAATATATGATACTTATTATGTATTAATAACACCTTATTATCTCTTGTCATGTATAATAAATACAGTGTCTGCATATTAACTTGGTGTTTTATGCCAGCTCATGAGGTTTGAAAACAGTCATTCTGATCTACTGAACAGCTCAGATGGTTATGTGGGTCACATAATGCTCTTAGTAAATAGTAAATTTATAGACTTCAGTGTATGTAAGCTTGTGCATATGTAGCAATCATAAAATTGTAGAATCATTAGGGATCAGAAGGGACCTTGAAAGATCAAATACCAGTTTATCACCAAGTACTTTTTAACTAAAACTGAATTTAGGACACAGTCTATGTTTGTGTAAACATGTTAGAGGAATGTACTGCTTTGGTTTGTGCCAGACTCTCAGCTTTAGTGCTGTTGCAGTATTTGAAATAACTCAAGAATAATCATATTTGAATCTGTGAAAATATTGCTAATGCTGTAGCAGTAAAACACTTAGGAAGTTCATCCTTATGACTATACAGTTATCCCTCTGGCTTTTGTATCATGACTAATCAGAAGTGAAAAGTATGTCATTATCAATTTGAAATTGTACACAAATATGTACACAGCAAAACTACACAGTAAACTTGACAAAGTAAAACTGCAAACTGTTCAAGTGGCTCAGGAATTTCATATTTATAGAGTGTTGTCAGCTGTGGTGATATCTATCCTGCAGTCACGTGCAGGCTAATGTTTCCTAAAAAGAGTAGTAACTATGAATGTTTCTTTGGATGGTTAATTTTGCAATCTTACATACAGTCCTGCTGTGGGTTACCCATTAATTCATTGATGGACAGATCTCTTTAGAGGTTATTGAAATCACAAAATAAGACTTCAGCAGTCACTTTCAAAGTGACTTTTCTAATTGCAGAAGGAGCAATAGGTGTAGTGATTGTGGTGATGCCATTGATACTAATATCAGTAAGCAAATTATTAAGTTAAACCTATGTGAGAGACAAAGATCAAGGGAGATTTATGCTGACAAGGTAGATATATAATTAGAAATTATTCTGTATAAGAGAGTGCTTCAGAATACCTTCATCAGGTTCTTCCTAATATCTAATGTCTCCCTTGTGTATTGAAAGTGTATCTGTGAGTAAAATCTTCTAAGTCCCTGTAGGCAAGAAACAGGTAATTTTTAGCATCCCAGAAACACATACTTATTAAGCTTAATAGTAGGAATATGCCATGGTATCCAGCACAAAAAAAAAGTGCATCTGGCTTACGTAAAATTGATCTCATGGACATAACTACCAGAAAACTAACTCACTCACCAGTAGTTCCCTTTCTCTCCCTTAAAAACTGAGTTACTTGGGTTCATTAAGGATATATCTTCCATTTTTATTCTGAAAATTTTTCTTCTCTGAAGAATGAACCAGCAGAAATTCAATTAGTTAAGGACCAAATTATTTAATTACTTGAGAACCTGGGTATAAATGTATGAGTATAATTAGCCAAATTATTTAGCACTAAACATTTAATGGGAAGTCCTTGTCAAATATGGCATAGTGGGTTGCCATCAAGTGTTACTACCCTTTAAACCTTATAGTTATACTGGAGAGTTATTTATTGGTATATACTGGAGAATATTGTACCAGAGACCATTTTGAGAATGTAAATCAATTTATAATAAGTGCTTGCTAGGTCTACCTTTTTGAAGTGTGATGCTATGATGAGAAGGAAGGTGCAAACTGATGCCAAAAGCCAGGATTGCCTTCAGATTACCTCAGTAATATTCACTACCTGGTCATAACATTAAGCTTGATAATTCTTCAGAGGAGGCACACCTCACACATCATACATCTCTGATACATTAGACAGCTTTTAAGTCCATGACACACCTGAGACAAAAGCTTTCTCTGTTTCTAAACAACTGGCTTGAAAATAATGTGATTTATACTCTGGGGAAGGATGTTGAGGTGCTGGAACAAGTCCAGAGAAGAGCAAATAGAATGGTAAAAGGCCTGAAAGGTAAGCCCTACGAGGAGAAGCTGATGGAGCTGGGTCTGTTTAGCCTGCAGAAGAGGAGGCTCAGGAGTGACCTTATCGTTGTCTATAACTACCTAAAAGGTGGTTATAGTCAGGAAGGGGTCAATCTTTTCTCCCTGGAGAGTGGAGACAGGACAAGGGGTCATAGTTTTAATCTCCATCGTGAGAGGTTTAGACTTGATATTTGGAAGAGGTTTTTTTACTGAGTGATCTGGCTTTGGAACGGGCTGTCCACGGAGTTGGTTGAGTCACTGTCTCTGGACGTGTTCAAAGCTAGTCTGGATAAAGTGCTGAGTGGCATGATCTAGATGTTAGGTTTACTTTGGTTGGATTTGGGTTGGACTGGATGATCTTTAAGGTCTTTTCCAGCCTCATCATAACTGTGATTACTGTGATTTTTATTACAGAGAAAATATGGGGCCTATTAAAATGTGGAAAAGAATCTACTGAGTGCCAAATTCCAGTGTGGTTATATTAAAGTACTTTAATTAGTTGTACTTCTATTTAACCTGTCCATCCCCCTCTGGTAGGGGCAGTGATAGAAAATTAACTTGCAAAGTAGAGATCACTCATTACAAAGAAACTTATAATTGTTTAGACCATTAAAACCTTTAAGATCATCAAGTTCAATATGAATGTCTGGAAGGTGCTAACTTTACATTTTAAACAAAAAAAATTACATTTAAGACAGAAACTTATATTTTCTCTCCCATGGAAGTGGTGTGTGCTGATGGCCTATAAAAAACAAACTGCAGCTGTAGTGCTGTCCAGTGTTCAGCTGGCTGGTTTGTTTTCTTCAACAGTTCACTTCCCAGTTTGAGTGGCACAGAAAAGGTCAGCTGGAATTCAAAGATCTTTATGCAGCAGGTAAGAGTTTTGGATCAATACATCACCATGTGTCGCTGCTGTGGTTTACACTTACTGGCATGGCAAGTTATCTAAGAAGTCAACAGCTCACCTGTCCGAAAAGATAGATGTCATTCCTACTCATTATGAACAGTCAACTATATGCATGATTACACTTACTGCTCTGCACACATGCATTAATATCCACCGTGATTTGCTTCAGCTGCAAAACACTTTAACCAGAAGTATTTTTCATACAACGCTCTACCATAAAGTCTGTTCACAGTTTACGAAAAGCAGACATGTGAGCAGCACCAGCTTAGACCCTTAGCTGTCAGTGCTGTCCAGACAATTCTCCAGGCATAAATATATCAGATAAATGGAATAGTAGAACAATAGTGGTAAAAATAAATTTTAAATTCAGCAACACATTTCTCTCTTGAATATTTCACTTTTTAGTCTGCCTACAGTGAAAAAGCTGCAATGTGTTTGTGAAAGCCTATCATTTTGAGATACCAACCGAATGTAATAGAAAACTCTACAGCAGCTGATAGAGAACATTTCTGAATTTTTTGGTGGTAGTAGTAGTAGCAATGTATTTCTTCCCATCGCTGGTCCCAGGCACAGAATAGGTGAAACATTGTGATTAGCTTGTATTAAATCTGTGCAACTTAATTATACACTTCTGTTGTCCTCTCCTATGTGAGGAGCAAGCTAATGATCTAAACATTGAATCATGGTTGCAACTTGTTGCCTTACTTTTTTTTATCCATGCTATGACTACCAAAAATATTTTGTACAGATTAAAACATTGGCTTTTGTTTTGAGGCTTTTTTGTTACAGACTTAAGTAACATAAAAATTAAGACCTACTTAACAACAGAATCACATTTCCCTGAAAAGTAGTTTAAGCAGATTTAACCATGATTTTATCATTGACCTGAATTAAGATCCCACCACTAAGTATATAACACTGTATATATGTTTGTGCAATTCCCTCATATGTCCCATCAGATATGTATTCTTAACCCACTAGATAAATATATTTCAATATGTATCCATCAGACTTTAAAAAAAATCATTTAATGCAAATTCATTTTCCATTTTCTTGGCATTATCAGCCATTTATTTTAAAATAACTTGCTGTGAAAACAAGAGTCTGGTGTATTCTAAATTAGTTTTTGAGAGTCCCATTATAATACAAGTATTCAATGAAAAGGACTGATAAATGTCCCCTTTGATCTGCAAGGCTGGTGTGGTACTGTAAATGGAAATGTGAATCCATTGGAAGGAGCCTAATTGAACCAGATACACCAGAAGGAAATTAAGATGCAAGAGAAGTGGTTTAATCAGGCTGCAGTTACAGTAATTTAACTCATCAGGGAAGAGCGGGACCATCACTTGAAGAGAGCAGATCACTATTTCTTCAATCATTTCCACCTAGGAGGACATAACAACTACTTGTACTCTGCAGCTGGCCCTGGGCTTGTTCACAGAACAGAAATTTAGGCAAGAACAGAAGTAGCTGCTCTTCTTCTTGAGTGTGTGTTTTGCCAAGGGGTATGACTACCCCAGGTCAAGGCATGCATCACATCAGTGCCAGAAAGTATGCTGGAGAGAGCAAAATGTGGAAGTATGCAGGAGTGTAAAATGTGAAGTTCCTAAACCACCAAGCTAAATCCACAACATGAAAAGGGATTATCTGTTGAGTGTTGCTGTTCAGCTACCGAGCCTCTTGAAGGTGTGTGTTCCTGCAAGGCTAATTTCAAGCATGATTTATCAGGGACCCAAAACCCAACAAGTGAAAAGCTTCACTAGATAGCTGACATCAGCCAAATGCAGCAGCATGAACCCAGCTTTATTCCAATAATTCTCTAAAATGTTATAGTTGAAAAAATAAAACACTGGCCATGTTGGTGTTACTTTAAAAGATTCCTTGTATTTTCTAAGGTAGCTCTTGCATAAAAACTGATACCAAACTACTACTAGGACTGGGATGTTGAGAATTGCTACCCTGAGTGTGGAGGACGTACTTCAGGGCTCATGATTGATTATATTTAATAGAACTTAAAGACACAAACTATATCAGCCAATGATTCATACATAAATAATGCTTCTCTCTGTACTTTAAAGTACGTCTCTATGAATAAATCTGCTTTAGATATTCTCTTTCTCCTCCAATATCTTAGAAGCTCCTGTTTGTTCTCATTTCTTGAATGGTAATGTACTGTAACAACCCCACAAAAAAGCATGCTAGCACAACTGAGGTACTAAAACAGGGTTAGGGCTTGGGTGCCAGCTTTGTTGTGAAAATATCAACCCTTGTTGCAACCCAATGCTCCAAATTTTCCATTCTTTAGCGTATCTACTAACATATTTGTCATACCAGTCTCACTGAACATCTCCCCACCAGTTCAGTGCTGATGGGAAGTGCACTGTCTGAGTCAGACTTGCACGTTTTCCCTTTTCATGTCTGACATGGAAGAATTATTTTCCTACTCATGTTCTTCCACATCCAGTAAGGTCATTGTTTATAATTTTTTCCCTCTGTGGAAAAGTAAATGTGCGCATTTATTGTTCCATGAAATAACAAAGGAACAACAAACTGGAACCTACTTTCCATAAATGCATTCATTTTCTGGAATGAATTCAGAAGTGTCCTGAAGCCCGTTGCAATATTCCCATGATATTTTGGAATGCGTAGTGATAGAAAGTGAACATATCTCTGGAAAACCTTTTCATTTCATTTGACAATTATCTCATTTCAAATGGCAAATATATGCACTATGAAAGTAGGTATCTGTACCAAGTGTACCTAGCAAGAGTTTTGTAGTGGAGTGGCTGCAGGAGTGGTTTCTGTGAAAAGCTACTAAAAGCTTCCCCTGTGTTTCAAGGAGCCAATGACAGCAAGCTCCAAGGTGAATCCACCACTGGCCCGAGTTTTGGGTTTATTTGCCATTATCCTACCTGATTTGATTAATAATAAATTAAAATATTTCTCCAAGTAAAGTCCATTTTGACCGTGATGGTAATTGTTGAGCGATCTGTCCCTGTCAACCCATAACTCTTTTCTTATATTTTCTCTTCCCTGTTCAGTTGAGGTAGGGTGAATTGTTGATAGAATTTGGTGGTCACTGGAGTCGAGCCAGTATCTCTGCAGTGCACAACACTGAAAAATGTTGGTATTGAGGCTGGTGTAGCATAATGCAAGTCATCTCTGCCATTGTCTGCCCACAAATGCTCTTTATCTTCCAACAGTATCTAGGTATTAGATTTTTATTTTATATGAGAACAATAAAAGCCTGTTCTTTAAAGCTTTATC